>JAUIMM010000693.1:77500-438446 GCA_031769625.1 Taudactylus pleione | reverse complement strand
TCTCCATCTGTATATATGCTCAGCACCACTTCTTATTTATACTGGGGGTAACTCTCAGTATCTGCTATTATACTGCCTGTATATATCACTGCCCAGCACCACTTCTCATGTGTCCTCCATGTAACTCTCACTGACATGTCTCCATCTGTATATATGCTCAGCACCACTTCTTATTTATACTGGGGGTAACTCTCAGTATCTGCTATTATACTGCCTGTATATATCACTGCCCAGCACCACTTCTCATGTATCCTCCATGTAACTCTCACTGACAGGTCTCCATCTGTATATATGCTCAGCACCACTTCTTATATATACTGGGGATAACTCTCAGTATCTGCTATTATACTGCCTGTATATATCACTGCCCAGCACCACTTCTCATGTATCCTCCATGTAACTCTCACTGACAGGTCTCCATCTGTATATATGCTCAGCACCACTTCTTATATATACTGGGGGTAACTCTCATTATCTGCTATTATACTGCCTGTATATATCACTGCCCAGCACCACTTCTCATGTATCCTCCATGTAACTCTCACTGACAGGTCTCCATCTGTATATATGCTCAGCACCACTTCTTATATATACTGGGGGTAACTCTCATTATCTGCTATTATACTGCCTGTATATATCACTGCCCAGCACCACTTCTCATGTATCCTCCATGTAACTCTCACTGACAGGTCTCCATCTGTATATATGCTCAGCACCACTTCTTATATATACTGGGGGTAACTCTCAGTATCTGCTATTATACTGCCTGTATATATCACTGCCCAGCACCACTTCTCATGTATCCTCCATGTAACTCTCACTGACAGGTCTCCATCTGTATATATGCTCAGCACCACTTCTTATATATACTGGGGGTAACTCTCAGTATCTGCTATTATACTGCCTGTATATATCACTGCCCAGCACCACTTCTCATGTATCCTCCATGTAACTCTCACTGACAGGTCTCCATCTGTATATATGCTCAGCACCACTTCTTATATATACTGGGGGTAACTCTCAGTATCTGCTATTATACTGCCTGTATATATCACTGCCCAGCACCACTTCTCATGTATCCTCCATGTAACTCTCACTGACAGGTCTCCATCTGTATATATGCTCAGCACCACTTCTTATATATACTGGGGGTAACTCTCAGTATCTGCTATTATACTGCCTGTATATATCACTGCCCAGCATCACTTCTCATGTATCCTCCATGTAACTCTCACTGACAGGTCTCCATCTGTATATATGCTCAGCACCACTTCTTATATATACTGGGGGTAACTCTCAGTATCTGCTATTATACTGCCTGTATATATCACTGCCCAGCACCACTTCTCATGTATCCTCCATGTAACTCTCACTGACAGGTCTCCATCTGTATATATGCTCAGCACCACTTCTTATATATACTGGGGGTAACTCTCAGTATCTGCTATTATACTGCCTGTATATATCACTGCCCAGCACCACTTCTCATGTATCCTCCATGTAACTCTCACTGACAGGTCTCCATCTGTATATATGCTCAGCACCACTTCTTATATATACTGGGGGTAACTCTCGGTATCTGCTATTATACTGCCTGTATATATCACTGCCCAGCACCACTTCTCATGTATCCTCCATGTAACTCTCACTGACAGGTCTCCATCTGTACATATGCTCAGCACCACTTCTTATATATACTGGGGGTAACTCTCAGTATCTGCTATTATACTGCCTGTATATATCACTGCCCAGCACCACTTCTCATGTATCCTCCATGTAACTCTCACTGACAGGTCTCCATCTGTATATATGCTCAGCACCACTTCTTATATATACTGGGGGTAACTCTCAGTATCTGCTATTATACTGCCTGTATATATCACTGCCCAGCATCACTTCTCATGTATCCTCCATGTAACTGTCACTGACAGGTCTCCATCTGTATATATGCTCAGCACCACTTCTTATATATACTGGGGGTAACTCTCAGTATCTGCTATTATACTGCCTGTATATATCACTGCCCAGCATCACTTCTCATGTATCCTCCATGTAACTCTCACTGACAGGTCTCCATCTGTATATATGCTCAGCACCACTTCTTATTTATACTGGGGGTAACTCTCAGTATCTGCTATTATACTGCCTGTATATATCACTGCCCAGCATCACTTCTCATGTATCCTCCATGTAACTCTCACTGACAGGTCTCCATCTGTATATATGCTCAGCACCACTTCTTATTTATACTGGGGGTAACTCTCAGTATCTGCTATTATACTGCCTGTATATATCACTGCCCAGCACCACTTCTCATGTATCCTCCATGTAACTCTCACTGACAGGTCTCCATCTGTATATATGCTCAGCACCACTTCTTATATATACTGGGGGTAACTCTCAGTATCTGCTATTATACTGCCTGTATATATCACTGCCCAGCACCACTTCTCATGTATCCTCCATGTAACTCTCACTGACAGGTCTCCATCTGTATATATGCTCAGCACCACTTCTTATATATACTGGGGTAACTCTCAGTATCTGCTATTATACTGCCTGTATATATCACTGCCCAGCACCACTTCTCATGTATCCTCCATGTAACTCTCACTGACAGGTCTCCATCTGTATATATGCTCAGCACCACTTCTTATATATACTGGGGGTAACTCTCAGTATCTGCTATTATACTGCCTGTATATATCACTGCCCAGCATCACTTCTCATGTATCCTCCATGTAACTCTCACTGACAGGTCTCCATCTGTATATATGCTCAGCACCACTTCTTATTTATACTGGGGGTAACTCTCAGTATCTGCTATTATACTGCCTGTATATATCACTGCCCAGCACCACTTCTCATGTATCCTCCATGTAACTCTCACTGACAGGTCTCCATCTGTACATATGCTCAGCACCACTTCTTATATATACTGGGGGTAACTCTCAGTATCTGCTATTATACTGCCTGTATATATCACTGCCCAGCATCACTTCTCATGTATCCTCCATGTAACTCTCACTGACAGGTCTCCATCTGTATATATGCTCAGCACCACTTCTTATATATACTGGGGTAACTCTCAGTATCTGCTATTATACTGCCTGTATATATCACTGCCCAGCATCACTTCTCATGTATCCTCCATGTAACTCTCACTGACAGGTCTCCATCTGTATATATGCTCAGCACCACTTCTTATTTATACTGGGGGTAACTCTCAGTATCTGCTATTATACTGCCTGTATATATCACTGCCCAGCACCACTTCTCATGTATCCTCCATGTAACTCTCACTGACAGGTCTCCATCTGTATATATGCTCAGCACCACTTCTTATTTATACTGGGGGTAACTCTCAGTATCTGCTATTATACTGCCTGTATATATCACTGCCCAGCATCACTTCTCATGTATCCTCCATGTAACTCTCACTGACAGGTCTCCATCTGTATATATGCTCAGCACCACTTCTTATATATACTGGGGGTAACTCTCAGTATCTGCTATTATACTGCCTGTATATATCACTGCCCAGCACCACTTCTCATGTATCCTCCATGTAACTCTCACTGACAGGTCTCCATCTGTATATATGCTCAGCACCACTTCTTATATATACTGGGGGTAACTCTCAGTATCTGCTATTATACTGCCTGTATATATCACTGCCCAGCATCACTTCTCATGTATCCTCCATGTAACTCTCACTGACAGGTCTCCATCTGTATATATGCTCAGCACCACTTCTTATATATACTGGGGTAACTCTCAGTATCTGCTATTATACTGCCTGTATATATCACTGCCCAGCATCACTTCTCATGTATCCTCCATGTAACTCTCACTGACAGGTCTCCATCTGTATATATGCTCAGCACCACTTCTTATATATACTGGGGGTAACTCTCAGTATCTGCTATTATACTGCCTGTATATATCACTGCCCAGCATCACTTCTCATGTATCCTCCATGTAACTCTCACTGACAGGTCTCCATCTGTATATATGCTCAGCACCACTTCTTATTTATACTGGGGGTAACTCTCAGTATCTGCTATTATACTGCCTGTATATATCACTGCCCAGCATCACTTCTCATGTATCCTCCATGTAACTCTCACTGACAGGTCTCCATCTGTATATATGCTCAGCACCACTTCTTATATATACTGGGGTAACTCTCAGTATCTGCTATTATACTGCCTGTATATATCACTGCCCAGCACCACTTCTCATGTATCCTCCATGTAACTCTCACTGACAGGTCTCCATCTGTATATATGCTCAGCACCACTTCTTATATATACTGGGGGTAACTCTCAGTATCTGCTATTATACTGCCTGTATATATCACTGCCCAGCACCACTTCTCATGTATCCTCCATGTAACTCTCACTGACAGGTCTCCATCTGTATATATGCTCAGCACCACTTCTTATATATACTGGGGATAACTCTCAGTATCTGCTATTATACTGCCTGTATATATCACTGCCCAGCATCACTTCTCATGTATCCTCCATGTAACTCTCACTGACAGGTCTCCATCTGTATATATGCTCAGCACCACTTCTTATATATACTGGGGGTAACTCTCAGTATCTGCTATTATACTGCCTGTATATATCACTGCCCAGCACCACTTCTCATGTATCCTCCATGTAACTCTCACTGACAGGTCTCCATCTGTATATATATATATATATATAGCGTTATAGATGGTGACCTGTCACCGGTGATACATCAGCCGGCTTAGTTAGTACTCTGTGCCCATTACTGTTAGTGCTGAAGGTGGATTCTTTGGATCTGGGCCTTGATCTGTTCCCGTTTTCTCTGTCAGATTTGGGGTACCAGCGTATAGGAGGTACAGCAGTGGCAGCACCTACCCCAGTATTCCTCTTACCTCTTCCTTACCCGGAGTTCCCAAGCCGGTCTTTGCAAGAGTTGACGGACAGGAGAAATTTGAAACTAAAGTGACCACTCTGGAGAATGGGTTACGCGTGGCGTCTCAGAATAAGTTCGGGCAGTTCTGTACGGTCGGGCGTAAGTATTACTGATTGTGTTATTAGTACAGGATTGGGAAAGTCTCCAAATGGGAGATGTAAGAGGAATTCTAATGATACCCAGAGAGAGCGGAGCTATTACCCCAGCTTTTCCCTCCCAGAATATCACCTAATGTGTCTCTTACAGTCCTGATCAATTCGGGTTCCAGGCACGAAAACAAATATCTCAGCGGCATCTCCCACTTTCTGGAAAAACTGGCTTTCTCCGTAAGTATCATTTCCATACACAATGTTACAGTGTGACACCGCTCTCCCAGGCGCACCCAGCTATGTAATACCATATATTCCTGTGTAATCTTCCCGTAATAAAGGGACAGAAGGGTAATATAGTATTTCTCAGTTCTTGTGGTGTGATCACTGTGCCTGAGTTATTACCCCAGAGGACATATCACATCACACGTGCCCCCAGGCCTCATAGTGCCAGATAACACAGCGAGGTTTATGTTACCCCCCTGTTGTAGTATACAGCTCAGTTCTTCCTGCTTAGAGCAGTAGGATGTGGTGTGATCACTGTGCCTGAGCTATTACCCCAGAGGACACATCACACGTGCCCCCAGGCCTCATAGTGCCAGATAACACAGCGAGGTTTATGTTATCCCCCTGTTGTAGTATATAGCTCAGTTCTTCCTGCTTAGAGCAGTAGGATGTGGTGTGATCACTGTGCCTGAGCTATTACCCCAGAGGACACATCCCATCACACGTGCCCCCAGGCCTCATAGTGCCAGATAACACAGCGAGGTTTATGTTATCCCCCTGTTGTAGTATATAGCTCAGTTCTTCCTGCTTAGAGCAGTAGGATGTGGTGTGATCACTGTGCCTGAGCTATTACCCCAGAGGACACATCACACGTGCCCCCAGGCCTCATAGTGCCAGATAACACAGCGAGGTTTATGTTATCCCCCTGTTGTAGTATATAGCTCAGTTCTTCCTGCTTAGAGCAGTAGGATGTGGTGTGATCACTGTGCCTGAGCTATTACCCCAGAGGACACATCACACGTGCTCCCAGGCCTCATAGTGCCAGATAACACAGCGAGGTTTATGTTACCCCCCTGTTGTAGTATATAGCTCAGTTCTTCCTGCTTAGAGCAGTAGGATGTGGTGTGATCACTGTGCCTGAGCTATTACCCCAGAGGACACATCCCATCACACGTGCCCCCAGGCCTCATAGTGCCAGATAACACAGCGAGGTTTATGTTACCCCTTATGTTGTAGTCTACAGCTCAGTTCTGCAGTAAAGATGAAATCCTGTTGACACTGGAGAAACACGGGGGAATCTGTGACTGTCAGACCTCCAGGTAAGCGTCACGTTCTGTCCCTTCTTGTCTAAGGTTTGTGAATATGGAGTGATGTGTAGCACAATCTGGTGACTCCTCCATGTTGTCATGTTCTAGAGATACCACCATGTACGCGGTCTCTGCAGATGCTAAAGGTCTGGACACCGTGGTCAGCCTGTTGGCGGAGGTGGTCCTGAAGCCCCAGCTGTCTGGTAAGGCGTCTCCTGTAATCACTGATAGCGCAGATGTAAGCGCTGTCTCCCGGCTTAGTGTCAGCCTGACCTATAACATTCGCTGTCTCAGCCGTTTAGTCGCAGTGACATCAGTAACTTACATTCATTTCCTAGTGATCCTGGCTGACTTCTGTCATCACACAGTAATCAGCCTGCACCTCACCTTCCCAATGTAATCATTTCTCAAACCTGGGCCACTAGGAACGATCTATTCATAGAAAATTAAAGTAAATGGCAGCTTACACATAAAAGCACCTATTCTGCGGTTACTGTGCCTGTTATGCGGTTACTGTGCCTGTTATGCGGTTACTGTGCCTGTTATGCGGTTACTGTGCCTGTTATGCGGTTACTGTGCCTGTTATGCGGTTACTGTGCCTGTTATGCGGTTACTGTGCCTGTTATGCGGTTACTGTGCCTGTTATGCGGTTACTGTGCCTGTTATGCGGTTACTGTGCCTGTTATGCGGTTACTGTGCCTGTTATGCGGTTACTGTGCCTGTTATGCGGTTACTGTGCCTGTTATGCGGTTACTGTGCCTGTTATGCGGTTACTGTGCCTGTTATGCGGTTACTGTGCCTGTTATGCGGTTACTGTGCCTGTTATGCGGTTACTGTGCCTGTTATGCGGTTACTGTGCCTGTTATGCGGTTACTGTGCCTGTTATGCGGTTACTGTGCCTGTTATGCGGTTACTGTGCCTGTTATGCGGTTACTGTGCCTGTTATGCGGTTACTGTGCCTGTTATGCGGTTTCTGTGCCTGTTATGCGGTTTCTGTGCCTGTTATGCGGTTTCTGTGCCTGTTATGCGGTTTCTGTGCCTGTTATGCGGTTTCTGTGCCTGTTATGCGGTTTCTGTGCCTGTTATGCGGTTACTGTGCCTGTTATGCGGTTACTGTGCCTGTTATGCGGTTACTGTGCCTGTTATGCGGTTACTGTGCCTGTTATGCGGTTACTGTGCCTGTTATGCGCTTACTGTGCCTGTTATGCGCTTACTGTGCCTGTTATGCGCTTACTGTGCCTGTTATGCGCTTACTGTGCCTGTTATGCGCTTACTGTGCCTGTTATGCGCTTACTGTGCCTGTTATGCGCTTACTGTGCCTGTTATGCGCTTACTGTGCCTGTTATGCGCTTACTGTGCCTGTTATGCGCTTACTGTGCCTGTTATGCGCTTACTGTGCCTGTTATGCGCTTACTGTGCCTGTTATGCGCTTACTGTGCCTGTTATGCGCTTACTGTGCCTGTTATGCGCTTACTGTGCCTGTTATGCGCTTACTGTGCCTGTTATGCGCTTACTGTGCCTGTTATGCGCTTACTGTGCCTGTTATGCGCTTACTGTGCCTGTTATGCGCTTACTGTGCCTGTTATGCGCTTACTGTGCCTGTTATGCGCTTACTGTGCCTGTTATGCGCTTACTGTGCCTGTTATGCGCTTACTGTGCCTGTTATGCGCTTTCTGTGCCTGTTATGCGGTTTCTGTGCTTACTGTGCCTGTTATGCGCTTACTGTGCCTGTTATGCGCTTTCTGTGCCTGTTATGCGGTTTCTGTGCTTACTGTGCCTGTTATGCGGTTACTGTGCCTGTTATGCGGTTTCTGTGCTTACTGTGCCTGTTATGCGCTTTCTGTGCCTGTTATGCGGTTTCTGTGCCTGTTATGCGCTTACTGTGCCTGTTATGCGCTTTCTGTGCCTGTTATGCGGTTTCTGTGCTTACTGTGCCTGTTATGCGGTTACTGTGCTTTCTGTGCCTGTTATGCGGTTTCTGTGCTTTCTGTGCCTGTTATGCGGTTTCTGTGCTTACTGTGCCTGTTATGCGGTTACTGTGCTTTCTGTGCCTGTTATGCGGTTTCTGTGCCTGTTATGCGGTTACTGTGCCTGTTATGCGGTTACTGTGCCTGTTATGCGGTTACTGTGCCTGTTATGCGGTTACTGTGCCTGTTATGCGCTTACTGTGCCTGTTATGCGCTTACTGTGCCTGTTATGCGCTTTCTGTGCCTGTTATGCGGTTACTGTGCCTGTTATGCGGTTACTGTGCCTGTTATGCGCTTTCTGTGCCTGTTATGCGCTTTCTGTGCTTACTGTGCCTGTTATGCGGTTTCTGTGCTTTCTGTGCCTGTTATGCGCTTTCTGTGCCTGTTATGCGGTTTCTGTGCCTGTTATGCGGTTACTGTGCCTGTTATGCGGTTACTGTGCTTTCTGTGCCTGTTATGCGGTTACTGTGCCTGTTATGCGCTTACTGTGCCTGTTATGCGGTTTCTGTGCTTTCTGTGCCTGTTATGCGGTTTCTGTGCCTGTTATGCGGTTACTGTGCTTTCTGTGCCTGTTATGCGGTTTCTGTGCCTGTTATGCGGTTTCTGTGCCTGTTATGCGGTTACTGTGCCTGTTATGCGGTTACTGTGCCTGTTATGCGGTTACTGTGCCTGTTATGCGCTTACTGTGCCTGTTATGCGGTTTCTGTGCTTTCTGTGCCTGTTATGCGGTTACTGTGCCTGTTATGCGGTTACTGTGCTTTCTGTGCCTGTTATGCGGTTTCTGTGCCTGTTATGCGGTTTCTGTGCCTGTTATGCGGTTTCTGTGCCTGTTATGCGGTTACTGTGCCTGTTATGCGGTTACTGTGCCTGTTATGCGGTTACTGTGCCTGTTATGCGGTTACTGTGCCTGTTATGCGGTTACTGTGCCTGTTATGCGGTTACTGTGCCTGTTATGCGGTTACTGTGCCTGTTATGCGGTTACTGTGCCTGTTATGCGGTTACTGTGCCTGTTATGCGGTTACTGTGCCTGTTATGCGGTTACTGTGCCTGTTATGCGGTTACTGTGCCTGTTATGCGGTTACTGTGCCTGTTATGCGGTTACTGTGCCTGTTATGCGGTTACTGTGCCTGTTATGCGCTTACTGTGCCTGTTATGCGCTTACTGTGCCTGTTATGCGCTTACTGTGCCTGTTATGCGCTTACTGTGCCTGTTATGCGCTTACTGTGCCTGTTATGCGCTTACTGTGCCTGTTATGCGCTTACTGTGCCTGTTATGCGCTTACTGTGCCTGTTATGCGCTTACTGTGCCTGTTATGCGCTTACTGTGCCTGTTATGCGCTTACTGTGCCTGTTATGCGCTTACTGTGCCTGTTATGCGCTTACTGTGCCTGTTATGCGCTTACTGTGCCTGTTATGCGCTTACTGTGCCTGTTATGCGCTTACTGTGCCTGTTATGCGCTTACTGTGCCTGTTATGCGCTTACTGTGCCTGTTATGCGCTTACTGTGCCTGTTATGCGCTTACTGTGCCTGTTATGCGCTTACTGTGCCTGTTATGCGCTTACTGTGCCTGTTATGCGCTTACTGTGCCTGTTATGCGCTTACTGTGCCTGTTATGCGCTTACTGTGCCTGTTATGCGCTTACTGTGCCTGTTATGCGCTTACTGTGCCTGTTATGCGCTTTCTGTGCCTGTTATGCGCTTTCTGTGCTTACTGTGCCTGTTATGCGCTTACTGTGCCTGTTATGCGCTTTCTGTGCCTGTTATGCGCTTTCTGTGCCTGTTATGCGGTTTCTGTGCCTGTTATGCGGTTTCTGTGCTTTCTGTGCCTGTTATGCGGTTTCTGTGCTTTCTGTGCCTGTTATGCGGTTTCTGTGCTTACTGTGCCTGTTATGCGGTTACTGTGCTTTCTGTGCCTGTTATGCGGTTTCTGTGCCTGTTATGCGGTTACTGTGCCTGTTATGCGGTTACTGTGCCTGTTATGCGGTTACTGTGCCTGTTATGCGCTTACTGTGCCTGTTATGCGCTTTCTGTGCCTGTTATGCGGTTACTGTGCCTGTTATGCGGTTACTGTGCCTGTTATGCGCTTTCTGTGCCTGTTATGCGGTTTCTGTGCTTACTGTGCCTGTTATGCGGTTTCTGTGCTTTCTGTGCCTGTTATGCGCTTTCTGTGCCTGTTATGCGGTTTCTGTGCCTGTTATGCGGTTTCTGTGCCTGTTATGCGGTTTCTGTGCCTGTTATGCGGTTACTGTGCCTGTTATGCGGTTACTGTGCTTTCTGTGCCTGTTATGCGGTTACTGTGCCTGTTATGCGGTTACTGTGCCTGTTATGCGGTTACTGTGCCTGTTATGCGGTTACTGTGCCTGTTATGTGGTTACTGTGCCTGTTATGTGGTTACTGTGCCTGTTATGTGGTTACTGTGCCTGTTATGTGGTTACTGTGCCTGTTATGCGGTTACTGTGCCTGTTATGCGGTTACTGTGCCTGTTATGCGGTTACTGTGCCTGTTATGCGCTTACTGTGCCTGTTATGCGGTTACTGTGCCTGTTATGCGGTTACTGTGCCTGTTATGCGCTTACTGTGCCTGTTATGCGGTTACTGTGCCTGTTATGCGGTTACTGTGCCTGTTATGCGGTTACTGTGCCTGTTATGCGGTTACTGTGCCTGTTATGCGGTTACTGTGCCTGTTATGCGGTTACTGTGCCTGTTATGCGGTTACTGTGCCTGTTATGCGGTTACTGTGCCTGTTATGCGGTTACTGTGCCTGTTATGCGGTTACTGTGCCTGTTATGCGGTTACTGTGCCTGTTATGCGGTTACTGTGCCTGTTATGCGGTTACTGTGCCTGTTATGCGGTTACTGTGCCTGTTATGCGGTTACTGTGCCTGTTATGCGGTTACTGTGCCTGTTATGCGGTTACTGTGCCTGTTATGCGGTTACTGTGCCTGTTATGCGGTTACTGTGCCTGTTATGCGGTTACTGTGCCTGTTATGCGGTTTCTGTGCCTGTTATGCGGTTTCTGTGCCTGTTATGCGGTTTCTGTGCCTGTTATGCGGTTTCTGTGCCTGTTATGCGGTTTCTGTGCCTGTTATGCGGTTTCTGTGCCTGTTATGCGGTTTCTGTGCCTGTTATGCGGTTTCTGTGCCTGTTATGCGGTTTCTGTGCCTGTTATGCGGTTACTGTGCCTGTTATGCGGTTACTGTGCCTGTTATGCGGTTTCTGTGCCTGTTATGCGGTTTCTGTGCCTGTTATGCGGTTTCTGTGCCTGTTATGCGGTTTCTGTGCCTGTTATGCGGTTACTGTGCCTGTTATGCGGTTACTGTGCCTGTTATGCGGTTTCTGTGCCTGTTATGCGGTTTCTGTGCCTGTTATGCGGTTTCTGTGCCTGTTATGCGGTTTCTGTGCCTGTTATGCGGTTTCTGTGCCTGTTATGCGGTTTCTGTGCCTGTTATGCGGTTTCTGTGCCTGTGCACCAGTTTCTGTCACTCTTCTGCAGGTACTTTTACCTGGGGACCTGTTATTGTACATATAAAAGAAGTAAAGAGACGCTGTCTGGCATATAAATATATGTATTAATACATTTGAGAAGCTGGGTAGCTGTAATAATTGAAGCTGAATTATAGAGTATATAACCTAAGCGCCCCTGTTACTGCCTCCCAGTGAGCAGTGCAGACTGTGGCTGGGCTGTGTGCTCAGTAGCGCCACCTAGTGACATGCTGTACAAGTCACACACCAAATGAAAGAAACAAAACATTGTCTATTCTGCATAATATGAATATTTTCCAATGAATGTCTCGGTGGCCGCAGTTCCTGAGATTGTCACCTGTGTGTGTCTTCTAGATGAGGAGCTGGAGATGACGCGGATGGCTGTGCGCTTTGAGTTAGAGGACCTTAACCTGAGACCTGACCCAGAACCGCTGCTAACAGAGATGATTCACGCAGTGAGTGCTGTGCTCTGTTCCATGCAGAACTCTGTCTGCCGTGGTGCTGCATGCCTGAAGCGTAGCACAGAACTGGCTTCATGCTCCCTGCCGTGGTGCTGCATGCCTGAAGCGTAGCACAGAACTGGCTTCATGCTCCCTGCCGTGGTGCTGCATGCCTGAAGCGTAGCACAGAACTGGCTTCATGCTCCCTGCCGTGTGCTGGAAGCCGGCTGCAGATGTGTCGCCTACAGTATACGCTAGCGAATAGATGGCAGCCTGATATAGACATACCATGGGCCCAGTTATTATTGGGCTATTGTACTTACATGGTTATATATAACAGTGCAGATGTCTGTGATTTATATTATGTCTATATCTCTAAGTAATGGGGACAGTGAGTACACAGACTGCAGATGAGTCCAAATGGAAGTATTTGCTGTCCTTTTGTTATAGTATATTTACAATTGGCAGGGAACACTCTATGGACCAGCGGTGTCACATGACTATATAGAATGAGGTCTATGGACCAGCGGTGTCACATGACTATATAGAATGAGATCTATGGACCAGCGGTGTCACATGATTATATAGAATGAGGTCTATGGACCAGCGGTGTCACATGACTATATAGAATGAGATCTATGGACCAGCGGTGTCACATGACTATATAGAATGAGATCTATGGACCAGCGGTGTCACATGACTATATAGAATGAGATCTATGACCAGCGGAGTCTCTATGGAATGAGCTCTATGGACCGCAGTGTCATGTGACTTTATAGAATGAGGTCTATGGACAGCAGTGTCACGTGACCTTATAGAATGAGCTCTATGGACCACAGTGTCATGTGACTTTATAGAATGAAGTCTATGGACAGCAGTGTCACATGACCTTATAGAATGAGATCTATGCCACATGACTATATAGAATAAGGTCTATGGACCAGCGGTGTCACATGACTATATAGAATGAGATCTATGGACCAGCAGTGTCACATGACTTTATAGAATGAGAACTATGGACCAGCGGTGTCACATGACTATATAGAATGAGATCTATGACCAGCGGAGTCTCTATGGACCACAGTGTCATGTGACTTTATAGAATGAGGTCTATGGACAGCAGTGTCACGTGACCTTATAGAATGAGCTCTATGGACCGCAGTGTCATGTGACTTTATAGAATGAAGTCTATGGACAGCAGTGTCACATGACCTTATAGAATGAGATCTATGCCACATGACTATATAGAATGAGGTCTATGGACCAGCGGTGTCACATGACTTTATAGAATGAGGTCTATGGACAGCAGTGTCACATGACCTTATACAATGAGATCTATGACCAGCGGTGTCACTATGGAATGAGGCCTATGGACAGCAGTGTCACATGACCTTATAGAATGAGATCTATGACCAGCAGTGTCACTATGGAATGAGGTCTATGGACAGCAGTGTCATATGACCTTATAGAATGAGCTCTATGGACCGCAGTGTCACATGACCTTATAGAATGAGATCTATGACCAGCGGTGTCATGTGACTTTATAGAATGAGATCTATGGGCCAGCAGTTTCACTATGGAATGAGGTCTATAGTCAGCAGTGTCACTATGGAATGAGGTCTATAGTCAGCAGTGTCACTATGGAATGAGGT
This sequence comes from Taudactylus pleione, assembly GCA_031769625.1. NCBI lineage: Eukaryota > Metazoa > Chordata > Amphibia > Anura > Myobatrachidae > Taudactylus > Taudactylus pleione. The sequence continues at coordinate 424,552 of JAUIMM010000693.1, read as the reverse complement.
CTATAGTCAGCAGTGTCACTATGGAATGAGGTCTGTAGATTATGAGGTCTGTAGATTAGCAGTGTCACTTGTGACTTTATAGAATGAGATCTATGGGCCAGCAGTGTCACTATGTAATGAGGTCTTTAGACAGCAGTGTCACATGACCTTATAGAATGAGGTCTGTAGACCAACAGTGTCACTATGGAATGAGGTCTGTAGACTAGCAGTGTCACTGTGGAATGAAGTCTATAGTCAGCAATGTCACTATAGAATGATGTCTATAGACAGCAGTGTCACGTGACCTTATAGAATGAGATCTATGACCAGCAGTGTCACTATGGAATGAGGTCTATAGACCAGCAGTGTCACTATGGAATGAGGTCTATAGACAGCAGTGTCACCTGACCTTATAGAATGAGATCTATGACCAGCAGTGTCACTATGGAATGAGGTCTGTAGACCAGCAGTGTCACTTGTGACTTTGGGTGCTCAGATAGGCAGATTGGTTTTAGGTTATCACTGATGTTTTTCCTGCAGTTTCAGAGTCTGAGGCAAGATCCACCCTCCCTAATGGATCTCTGCCCCAGTGCTGCATTGGCAAACTATTAGACCCATGTAACATCCTTCAGCTCATTTGTACAATGATACTTTTGCAGGCAGCATATCGCGACAACACGGTCGGTCTCCCAAGGTTCTGCCCAGTGGAGAACATTGATAAGATCACCCGGAATACTCTGCATTTATACATGCACAACTACTACACCCCGGATCGGATGGTGTTGGCTGGAGTGGGCATCGAACATGAGCAGCTACTGGAGTGTGCCAAGAAGTACCTGCAAAAGGTGGAGCCTGTATGGGCATCTGGGAAACCCCGGAGCGTCGACCGATCCATCGCTCAATACACAGGAGGGATTGTCAAGGTAAAACACACCGAGGGCTGCCAGGCAAGGTATATAGACTGCCCACCCTACCATGCTGAGACTTGTAGTACAATGCGGGAAAAAGAAAATACAGATGCACACACTAAGCAATGAGATGCACATGGTATAATATATAGTGTATGGACATCGGTGATACAGCAGGTGCTATTCCCACTGATACACATATACAGACTCAGGAGCACACAGATATACAGGGGTCACATATCACATTACTCAGCGCAGTCTCCCATATACAGACTCAGGAGCACACAGATATACAGGTGTCACATATCACATTACTCAGCGCAGTCTCCTATATACAGACTCAGGAGCACACAGATATACAGGTGTCACATATCACATTACTCAGCACAGTCTCCTATATACAGACTCAGGAGCACACAGATATACAGGTGTCACATATCACATTACTCAGCACAGTCTCCTATATACAGACTCAGGAGCACACAGATATACAGGTGTCACATATCACATTACTCAGCGCAGTCTCCTATATACAGACTCAGGAGCACACAGATATACAGGTGTCACATATCACATTACTCAGCACAGTCTCCTATATACAGACTCAGGAGCACACAGATATACAGGTGTCACAAATCACATTACTCAGCGCAGTCTCCTATATACAGACTCAGGAGCACACAGATATACAGGTGTCACATATCACATTACTCAACGCAGTCTCCTATATACAGACTCAGGAGCACACATATAAACAGGTGTCGCATATCACATTACTCAGCGCAGTTTCCTATATACAGACTCAGGAGCACACAGATATACAGGTGTCACATTACTCAGCGCAGTCTCCTATATACAGACTCAGGAGCACACAGATATACAGGTGTCACATATCACATTACTCAGCACAGTCTCCTATATACAGACTCAGGAGCACACAGATATACAGGTGTCACATATCACATTACTCAGCGCAGTTTCCTATATACAGACTCAGGAGCACACAGATATACAGGTGTCACATATCCCGTTACTCAGCGCAGTCTCCTATATACAGACTCAGGAGCACACAGATATACAGGTGTCACATATCACATTACTCAGCGCAGTCTCCATATACAGACTCAGGAGCACACATATATACAGGTGTCACATATCACATTACTCAGCGCAGTCTCCTATATACAGACTCAGGAGCACACAGATATACAGGTGTCACATATCACATTACTCAGCACAGTCTCCTATATACAGACTCAGGAGCACACAGATATACAGGTGTCACATATCCCATTAATCAGCACAGTCTTCATATACAGACCTAGGAGCACACAGATATACAGGTGTCACATATCACATTACTCAGCGCAGTCTCCTATATACAGACTCAGGAGCACACAGATATACATGTGTCACATATCACATTACTCAGCGCAGTCTCCTATATACAGACTCAGGTGCTATATACAGATATACAGGTGTCACATATCACATTACTCAGCACAGTCTCCTATATACAGACTCTGGAGCACACAGATATACAGGTGTCACATATCACATTACTCAGCACAGTCTCCTATATACAGACTCAGGAGCACACAGATATACAGGTGTCACATATCACATTACTCAGCGCAGTCTCCATATACAGACTCAGGAGCACACAGATATACAGGTGTCACATATCCCATTACTCAGCGCAGTCTCCCCTATACAGACTCAGGAGCACACAGATATACAGGTGTCACATATCACATTACTCAGCACAGTCTCCTATATACAGACTCAGGAGCACACAGCTATACAGGTGTCACATATCACATTACTCAGCGCAGTCTCCATATACAGACTCAGGAGCACACAGATATACAGGTGTCACATATCACATTACTCAGCGCAGTCTCCCCTATACAGACTCAGGAGCACACAGATATACAGGTGTCACATATCCCATTACTCAGCACAGTCTCCTATATACAGACTCAGGAGCACACAGATATACAGGTGTCACATTACTCAGCGCAGTCTCCTATATACAGACTCAGGAGCACACAGATATACAGGTGTCACATATCACATTACTCAGCGCAGTCTCCATATACAGACTCAGGAGCACACAGATATACAGGTGTCACATATCACATTACACAGCACAGTCTCCTATATACAGACTCAGGAGCACACAGATATACAGGTGTCACATTACTCAGTGCAGTCTCCTATATACAGACTCAGGAGCACACAGATATACAGGTGTCACATATCACATTACTCAGCGCAGTCTCCCATATACAGACTCAGGAGCACACAGATATACATGTGTCACATATCCCATTACTCAGCGCAGTCTCCCATATACAGACTCAGGTGCTATATACAGATATACAGGTGTCACATATCACATTACTCAGCACAGTCTCCTATATACAGACTCAGGAGCACACAGATATACAGGTGTCACATATCACATTACTCAGCGCAGTCTCCTATATACAGACTCAGGAGCACACAGATATACAGGTGTCACATATCACATTACTCAGCACAGTCTCCTATATACAGACTTAGGAGCACACAGATATACAGGTGTCACATATCACATTACTCAGCACAGTCTCCTATATACAGACTCAGGAGCACACAGATATACAGGTGTCACATATCACATTACTCAGCGCAGTCTCCTATATACAGACTCAGGAGTACACAGATATACAGGTATCACATTACTCAGCACAGTCTCCTATATACAGACTCAGGAGCACACAGATATACAGGTGTCACATATCACATTACTCAGCGCAGTCTCCATATACAGACTCAGGAGCACACAGATATACAGGTGTCACATATCACATTACTCAGCACAGTCTCCTATATACAGACTCAGGAGCACACAGATATACAGGTGTCACATATCACATTACTCAGCGCAGTCTCCCATATACAGACTCAGGAGCACACAGATATACATGTGTCACATATCACATTACTCAGCGCTGTCTCCTATATACAGACTCAGGAGCACACAGATATACAGGTGTCACATATCACATTACTCAGCACAGTCTCCTATATACAGACTCAGGAGCACACAGATATACAGGTGTCACATATCACATTACTCAGCACAGTCTCCTATATACAGACTCAGGAGCACACAGATATACAGGTGTCACATATCACATTACTCAGCACAGTCTCCTATATACAGACTCATGTGACACCTGTATATCTGTGTGCTCCTATCACATTACTTAGCACAGTCTCCTATATACATACTCAGGAGCACACAGATATACAGGTGTCACATATCACATTACTCAGCGCAGTTTCCTATATACAGACTCAGGAGCACACAGATATACAGGTGTCACATATCACATTACTCAGCACAGTCTCCTATATACAGACTCAGGAGCACACAGATATACAGGTGTCACATATCCCATTAATCAGCACAGTCTTCATATACAGACCTAGGAGCACACAGATATACAGGTGTCACATATCACATTACTCAGCGCAGTCTCCTATATACAGACTCAGGAGCACACAGATATACAGGTGTCACATATCACATTACTCAGCGCAGTCTCCTATATACAGACTCGGGAGCACACAGATATACAGGTGTCACATATCACATTACTCAGCGCAGTCTCCATATACAGACTCAGGAGCACACAGATATACAGGTGTCACATATCACATTACTCAGCGCCGTCTCCCATATACAGACTCAGGAGCACACAGATATACAGGTGTCACATATCACATTACTCAGCACAGTCTCCCATATACAGACTCAGGAGCACACAGATATACAGGTGTCACATATCACATTACTCAGCACAGTCTCCCATATACAGACTCAGGAGCACACAGATATACAGGTGTCACATTACTCAGCGCAGTCTCCTATATACAGACTCAGGAGCACACAGATATACAGGTGTCACATATCACATTACTCAGCACAGTCTCCTATATACAGACTCAGGAGCACACAGATATACAGGTGTCACATATCACATTACTCAGCGCAGTCTCCTATATACAGACTCAGGAGCACACAGATATACAGGTGTCACATTACTCAGCACAGTCTCCCATATACAGACTCAGGAGCACACAGATATACAGGTGTCACATATCACATTACTCAGCACAGTCTCCTATATACAGACTCAGGAGCACACAGATATACAGGTGTCACATATCACATTACTCAGCGCAGTCTCCTATATACAGACTCAGGAGCACACAGATATACAGGTGTCACATATCACATTACTCAACGCAGTCTCCTATATACAGACTCAGGAGCACACATATAAACAGGTGTCGCATATCACATTACTCAGCGCAGTTTCCTATATACAGACTCAGGAGCACACAGATATACAGGTGTCACATATCACATTACTCAGCGCAGTTTCCTATATACAGACTCAGGAGCACACAGATATACAGGTGTCACATATCACATTACTCAGCGCAGTCTCCTATATACAGACTCAGGAGCACACAGATATACAGGTGTCACATTACTCAGCGCAGTCTCCATATACAGACTCAGGAGCACACAGATATACAGGTGTCACATATCACATTACTCAGCACAGTCTCCTATATACAGACTCAGGAGCACACAGATATACAGGTGTCACATATCACATTACTCAGCGCAGTTTCCTATATACAGACTCAGGAGCACACAGATATACAGGTGTCACATATCCCATTAATCAGCACAGTCTTCATATACAGACCTAGGAGCACACAGATATACAGGTGTCACATATCACATTACTCAGCGCAGTCTCCTATATACAGACTCAGGAGCACACAGATATACAGGTGTCACATATCACATTACTCAGCGCAGTCTCCTATATACAGACTCAGGTGCTATATACAGATATACAGGTGTCACATATCACATTACTCAGCACAGTCTCCTATATACAGACTCTGGAGCACACAGATATACAGGTGTCACATATCACATTACTCAGCACAGTCTCCTATATACAGACTCAGGAGCACACAGATATACAGGTGTCACATATCACATTACTCAGCGCAGTCTCCATATACAGACTCAGGAGCACACAGATATACAGGTGTCACATATCCCATTACTCAGCGCAGTCTCCCCTATACAGACTCAGGAGCACACAGATATACAGGTGTCACATATCACATTACTCAGCACAGTCTCCTATATACAGACTCAGGAGCACACAGCTATACAGGTGTCACATATCACATTACTCAGCGCAGTCTCCATATACAGACTCAGGAGCACACAGATATACAGGTGTCACATATCACATTACTCAGCGCAGTCTCCCCTATACAGACTCAGGAGCACACAGATATACAGGTGTCACATATCCCATTACTCAGCACAGTCTCCTATATACAGACTCAGGAGCACACAGATATACAGGTGTCACATTACTCAGCGCAGTCTCCTATATACAGACTCAGGAGCACACAGATATACAGGTGTCACATATCACATTACACAGCGCAGTCTCCTATATACAGACTCAGGAGCACACAGATATACAGGTGTCACATATCACATTACTCAGCACAGTCTCCTATATACAGACTCAGGAGCACACAGATATACAGGTGTCACATTACTCAGTGCAGTCTCCTATATACAGACTCAGGAGCACACAGATATACAGGTGTCACATATCACATTACTCAGCGCAGTCTCCCATATACAGACTCAGGAGCACACAGATATACATGTGTCACATATCCCATTACTCAGCGCAGTCTCCCATATACAGACTCAGGTGCTATATACAGATATACAGGTGTCACATATCACATTACTCAGCACAGTCTCCTATATACAGACTCAGGAGCACACAGATATACAGGTGTCACATATCACATTACTCAGCGCAGTCTCCTATATACAGACTCAGGAGCACACAGATATACAGGTGTCACATATCACATTACTCAGCACAGTCTCCTATATACAGACTTAGGAGCACACAGATATACAGGTGTCACATATCACATTACTCAGCACAGTCTCCTATATACAGACTCAGGAGCACACAGATATACAGGTGTCACATATCACATTACTCAGCGCAGTCTCCTATATACAGACTCAGGAGTACACAGATATACAGGTATCACATTACTCAGCGCAGTCTCCCATATACAGACTCAGGAGCACACAGATATACATGTGTCACATATCACATTACTCAGCGCTGTCTCCTATATACAGACTCAGGAGCACACAGATATACAGGTGTCACATATCACATTACTCAGCACAGTCTCCTATATACAGACTCAGGAGCACACAGATATACAGGTGTCACATATCACATCACTCAGCACAGTCTCCTATATACAGACTCAGGAGCACACAGATATACAGGTGTCACATATCACATTACTCAGCACAGTCTCCCATATACAGACTCAGGAGCACACAGATATACAGGGGTCACATATCACATTACTCAGCGCAGTCTCCCATATACAGACTCAGGAGCACACAGATATACAGGTGTCACCTATCACATTACTCAGCGCAGTCTCCTATATACAGACTCAGGAGCACACAGATATACAGGTGTCACATTACTCAGCGCAGTCTCCTATATACAGACTCAGGAGCACACAGATATACAGGTGTCACATATCACATTACTCAGCGCAGTCTCCATATACAGACTCAGGAGCACACAGATATACAGGTGTCACATATCACATTACACAGCGCAGTCTCCTATATACAGACTCAGGAGCACACAGATATACAGGTGTCACATATCACATTACTCAGCACAGTCTCCTATATACAGACTCAGGAGCACACAGATATACAGGTGTCACATATCACATTACTCAGCACAGTCTCCCATATACAGACTCAGGAGCACACAGATATACAGGTGTCACATATCACATTACTCAGCACAGTCTCCTATATACAGACTCAGGAGCACACAGATATACAGGTGTCACATATCACATTACTCAGCGCAGTCTCCTATATACAGACTCAGGAGCACACAGATATACAGGTGTCACATATCACATTACTCAGCACAGTCTCCTATATACAGACTCAGGAGCACACAGATATACAGGTGTCACATATCACATTACTCAGCGCAGTCTCCTATATACAGACTCAGGAGCACACAGATATACAGGTGTCACATATCACATTACTCAGCGCAGTCTCCCATATACAGACTCAGGAGCACACAGATATACAGGTGTCACATATCACATTACTCAGCACAGTCTCCTATATACAGACTCATGTGACACCTGTATATCTGTGTGCTCCTATCACATTACTTAGCACAGTCTCCTATATACATACTCAGGAGCACACAGATATACAGGTGTCACATATCACATTACTCAGCGCAGTTTCCTATATACAGACTCAGGAGCACACAGATATACAGGTGTCACATATCACATTACTCAGCACAGTCTCCTATATACAGACTCAGGAGCACACAGATATACAGGTGTCACATATCCCATTAATCAGCACAGTCTTCATATACAGACCTAGGAGCACACAGATATACAGGTGTCACATATCACATTACTCAGCGCAGTCTCCTATATACAGACTCAGGAGCACACAGATATACAGGTGTCACATATCACATTACTCAGCGCAGTCTCCTATATACAGACTCGGGAGCACACAGATATACAGGTGTCACATATCACATTACTCAGCGCAGTCTCCATATACAGACTCAGGAGCACACAGATATACAGGTGTCACATATCACATTACTCAGCGCCGTCTCCCATATACAGACTCAGGAGCACACAGATATACAGGTGTCACATATCACATTACTCAGCACAGTCTCCCATATACAGACTCAGGAGCACACAGATATACAGGTGTCACATATCACATTACTCAGCACAGTCTCCCATATACAGACTCAGGAGCACACAGATATACAGGTGTCACATTACTCAGCGCAGTCTCCTATATACAGACTCAGGAGCACACAGATATACAGGTGTCACATATCACATTACTCAGCACAGTCTCCTATATACAGACTCAGGAGCACACAGATATACAGGTGTCACATATCACATTACTCAGCGCAGTCTCCTATATACAGACTCAGGAGCACACAGATATACAGGTGTCACATTACTCAGCACAGTCTCCCATATACAGACTCAGGAGCACACAGATATACAGGTGTCACATATCACATTACTCAGCACAGTCTCCTATATACAGACTCAGGAGCACACAGATATACAGGTGTCACATATCACATTACTCAGCGCAGTCTCCTATATACAGACTCAGGAGCACACAGATATACAGGTGTCACATATCACATTACTCAACGCAGTCTCCTATATACAGACTCAGGAGCACACATATAAACAGGTGTCGCATATCACATTACTCAGCGCAGTTTCCTATATACAGACTCAGGAGCACACAGATATACAGGTGTCACATATCACATTACTCAGCGCAGTTTCCTATATACAGACTCAGGAGCACACAGATATACAGGTGTCACATATCACATTACTCAGCGCAGTCTCCTATATACAGACTCAGGAGCACACAGATATACAGGTGTCACATTACTCAGCGCAGTCTCCATATACAGACTCAGGAGCACACAGATATACAGGTGTCACATATCACATTACTCAGCACAGTCTCCTATATACAGACTCAGGAGCACACAGATATACAGGTGTCACATATCACATTACTCAGCGCAGTTTCCTATATACAGACTCAGGAGCACACAGATATACAGGTGTCACATATCCCATTAATCAGCACAGTCTTCATATACAGACCTAGGAGCACACAGATATACAGGTGTCACATATCACATTACTCAGCGCAGTCTCCTATATACAGACTCAGGAGCACACAGATATACAGGTGTCACATATCACATTACTCAGCGCAGTCTCCTATATACAGACTCAGGTGCTATATACAGATATACAGGTGTCACATATCACATTACTCAGCACAGTCTCCTATATACAGACTCTGGAGCACACAGATATACAGGTGTCACATATCACATTACTCAGCACAGTCTCCTATATACAGACTCAGGAGCACACAGATATACAGGTGTCACATATCACATTACTCAGCGCAGTCTCCATATACAGACTCAGGAGCACACAGATATACAGGTGTCACATATCCCATTACTCAGCGCAGTCTCCCCTATACAGACTCAGGAGCACACAGATATACAGGTGTCACATATCACATTACTCAGCACAGTCTCCTATATACAGACTCAGGAGCACACAGCTATACAGGTGTCACATATCACATTACTCAGCGCAGTCTCCATATACAGACTCAGGAGCACACAGATATACAGGTGTCACATATCACATTACTCAGCGCAGTCTCCCCTATACAGACTCAGGAGCACACAGATATACAGGTGTCACATATCCCATTACTCAGCACAGTCTCCTATATACAGACTCAGGAGCACACAGATATACAGGTGTCACATTACTCAGCGCAGTCTCCTATATACAGACTCAGGAGCACACAGATATACAGGTGTCACATATCACATTACACAGCGCAGTCTCCTATATACAGACTCAGGAGCACACAGATATACAGGTGTCACATATCACATTACTCAGCACAGTCTCCTATATACAGACTCAGGAGCACACAGATATACAGGTGTCACATTACTCAGTGCAGTCTCCTATATACAGACTCAGGAGCACACAGATATACAGGTGTCACATATCACATTACTCAGCGCAGTCTCCCATATACAGACTCAGGAGCACACAGATATACATGTGTCACATATCCCATTACTCAGCGCAGTCTCCCATATACAGACTCAGGTGCTATATACAGATATACAGGTGTCACATATCACATTACTCAGCACAGTCTCCTATATACAGACTCAGGAGCACACAGATATACAGGTGTCACATATCACATTACTCAGCGCAGTCTCCTATATACAGACTCAGGAGCACACAGATATACAGGTGTCACATATCACATTACTCAGCGCAGTCTCCCATATACAGACTCAGGAGCACACAGATATACAGGTGTCACCTATCACATTACTCAGCGCAGTCTCCTATATACAGACTCAGGAGCACACAGATATACAGGTGTCACCTATCACATTACTCAGCGCAGTCTCCTATATACAGACTCAGGAGCACACAGATATACAGGTGTCACATTACTCAGCGCAGTCTCCTATATACAGACTCAGGAGCACACAGATATACAGGTGTCACATATCACATTACTCAGCGCAGTCTCCATATACAGACTCAGGAGCACACAGATATACAGGTGTCACATATCACATTACACAGCGCAGTCTCCTATATACAGACTCAGGAGCACACAGATATACAGGTGTCACATATCACATTACTCAGCACAGTCTCCTATATACAGACTCAGGAGCACACAGATATACAGGTGTCACATATCACATTACTCAGCACAGTCTCCCATATACAGACTCAGGAGCACACAGATATACAGGTGTCACATATCACATTACTCAGCACAGTCTCCTATATACAGACTCAGGAGCACACAGATATACAGGTGTCACATATCACATTACTCAGCGCAGTCTCCTATATACAGACTCAGGAGCACACAGATATACAGGTGTCACATATCACATTACTCAGCACAGTCTCCTATATACAGACTCAGGAGCACACAGATATACAGGTGTCACATATCACATTACTCAGCGCAGTCTCCTATATACAGACTCAGGAGCACACAGATATACAGGTGTCACATATCACATTACTCAGCGCAGTCTCCCATATACAGACTCAGGAGCACACAGATATACAGGTGTCACATATCACATTACTCAGCGCAGTCTGCTGGTGTGTTCTAGTTGGCAACAAAAGATGCATGGCGTTAGCAGAGTAGCACATGACCTGGCGGCTCAGTCACACCTGGCAAGTTGCGCTGCCTGGTGTATTGAGGCTTATTGTATGAGGACACATCTGTATATGGAAAGGGCAGTCTTGTGTTTGTGATACAAGGTACATGAGCAGCTCTGCCTGATGATATAAACACCTGACCTAAAGTCCAGGGTAGGAAGCTATCAATAAGACAATATATTCACATGAAGTTATTGGGGGGTGCACACAAGACACCAAACGTACATCACCTGGAGGCGGACAGCGACTTAATTCGGAGTTCTGGGACCATATATATGTCCCATGAATTCACTACTCTGCACATATGTCTTACTGGTCATTATTCTCATTATTCTTACTTGAAAATGTTCTTGATCATCTTTAATTAGTATCTGTGTGTTATTGCTTCTGTGAGATGTGGAAATGGAGCAATGAATGGACCTTTCTTTCATGCCTGGCAGGTGGAGAAGGATATGTCAGATGTAAGCCTGGGACCCACGCCCATCCCAGAACTCACACACCTAATGATCGGCCTGGAGAGCTGCTCCTTCCTGGTAATTAATTATCTGTCACTTATTGCTCATCCGCACTCCTTATATAATATTACCGATGGCTTGTGCCGCCCGCCCCCTGTAACGCCGTCCGCATGTCCCGCCCGCCCCCTGTAACGCCGTCCGCTTGTGCCGCCCGCCCCCTGTAACGCCGTCCGCTTGTGCCGCCCGCCCCCTGTAACGCCGTCCGCTTGTGCCGCCCGCCCCCTGTAACGCCGTCCGCTTGTGCCGCCCGCCCCCTGTAACGCCGTCCGCTTGTGCCGCCCGCCCCCTGTAACGCCGTCCGCTTGTGCCGCCCGCCCCCTGTAACGCCGTCCGCTTGTGCCGCCCGCCCCCTGTAACGCCGTCCGCTTGTGCCGCCCGCCCCCTGTAACGCCGTCCGCTTGTGCCGCCCGCCCCCTGTAACGCCGTCCGCTTGTGCCGCCCGCCCCCTGTAACGCCGTCCGCTTGTGCCGCCCGCTTGAGTCATTCCTGATGTAATCCTGGTTACTGAGTCCTCCATTTTCTAATAGGAAGATGACTTCATCCCATTTGCAGTATTAAACATGATGATGGGTGGTGGAGGTTCCTTCTCTGCGGGAGGACCAGGGAAAGGCATGTTCTCCAGGCTGTACCTGAATGTGCTCAACAGGTGAGACCCTAACACCACCCTGGCATCTCGCCACCGGGTGCAACACCAGATGCCTCTAATTTCAGTCTCATGTATGTAAACGCTGCAGAACCGAAGGTGTATAGGATACAGGTATGACTATTATACAGTAGGCTTGTGTATAGGATACAGGTATGACTTTATACAGTAGGCTTGTGTATAGGATACAGGTATGACTTTTATACAGTAGGCTTGTGTATAGGATACAGGTATGACTAGTATACAGTAGGCTTGTGTATAGGATACAGGTATGACTATTATACAGTAGGCTTGGATATAGGATACAGGTATGACTATTATACAGTAGGCTTGTGTATAGGATACAGGTATGACTTTATACAGTAGGCTTGTGTATAGGATACAGGTATGACTATTATACAGTAGGCTTGTGTATAGGATACAGGTATGACTATTATACAGTAGGCTTGTGTATAGGATACAGATATGACTATTATACAGTAGGCTTGTGTATAGGATACAGGTATGACTATTATACAGTAGGCTTGTGTATAGGATACAGGTATGACTTTTATACAGTAGGCTTGTGTATAGGATACAGGTATGACTAGTATACAGTAGGCTTGTGTATAGGATACAGGTATGACTTTTATACAGTAGGCTTGTGTATAGGATACAGGTATGACTAGTATACAGTAGGCTTGTGTATAGGATACAGGTATGACTAGTATACAGTAGGCTTGTGTATAGGATACAGGTATGACTAGTATACAGTAGGCTTGTGTATAGGATACAGGTATGACTTTTATACAGTAGGCTTGTGTATAGGATACAGGTATGACTATTATACAGTAGGCTTGTGTATAGGATACAGGTATGACTATTATACAGTAGGCTTGTATATAGGATACAGGTATGACTATTATACAGTAGGCTTGTGTATAGGATACAGGTATGACTAGTATACAGTAGGCTTGTGTATAGGATACAGGTATGACTAGTATACAGTAGGCTTGTGTATAGGATACAGGTATGACTAGTATACAGTAGGCTTGTGTATAGGATACAGGTATGGCTATTATACAGTAGGCTTGTGTATAGGATACAGGTATGACTATTATACAGTAGGCTTGGGTATAGGATACAGGTATGACTATTATACAGTAGGCTTGGGTATAGGATACAGGTATGACTATTATACAGTAGGCTTGGGTATAGGATACAGGTATGACTATTATACAGTAGGCTTGTGTATAGGATACAGGTATGACTATTATACAGTAGGCTTGTGTATAGGATACAGGTATGACTATTATACAGTAGGCTTGTGTATAGGATACAGGTATGACTATTATACAGTAGGCTTGTGTATAGGATACAGGTATGACTATTATACAGTAGGCTTGTGTATAGGATACAGGTATGACTATTATACAGTAGGCTTGTGTATAGGATACAGGTATGACTATTATACAGTAGGCTTGTGTATAGGATACAGGTATGACTATTATACAGTAGGCTTGTGTATAGGATACAGGTATGACTATTATACAGTAGGCTTGTGTATAGGATACAGGTATGACTATTATACAGTAGGCTTGTGTATAGGATACAGGTATGACTATTATACAGTAGGCTTGTGTATAGGATACAGGTATGACTATTATACAGTAGGCTTGTGTATAGGATACAGGTATGACTTTTATACAGTAGGCTTGTGTATAGGATACAGGTATGACTATTATACAGTAGGCTTGTGTATAGGATACAGGTATGACTATTATACAGTAGGCTTGTGTATAGGATACAGGTATGACTATTATACAGTAGGCTTGGGTATAGGATACAGGTATGACTATTATACAGTAGGCTTGTGTATAGGATACAGGTATGACTTTATACAGTAGGCTTGGGTATAGGATACAGGTATGACTATTATACAGTAGGCTTGTGTATAGGATACAGGTATGACTATTATACAGTAGGCTTGTGTATAGGATACAGATATGACTATTATACAGTAGGCTTGTGTATAGGATACAGGTATGACTATTATACAGTTGGCTTGTGTATAGGATACAGATATGACTATTATACAGTAGGCTTGTGTATAGGATACAGGTATGACTTTTATACAGTAGGCTTGTGTATAGGATACAGGTATGACTAGTATACAGTAGGCTTGTGTATAGGATACAGGTATGACTAGTATACAGTAGGCTTGTGTATAGGATACAGGTATGACTAGTATACAGTAGGCTTGTGTATAGGATACAGGTATGACTATTATACAGTAGGCTTGTGTATAGGATACAGGTATGACTATTATACAGTAGGCTTGTGTATAGGATACAGGTATGACTAGTATACAGTAGGCTTGTGTATAGGATACAGGTATGACTAGTATACAGTAGGCTTGTGTATAGGATACAGGTATGACTATTATACAGTAGGCTTGTGTATAGGATACAGGTATGACTATTATACAGTAGGCTTGTGTATAGGATACAGGTATGACTATTATACAGTAGGCTTGTGTATAGGATACAGGTATGACTATTATACAGTAGGCTTGTGTATAGGATACAGGTATGACTATTATACAGTAGGCTTGTGTATAGGATACAGGTATGACTATTATACAGTAGGCTTGTGTATAGGATACAGGTATGACTATTATACAGTAGGCTTGTGTATAGGATACAGGTATGACTATTATACAGTAGGCTTGTGTATAGGATACAGGTATGACTATTATACAGTAGGCTTGTGTATAGGATACAGGTATGACTATTATACAGTAGGCTTGTGTATAGGATACAGGTATGACTATTATACAGTAGGCTTGTGTATAGGATACAGATATGACTATTATACAGTAGGCTTGTGTATAGGATACAGGTATCACTATTATACAGTAGGCTTTCTGATCTAAAGCTGGGTACACATTAGACGGATCGGGCTGACATATCGTGCACATCAGCTAGTGCAGGGGTAACCAATCCTGGTCCTTGAGAGATACCAACAGTACATGTTTTCCAGGTCTCCTCACAGAATCACAAGTTAAATAATTAGCTCCACTTCTGGAACTTTTCAAATGTGTTAGTGAGTAATGAATACACCTGTGCACCCACTAGGTGGTCTGAAAAACGTGAACCGTTAGTAGCTTTCGAGGAACCTCTGGGCTAGTGTGTACCCACTATGAGCGACCATGCACGCTCCTTCGGCGTCCTTCATCTCATCGGCAGATCGAGCCTACATGCAGCTCAGTCTGTCACTTTCATGAATGACCCCATGCATTTTTATGCGGCTTCTGAACGACGTATTCTGCGGTCATTCACCAGATCGTGTGGTGTATGGACCGCACGAAATGTCATCCGTCGCTTTGTGGGGTGGCTGGGTACAGTCTCTCCCTGCAATATGGCGGCTGATAGAGGCAGTAACTGCTGCAGTGTCACACATAGTGAGTCCTGTTACAGTATGGACACGTTTACCTATATAATAGTGCTCAACTGATATTTTAAGTTAATTGACCCCTTAAAAAGGGTCCTACAGTCATTAAATCATATTAGTAAATGAAAAGCAATACTGAGCAATTATTCATTTATACAGACTGAGGGAAGATACTGAGAACTATATCTAGTGTGCAGAGAAGCAGTACTGTGCCGTTATATAAGATACTGAGAACTATATCTAGTGTGCAGAGAAGCAGTACTGTGCAGTTATATAAGATACTGAGAACTATAGCGTGCAGAGAAGCAGTACTGTGCCGTTATATAAGATACTGAGAACTATAGCGTGCAGAGAAGCAGTACTGTGCAGTTATATAAGATACTGAGAACTATAGCGTGCAGAGAAGCAGTACTGTGCCGTTATATAAGATACTGAGAACTATAGCGTGCAGAGAAGCAGTACTGTGCCGTTATATAAGATACTGAGAACTATAGCGTGCAGAGAAGCAGTACTGTGGAGTTATATAAGATACTGAGAACTATATCTAGCGTGCAGAGAAGCTGTACTGTGCAGTTATATAAGATACTGAGAACTATATCTAGTGTGCAGAGAAGCAGTACTGTGCAGTTATATAAGATACTGAGAACTATATCTAGCGTGCAGAGAAGCAGTACTGTGCCGTTATATAAGATACTGAGAACTATATCTAGCGTGCAGAGAAGCTGTACTGTGCAGTTATATAAGATACTGAGAACTATAGCGTGCAGAGAAGCAGTACTGTGCCGTTATATAAGATACTGAGAACTATATCTAGTGTGCAGAGAAGCTGTACTGTGCCGTTATATAAGATACTGAGAACTATATCTAGCGTGCAGAGAAGCTGTACTGTGCTGTTATATAAGATACTGAGAACTATATCTAGTGTGCAGAGAAGCTGTACTGTGCCGTTATATAAGATACTGAGAACTATATCTAGCGTGCAGAGAAGCAGTACTGTGCCGTTATATAAGATACTGAGAACTATATCTAGTGTGCAGAGAAGCAGTACTGTGCAGTTATATAAGATACTGAGAACTATATCTAGTGTGCAGAGAAGCTGTACTGTGCCGTTATATAAGATACTGAGAACTATATCTAGCGTGCAGAGAAGCAGTACTGTGCCGTTATATAAGATACTGAGAACTATATCTAGTGTGCAGAGAAGCTGTACTGTGCAGTTATATAAGATACTGAGAACTATATCTAGTGTGCAGAGAAGCTGTACTGTGCCGTTATATAAGATACTGAGAACTATATCTAGTGTGCAGAGAAGCTGTACTGTGCTGTTATATAAGATACTGAGAACTATAGCGTGCAGAGAAGCTGTACTGTGCAGTTATATAAGATACTGAGAACTATATCTAGTGTGCAGAGAAGCAGTACTGTGCCGTTATATAAGATACTGAGAACTATATCTAGCGTGCAGAGAAGCAGTACTGTGCAGTTATATAAGATACTGAGAACTATATCTAGCGTGCAGAGAAGCAGTACTGTGCAGTTATATAAGATACTGAGAACTATATCTAGTGTGCAGAGAAGCTGTACTGTGCTGTTATATAAGATACTGAGAACTATATCTAGTGTGCAGAGAAGCAGTACTGTGCAGTTATATAAGATACTGAGAACTATATCTAGTGTGCAGAGAAGCTGTACTGTGCTGTTATATAAGATACTGAGAACTATATCTAGCGTGCAGAGAAGCTGTACTGTGCTGTTATATAAGATACTGAGAACTATATCTAGCGTGCAGAGAAGCTGTACTGTGCCGTTATATAAGATACTGAGAACTATATCTAGTGTGCAGAGAAGCTGTACTGTGCCGTTATATAAGATACTGAGAACTATATCTAGTGTGCAGAGAAGCTGTACTGTGCAGTTATATAAGATACTGAGAACTATATCTAGTGTGCAGAGAAGCAGTACTGTACAGTTATATAAGATACTGAGAACTATATCTAGTGTGCAGAGAAGCTGTACTGTGCTGTTATATAAGATACTGAGAACTATAGCGTGCAGAGAAGCTGTACTGTGCCGTTATATAAGATACTGAGAACTATATCTAGTGTGCAGAGAAGCTGTACTGTGCCGTTATATAAGATACTGAGAACTATATCTAGCGTGCAGAGAAGCTGTACTGTGCCGTTATATAAGATACTGAGAACTATAGCGTGCAGAGAAGCAGTACTGTGCAGTTATATAAGATACTGAGAACTATATCTAGCGTGCAGAGAAGCAGTACTGTGCCGTTATATAAGATACTGAGAACTATATCTAGCGTGCAGAGAAGCTGTACTGTGCCGTTATATAAGATACTGAGAACTATATCTAGTGTGCAGAGAAGCTGTACTGTGCCGTTATATAAGATACTGAGAACTATATCTAGCGTGCAGAGAAGCTGTACTGTGCTGTTATATAAGATACTGAGAACTATATCTAGCGTGCAGAGAAGCAGTACTGTGCTGTTATATAAGATACTGAGAACTATATCTAGTGTGCAGAGAAGCTGTACTGTGCCGTTATATAAGATACTGAGAACTATATCTAGTGTGCAGAGAAGCAGTACTGTGCTGTTATATAAGATACTGAGAACTATATCTAGTGTGCAGAGAAGCTGTACTGTGCTGTTATATAAGATACTGAGAACTATATCTAGCGTGCAGAGAAGCTGTACTGTGCCGTTATATAAGATACTGAGAACTATATCTAGTGTGCAGAGAAGCTGTACTGTGCCGTTATATAAGATACTGAGAACTATATCTAGTGTGCAGAGAAGCTGTACTGTACAGTTATATAAGATACTGAGAACTATATCTAGCGTGCAGAGAAGCTGTACTGTGCCGTTATATAAGATACTGAGAACTATATCTAGCGTGCAGAGAAGCAGTACTGTGCAGTTATATAAGATACTGAGAACTATATCTAGTGTGCAGAGAAGCTGTACTGTGCTGTTATATAAGATACTGAGAACTATATCTAGTGTGCAGAGAAGCAGTACTGTGCTGTTATATAAGATACTGAGAACTATATCTAGTGTGCAGAGAAGCAGTACTGTGCTGTTATATAAGATACTGAGAACTATATCTAGCGTGCAGAGAAGCTGTACTGTGCCGTTATATAAGATACTGAGAACTATATCTAGTGTGCAGAGAAGCAGTACTGTGCTGTTATATAAGATACTGAGAACTATATCTAGTGTGCAGAGAAGCTGTACTGTGCCGTTATATAAGATACTGAGAACTATATCTAGTGTGCAGAGAAGCAGTACTGTGCCGTTATATAAGATACTGAGAACTATAGCGTGCAGAGAAGCAGTACTGTGCCGTTATATAAGATACTGAGAACTATATCTAGTGTGCAGAGAAGCAGTACTGTGCCGTTATATAAGATACTGAGAACTATATCTAGTGTGCAGAGAAGCAGTACTGTGCTGTTATATAAGATACTGAGAACTATATCTAGTGTGCAGAGAAGCTGTACTGTGCCGTTATATAAGATACTGAGAACTATATCTAGTGTGCAGAGAAGCAGTACTGTGCCGTTATATAAGATACTGAGAACTATATCTAGCGTGCAGAGAAGCTGTACTGTGCTGTTATATAAGATACTGAGAACTATATCTAGTGTGCAGAGAAGCAGTACTGTGCTGTTATATAAGATACTGAGAACTATATCTAGTGTGCAGAGAAGCAGTACTGTGCCGTTATATAAGATACTGAGAACTATATCTAGTGTGCAGAGAAGCAGTACTGTGCTGTTATATAAGATACTGAGAACTATATCTAGTGTGCAGAGAAGCAGTACTGTGCTGTTATATAAGATACTGAGAACTATATCTAGTGTGCAGAGAAGCTGTACTGTGCTGTTATATAAGATACTGAGAACTATATCTAGCGTGCAGAGAAGCAGTACTGTGCTGTTATATAAGATACTGAGAACTATATCTAGCGTGCAGAGAAGCTGTACGGTGCTGTTATATAAGATACTGAGAACTATATCTAGCGTGCAGAGAAGCAGTACTGTGCCGTTATATAAGATACTGAGAACTATATCTAGCGTGCAGAGAAGCTGTACTGTGCTGTTATATAAGATACTGAGAACTATATCTAGCGTGCAGAGAAGCAGTACTGTGCTGTTATATAAGATACTGAGAACTATATCTAGCGTGCAGAGAAGCAGTACTGTGCTGTTATATAAGATACTGAGAACTATATCTAGCGTGCAGAGAAGCAGTACTGTGCCGTTATATAAGATACTGAGAACTATATCTAGTGTGCAGAGAAGCAGTACTGTGCTGTTATATAAGATACTGAGAACTATATCTAGCGTGCAGAGAAGCTGTACTGTGCCGTTATATAAGATACTGAGAACTATATCTAGCGTGCAGAGAAGCAGTACTGTGCCGTTATATAAGATACTGAGAACTATATCTAGCGTGCAGAGAAGCAGTACTGTGCAGTTATATAAGATACTGAGAACTATATCTAGTGTGCAGAGAAGCAGTACTGTACAGTTATATAAGATACTGAGAACTATATCTAGCGTGCAGAGAAGCAGTACTGTGCAGTTATATAAGATACTGAGAACTATATCTAGTGTGCAGAGAAGCAGTACTGTGCAGTTATATAAGATACTGAGAACTATAACTAGCGTGCAGAGAAGCTGTACTGTGCCGTTATATAAGATACTGAGAACTATATCTAGTGTGCAGAGAAGCAGTACTGTGCTGTTATATAAGATACTGAGAACTATATCTAGTGTGCAGAGAAGCAGTACTGTGCCGTTATATAAGATACTGAGAACTATATCTAGTGTGCAGAGAAGCTGTACTGTGCCGTTATATAAGATACTGAGAACTATATCTAGTGTGCAGAGAAGCAGTACTGTGCCGTTATATAAGATACTGAGAACTATATCTAGCGTGCAGAGAAGCTGTACTGTGCCGTTATATAAGATACTGAGAACTATATCTAGCGTGCAGAGAAGCAGTACTGTGCCGTTATATAAGATACTGAGAACTATATCTAGTGTGCAGAGAAGCAGTACTGTGCCGTTATATAAGATACTGAGAACTATATCTAGTGTGCAGAGAAGCAGTACTGTACAGTTATATAAGATACTGAGAACTATATCTAGCGTGCAGAGAAGCTGTACTGTGCCGTTATATAAGATACTGAGAACTATATCTAGCGTGCAGAGAAGCAGAACTGTGCCGTTATATAAGATACTGAGAACTATATCTAGTGTGCAGAGAAGCAGTACTGTGCAGTTATATAAGATACTGAGAACTATATCTAGCGTGCAGAGAAGCAGTACTGTGCTGTTATATAAGATACTGAGAACTATATCTAGCGTGCAGAGAAGCAGTACTGTGCCGTTATATAAGATACTGAGAACTATATCTAGTGTGCAGAGAAGCTGTACTGTGCTGTTATATAAGATACTGAGAACTATATCTAGTGTGCAGAGAAGCAGTACTGTGCTGTTATATAAGATACTGAGAACTATATCTAGTGTGCAGAGAAGCAGTACTGTGCTGTTATATAAGATACTGAGAACTATATCTAGTGTGCAGAGAAGCAGTACTGTACAGTTATATAAGATACTGAGAACTATATCTAGTGTGCAGAGAAGCAGTACTGTGCTGTTATATAAGATACTGAGAACTATATCTAGTGTGCAGAGAAGCTGTACTGTGCTGTTATATAAGATACTGAGAACTATATCTAGTGTGCAGAGAAGCTGTACTGTGCTGTTATATAAGATACTGAGAACTATATCTAGCGTGCAGAGAAGCTGTACTTTGCCGTTATATAAGATACTGAGAACTATATCTAGCGTGCAGAGAAGCTGTACTGTGCCGTTATATAAGATACTGAGAACTATATCTAGCGTGCAGAGAAGCTGTACTGTGCCGTTATATAAGATACTGAGAACTATATCTAGCGTGCAGAGAAGCTGTACTGTGCCGTTATATAAGATACTGAGAACTATATCTAGCGTGCAGAGAAGCTGTACTGTGCAGTTATATAAGATACTGAGAACTATATCTAGCGTGTAGAGAAGCAGTACTGTACAGTTATATAAGATACTGAGAACTATATCTAGCGTGCAGAGAAGCTGTACTGTGCCGTTATATAAGATACTGAGAACTATATCTAGCGTGCAGAGAAGCAGTACTGTGCCGTTATATAAGATACTGAGAACTATATCTAGTGTGCAGAGAAGCTGTACTGTGCTGTTATATAAGATACTGAGAACTATATCTAGTGTGCAGAGAAGCTGTACTGTGCTGTTATATAAGATACTGAGAACTATATCTAGTGTGCAGAGAAGCAGTACTGTGCAGTTATATAAGATACTGAGAACTATATCTAGTGTGCAGAGAAGCAGTACTGTGCTGTTATATAAGATACTGAGAACTATATCTAGTGTGCAGAGAAGCTGTACTGTGCTGTTATATAAGATACTGAGAACTATAGCGTGCAGAGAAGCAGTACTGTGCAGTTATATAAGATACTGAGAACTATATCTAGTGTGCAGAGAAGCTGTACTGTGCTGTTATATAAGATACTGAGAACTATATCTAGTGTGCAGAGAAGCAGTACTGTGCCGTTATATAAGATACTGAGAACTATATCTAGTGTGCAGAGAAGCTGTACTGTGCAGTTATATAAGATACTGAGAACTATATCTAGTGTGCAGAGAAGCAGTACTGTGCAGTTATATAAGATACTGAGAACTATATCTAGTGTGCAGAGAAGCAGTACTGTGCAGTTATATAAGATACTGAGAACTATATCTAGCGTGCAGAGAAGCAGTACTGTGCTGTTATATAAGATACTGAGAACTATATCTAGTGTGCAGAGAAGCTGTACTGTGCAGTTATATAAGATACTGAGAACTATATCTAGCGTGCAGAGAAGCAGTACTGTGCAGTTATATAAGATACTGAGAACTATATCTAGCGTGCAGAGAAGCAGTACTGTGCTGTTATATAAGATACTGAGAACTATATCTAGTGTGCAGAGAAGCTGTACTGTGCCGTTATATAAGATACTGAGAACTATATCTAGCGTGCAGAGAAGCAGTACTGTGCCGTTATATAAGATACTGAGAACTATATCTAGTGTGCAGAGAAGCTGTACTGTGCCGTTATATAAGATACTGAGAACTATATCTAGCGTGCAGAGAAGCAGTACTGTGCAGTTATATAAGATACTGAGAACTATATCTAGCGTGCAGAGAAGCAGTACTGTGCCGTTATATAAGATACTGAGAACTATATCTAGTGTGCAGAGAAGCTGTACTGTGCCGTTATATAAGATACTGAGAACTATAGCGTGCAGAGAAGCAGTACTGTCCTGTTATATAAGATACTGAGAACTATATCTAGCGTGCAGAGAAGCTGTACTGTGCTGTTATATAAGATACTGAGAACTATATCTAGCGTGCAGTCAAGCAGTACTGTGCAGTTATATAAGATACTGAGAACTATAGCGTGTAGAGAAGCAGTACTGTGCAGTTATATAAGATACTGAGAACTATATCTAGTGTGCAGAGAAGCAGTACTGTGCAGTTATATAAGATACTGAGAACTATATCTAGTGTGCAGAGAAGCAGTACTGTGCTGTTATATAAGATACTGAGAACTATATCTAGTGTGCAGAGAAGCAGTACTGTGCCGTTATATAAGATACTGAGAACTATAGCGTGCAGAGAAGCTGTACTGTGCAGTTATATAAGATACTGAGAACTATATCTAGTGTGCAGAGAAGCAGTACTGTGCAGTTATATAAGATACTGAGAACTATATCTAGCGTGCAGAGAAGCAGTACTGTGCTGTTATATAAGATACGGAGAACTATATCTAGCGTGCAGAGAAGCTGTACTGTGCCGTTATATAAGATACTGAGAACTATATCTAGTGTGCAGAGAAGCAGTACTGTGCCGTTATATAAGATACTGAGAACTATATCTAGCGTGCAGAGAAGCTGTACTGTGCAGTTATATAAGATACTGAGAACTATAGCGTGCAGAGAAGCAGTACTGTGCCGTTATATAAGATACTGAGAACTATATCTAGTGTGCAGAGAAGCAGTACTGTGCAGTTATATAAGATACTGAGAACTATATCTAGCGTGCAGAGAAGCTGTACTGTGCAGTTATATAAGATACTGAGAACTATATCTAGCGTGCAGAGAAGCAGTACTGTGCAGTTATATAAGATACTGAGAACTATATCTAGCGTGCAGAGAAGCTGTACTGTGCAGTTATATAAGATACTGAGAACTATAGCGTGCAGAGAAGCAGTACTGTATAGTTATATAAGATACTGAGAACTATATCTAGTGTGCAGAGAAGCAGTACTGTGCCGTTATATAAGATACTGAGAACTATATCTAGTGTGCAGAGAAGCAGTACTGTGCCGTTATATAAGATACTGAGAACTATTTCTAGCGTGCAGAGAAGCAGTACTGTGCCGTTATATAAGATACTGAGAACTATAGCGTGCAGAGAAGCTGTACTGTGCCGTTATATAAGATACTGAGAACTATAGCGTGCAGAGAAGCTGTACTGTGCAGTTATATAAGATACTGAGAACTATAGTGTGCAGAGAAGCAGTACTGTGCCGTTATATAAGATACTGAGAACTATATCTAGTGTGCAGAGAAGCAGTACTGTGCTGTTATATAAGATACTGAGAACTATATCTAGTGTGCAGAGAAGCTGTACTGTGCCGTTATATAAGATACTGAGAACTATATCTAGCGTGCAGAGAAGCTGTACTGTGCAGTTATATAAGATACTGAGAACTATATCTAGTGTGCAGAGAAGCAGTACTGTGCCGTTATATAAGATACTGAGAACTATATCTAGCTTGCAGAGAAGCTGTACTGTGCCGTTATATAAGATACTGAGAACTATATCTAGCGTGCAGAGAAGCAGTACTGTGCCGTTATATAAGATACTGAGAACTATAGCGTGCAGAGAAGCAGTACTGTGCCGTTATATAAGATACTGAGAACTATATCTAGCGTGCAGAGAAGCAGTACTGTGCCGTTATATAAGATACTGAGAACTATAGCGTGCAGAGAAGCAGTACTGTGCAGTTATATAAGATACTGAGAACTATAGCGTGCAGAGAAGCAGTACTGTGCCGTTATATAAGATACTGAGAACTATATCTAGCGTGCAGAGAAGCTGTACTGTGCTGTTATATAAGATACTGAGAACTATATCTAGCGTGCAGAGAAGCTGTACTGTGCCGTTATATAAGATACTGAGAACTATAGCGTGCAGAGAAGCTGTACTGTGCTGTTATATAAGATACTGAGAACTATAGCGTGCAGAGAAGCTGTACTGTGCCGTTATATAAGATACTGAGAACTATATCTAGCGTGCAGAGAAGCTGTACTGTGCAGTTATATAAGATACTGAGAACTATAGCGTGCAGAGAAGCAGTACTGTGCCGTTATATAAGATACTGAGAACTATATCTAGTGTGCAGAGAAGCAGTACTGTGCCGTTATATAAGATACTGAGAACTATATCTAGCGTGCAGAGAAGCTGTACTGTGCCGTTATATAAGATACTGAGAACTATATCTAGCGTGCAGAGAAGCTGTACTGTGCAGTTATATAAGATACTGAGAACTATAGCGTGCAGAGAAGCAGTACTGTGCCGTTATATAAGATACTGAGAACTATATCTAGTGTGCAGAGAAGCAGTACTGTGCCGTTATATAAGATACTGAGAACTATAGCGTGCAGAGAAGCTGTACTGTGCAGTTATATAAGATACTGAGAACTATATCTAGTGTGCAGAGAAGCAGTACTGTGCCGTTATATAAGATACTGAGAACTATATCTAGCGTGCAGAGAAGCTGTACTGTGCAGTTATATAAGATACTGAGAACTATAGCGTGCAGAGAAGCAGTACTGTGCCGTTATATAAGATACTGAGAACTATATCTAGTGTGCAGAGAAGCAGTACTGTGCCGTTATATAAGATACTGAGAACTATATCTAGTGTGCAGAGAAGCAGTACTGTACAGTTATATAAGATACTGAGAACTATATCTAGCGTGCAGAGAAGCTGTACTGTGCCGTTATATAAGATACTGAGAACTATATCTAGTGTGCAGAGAAGCAGTACTGTGCCGTTATATAAGATACTGAGAACTATATCTAGTGTGCAGAGAAGCTGTACTGTGCCGTTATATAAGATACTGAGAACTATATCTAGTGTGCAGAGAAGCAGTACTGTGCCGTTATATAAGATACTGAGAACTATATCTAGTGTGCAGAGAAGCAGTACTGTGCCGTTATATAAGATACTGAGAACTATATCTAGTGTGCAGAGAAGCAGTACTGTGCCGTTATATAAGATACTGAGAACTATATCTAGCGTGCAGAGAAGCTGTACTGTGCAGTTATATAAGATACTGAGAACTATAGCGTGCAGAGAAGCAGTACTGTGCCGTTATATAAGATACTGAGAACTATATCTAGTGTGCAGAGAAGCAGTACTGTACAGTTATATAAGATACTGAGAACTATATCTAGCGTGCAGAGAAGCAGTACTGTGCTGTTATATAAGATACTGAGAACTATATCTAGCGTGCAGAGAAGCTGTACTCTGCCGTTATATAAGATACTGAGAACTATATCTAGTGTGCAGAGAAGCAGTACTGTACAGTTATATAAGATACTGAGAACTATATCTAGCGTGCAGAGAAGCAGTACTGTGCTGTTATATAAGATACTGAGAACTATATCTAGTGTGCAGAGAAGCTGTACTGTGCCGTTATATAAGATACTGAGAACTATATCTAGCGTGCAGAGAAGCAGTACTGTGCTGTTATATAAGATACTGAGAACTATATCTAGCGTGCAGAGAAGCTGTACTCTGCCGTTATATAAGATACTGAGAACTATATCTAGCGTGCAGAGAAGCAGTACTGTGCCGTTATATAAGATACTGAGAACTATAGCGTGCAGAGAAGCAGTACTGTGCCGTTATATAAGATACTGAGAACTATATCTAGCGTGCAGAGAAGCAGTACTGTGCCGTTATATAAGATACTGAGAACTATAGCGTGCAGAGAAGCAGTACTGTGCAGTTATATAAGATACTGAGAACTATAGCGTGCAGAGAAGCAGTACTGTGCCGTTATATAAGATACTGAGAACTATATCTAGCGTGCAGAGAAGCTGTACTGTGCTGTTATATAAGATACTGAGAACTATATCTAGTGTGCAGAGAAGCAGTACTGTGCTGTTATATAAGATACTGAGAACTATATCTAGCGTGCAGAGAAGCTGTACTGTGCTGTTATATAAGATACTGAGAACTATATCTAGCGTGCAGAGAAGCAGTACTGTGCAGTTATATAAGATACTGAGAACTATATCTAGCGTGCAGAGAAGCTGTACTGTGCCGTTATATAAGATACTGAGAACTATATCTAGTGTGCAGAGAAGCTGTACTGTGCCGTTATATAAGATACTGAGAACTATATCTAGCGTGCAGAGAAGCTGTACTGTGCAGTTATATAAGATACTGAGAACTATAGCGTGCAGAGAAGCAGTACTGTGCCGTTATATAAGATACTGAGAACTATATCTAGTGTGCAGAGAAGCAGTACTGTACAGTTATATAAGATACTGAGAACTATATCTAGCGTGCAGAGAAGCTGTACTGTGCCGTTATATAAGATACTGAGAACTATATCTAGTGTGCAGAGAAGCAGTACTGTGCCGTTATATAAGATACTGAGAACTATATCTAGTGTGCAGAGAAGCAGTACTGTGCCGTTATATAAGATACTGAGAACTATATCTAGTGTGCAGAGAAGCAGTACTGTGCCGTTATATAAGATACTGAGAACTATATCTAGCGTGCAGAGAAGCTGTACTGTGCTGTTATATAAGATACTGAGAACTATATCTAGTGTGCAGAGAAGCTGTACTGTGCCGTTATATAAGATACTGAGAACTATAGCGTGCAGAGAAGCAGTACTGTGCAGTTATATAAGATACTGAGAACTATAGCGTGCAGAGAAGCAGTACTGTGCTGTTATATAAGATACTGAGAACTATATCTAGCGTGCAGAGAAGCAGTACTGTGCAGTTATATAAGATACTGAGAACTATATCTAGCGTGCAGAGAAGCAGTACTGTGCAGTTATATAAGATACTGAGAACTATATCTAGTGTGCAGAGAAGCTGTACTGTGCAGTTATATAAGATACTGAGAACTATATCTAGCGTGCAGAGAAGCAGTACTGTGCTGTTATATAAGATACTGAGAACTATATCTAGCGTGCAGAGAAGCAGTACTGTACAGTTATATAAGATACTGAGAACTATATCTAGCGTGCAGAGAAGCTGTACTGTGCAGTTATATAAGATACTGAGAACTATATCTAGCGTGCAGAGAAGCTGTACTGTGCAGTTATATAAGATACTGAGAACTATATCTAGTGTGCAGAGAAGCAGTACTGTGCAGTTATATAAGATACTGAGAACTATATCTAGTGTGCAGAGAAGCAGTACTGTGCTGTTATATAAGATACTGAGAACTATATCTAGCGTGCAGAGAAGCAGTACTGTACAGTTATATAAGATACTGAGAACTATATCTAGCGTGCAGAGAAGCTGTACTGTGCTGTTATATAAGATACTGAGAACTATATCTAGCGTGCAGAGAAGCAGTACTGTGCAGTTATATAAGATACTGAGAACTATATCTAGTGTGCAGAGAAGCAGTACTGTACAGTTATATAAGATACTGAGAACTATATCTAGTGTGCAGAGAAGCAGTACTGTGCCGTTATATAAGATACTGAGAACTATATCTAGTGTGCAGAGAAGCAGTACTGTGCCGTTATATAAGATACTGAGAACTATATCTAGCGTGCAGAGAAGCAGTACTGTGCCGTTATATAAGATACTGAGAACTATAGCGTGCAGAGAAGCAGTACTGTACAGTTATATAAGATACTGAGAACTATATCTAGTGTGCAGAGAAGCTGTACTGTACAGTTATATAAGATACTGAGAACTATATCTAGTGTGCAGAGAAGCTGTACTGTGCAGTTATATAAGATACTGAGAACTATATCTAGCGTGCAGAGAAGCAGTACTGTGCCGTTATATAAGATACTGAGAACTATATCTAGTGTGCAGAGAAGCAGTACTGTGCCGTTATATAAGATACTGAGAACTATATCTAGCGTGCAGAGAAGCAGTACTGTGCTGTTATATAAGATACTGAGAACTATAGCGTGCAGAGAAGCAGTACTGTGCAGTTATATAAGATACTGAGAACTATAGCGTGCAGAGAAGCAGTACTGTGCAGTTATATAAGATACTGAGAACTATAGCGTGCAGAGAAGCAGTACTGTGCCGTTATATAAGATACTGAGAACTATATCTAGTGTGCAGAGAAGCAGTACTGTACAGTTATATAAGATACTGAGAACTATATCTAGTGTGCAGAGAAGCAGTACTGTGCAGTTATATAAGATACTGAGAACTATATCTAGTGTGCAGAGAAGCAGTACTGTGCTGTTATAAAAGATACTGAGAACTATATCTAGCGTGCAGAGAAGCAGTACTGTACAGTTATATAAGATACTGAGAACTATATCTAGCGTGCAGAGAAGCAGTACTGTGCTGTTATATAAGATACTGAGAACTATATCTAGTGTGCAGAGAAGCAGTACTGTGCAGTTATATAAGATACTGAGAACTATATCTAGTGTGCAGAGAAGCAGTACTGTGCCGTTATATAAGATACTGAGAACTATATCTAGCGTGCAGAGAAGCAGTACTGTACAGTTATATAAGATACTGAGAACTATATCTAGCGTGCAGAGAAGCAGTACTGTACAGTTATATAAGATACTGAGAACTATATCTAGCGTGCAGAGAAGCTGTACTGTGCCGTTATATAAGATACTGAGAACTATATCTAGCGTGCAGAGAAGCAGTACTGTGCTGTTATATAAGATACTGAGAACTATATCTAGTGTGCAGAGAAGCTGTACTGTGCCGTTATATAAGATACTGAGAACTATATCTAGTGTGCAGAGAAGCAGTACTGTGCTGTTATATAAGATACTGAGAACTATATCTAGCGTGCAGAGAAGCTGTACTGTGCCGTTATATAAAATACTGAGAACTATATCTAGTGTGCAGAGAAGCAGTACTGTGCCGTTATATAAGATACTGAGAACTATATCTAGTGTGCAGAGAAGCAGTACTGTGCAGTTATATAAGATACTGAGAACTATATCTAGTGTGCAGAGAAGCAGTACTGTACAGTTATATAAGATACTGAGAACTATATCTAGCGTGCAGAGAAGCTGTACTGTGCCGTTATATAAGATACTGAGAACTATATCTAGCGTGCAGAGAAGCAGAACTGTGCAGTTATATAAGATACTGAGAACTATATCTAGTGTGCAGAGAAGCAGTACTGTGCAGTTATATAAGATACTGAGAACTATATCTAGCGTGCAGAGAAGCAGTACTGTGCTGTTATATAAGATACTGAGAACTATATCTAGCGTGCAGAGAAGCAGTACTGTGCTGTTATATAAGATACTGAGAACTATATCTAGCGTGCAGAGAAGCTGTACTGTGCAGTTATATAAGATACTGAGAACTATATCTAGTGTGCAGAGAAGCAGTACTGTGCAGTTATATAAGATACTGAGAACTATATCTAGCGTGCAGAGAAGCAGTACTGTGCTGTTATATAAGATACTGAGAACTATATCTAGCGTGCAGAGAAGCAGTACTGTGCCGTTATATAAGATACTGAGAACTATATCTAGTGTGCAGAGAAGCAGTACTGTGCTGTTATATAAGATACTGAGAACTATATCTAGTGTGCAGAGAAGCTGTACTGTGCTGTTATATAAGATACTGAGAACTATATCTAGTGTGCAGAGAAGCAGTACTGTGCTGTTATATAAGATACTGAGAACTATATCTAGTGTGCAGAGAAGCAGTACTGTGCAGTTATATAAGATACTGAGAACTATATCTAGTGTGCAGAGAAGCAGTACTGTACAGTTATATAAGATACTGAGAACTATATCTAGTGTGCAGAGAAGCAGTACTGTGCTGTTATATAAGATACTGAGAACTATATCTAGTGTGCAGAGAAGCAGTACTGTGCTGTTATATAAGATACTGAGAACTATATCTAGTGTGCAGAGAAGCTGTACTGTGCCGTTATATAAGATACTGAGAACTATATCTAGCGTGCAGAGAAGCTGTACTGTGCTGTTATATAAGATACTGAGAACTATATCTAGCGTGCAGAGAAGCTGTACTGTTCCGTTATATAAGATACTGAGAACTATATCTAGCGTGCAGAGAAGCTGTACTGTGCCGTTATATAAGATACTGAGAACTATATCTAGCGTGCAGAGAAGCAGTACTGTGCCGTTATATAAGATACTGAGAACTATATCTAGTGTGCAGAGAAGCAGTACTGTGCAGTTATATAAGATACTGAGAACTATATCTAGTGTGCAGAGAAGCAGTACTGTGCAGTTATATAAGATACTGAGAACTATATCTAGCGTGCAGAGAAGCAGTACTGTGCAGTTATATAAGATACTGAGAACTATATCTAGCGTGCAGAGAAGCAGTACTGTACAGTTATATAAGATACTGAGAACTATATCTAGCGTGCAGAGAAGCAGTACTGTGCTGTTATATAAGATACTGAGAACTATATCTAGTGTGCAGAGAAGCAGTACTGTACAGTTATATAAGATACTGAGAACTATATCTAGTGTGCAGAGAAGCTGTACTGTACAGTTATATAAGATACTGAGAACTATATCTAGTGTGCAGAGAAGCTGTACTGTGCCGTTATATAAGATACTGAGAACTATATCTAGCGTGCAGAGAAGCAGTACTGTGCAGTTATTTAAGATACTGAGAACTATATCTAGTGTGCAGAGAAGCAGTACTGTGCAGTTATATAAGATACTGAGAACTATATCTAGCGTGCAGAGAAGCTGTACTGTACAGTTATATAAGATACTGAGAACTATATCTAGTGTGCAGAGAAGCAGTACTGTGCCGTTATATAAGATACTGAGAACTATATCTAGTGTGCAGAGAAGCTGTACTGTGCTGTTATATAAGATACTGAGAACTATATCTAGTGTGCAGAGAAGCAGTACTGTGCTGTTATATAAGATACTGAGAACTATATCTAGTGTGCAGAGAAGCAGTACTGTGCTGTTATATAAGGTACTGAGAACTATATCTAGCGTGCAGAGAAGCTGTACTGTGCTGTTATATAAGATACTGAGAACTATATCTAGTGTGCAGAGAAGCAGTACTGTGCTGTTATATAAGATACTGAGAACTATATCTAGTGTGCAGAGAAGCTGTACTGTGCTGTTATATAAGATACTGAGAACTATATCTAGCGTGCAGAGAAGCTGTACTGTGCTGTTAGATAAGATACTGAGAACTATATCTAGCGTGCAGAGAAGCTGTACTGTGCCGTTAGATAAGATACTGAGAACTATATCTAGCGTGCAGAGAAGCTGTACTGTGCTGTTATATAAGATACTGAGAACTATATCTAGCGTGCAGAGAAGCTGTACTGTGCCGTTATATAAGATACTGAGAACTATATCTAGCGTGCAGAGAAGCTGTACTGTACCGTTATATAAGATACTGAGAACTATATCTAGCGTGCAGAGAAGCTGTACTGTGCAGTTATATAAGATACTGAGAACTATATCTAGCGTGTAGAGAAGCAGTACTGTACAGTTATATAAGATACTGAGAACTATATCTAGCGTGCAGAGAAGCTGTACTGTGCCGTTATATAAGATACTGAGAACTATATCTAGCGTGCAGAGAAGCAGTACTGTGCCGTTATATAAGATACTGAGAACTATATCTAGTGTGCAGAGAAGCTGTACTGTGCTGTTATATAAGATACTGAGAACTATATCTAGTGTGCAGAGAAGCTGTACTGTGCTGTTATATAAGATACTGAGAACTATATCTAGTGTGCAGAGAAGCAGTACTGTGCCGTTATATAAGATACTGAGAACTATATCTAGCGTGCAGAGAAGCAGTACTGTGCTGTTATATAAGATACTGAGAACTATAGCGTGCAGAGAAGCAGTACTGTGCAGTTATATAAGATACTGAGAACTATAGCGTGCAGAGAAGCAGTACTGTGCAGTTATATAAGATACTGAGAACTATAGCGTGCAGAGAAGCAGTACTGTGCCGTTATATAAGATACTGAGAACTATATCTAGTGTGCAGAGAAGCAGTACTGTACAGTTATATAAGATACTGAGAACTATATCTAGTGTGCAGAGAAGCAGTACTGTGCAGTTATATAAGATACTGAGAACTATATCTAGTGTGCAGAGAAGCAGTACTGTGCTGTTATATAAGATACTGAGAACTATATCTAGCGTGCAGAGAAGCAGTACTGTACAGTTATATAAGATACTGAGAACTATATCTAGCGTGCAGAGAAGCAGTACTGTGCTGTTATATAAGATACTGAGAACTATATCTAGTGTGCAGAGAAGCAGTACTGTGCAGTTATATAAGATACTGAGAACTATATCTAGTGTGCAGAGAAGCAGTACTGTGCCGTTATATAAGATACTGAGAACTATATCTAGCGTGCAGAGAAGCAGTACTGTACAGTTATATAAGATACTGAGAACTATATCTAGCGTGCAGAGAAGCAGTACTGTACAGTTATATAAGATACTGAGAACTATATCTAGCGTGCAGAGAAGCTGTACTGTGCCGTTATATAAGATACTGAGAACTATATCTAGCGTGCAGAGAAGCAGTACTGTGCTGTTATATAAGATACTGAGAACTATATCTAGTGTGCAGAGAAGCTGTACTGTGCCGTTATATAAGATACTGAGAACTATATCTAGTGTGCAGAGAAGCAGTACTGTGCTGTTATATAAGATACTGAGAACTATATCTAGCGTGCAGAGAAGCTGTACTGTGCCGTTATATAAAATACTGAGAACTATATCTAGTGTGCAGAGAAGCAGTACTGTGCCGTTATATAAGATACTGAGAACTATATCTAGTGTGCAGAGAAGCAGTACTGTGCAGTTATATAAGATACTGAGAACTATATCTAGTGTGCAGAGAAGCAGTACTGTACAGTTATATAAGATACTGAGAACTATATCTAGCGTGCAGAGAAGCTGTACTGTGCCGTTATATAAGATACTGAGAACTATATCTAGCGTGCAGAGAAGCAGAACTGTGCAGTTATATAAGATACTGAGAACTATATCTAGTGTGCAGAGAAGCAGTACTGTGCAGTTATATAAGATACTGAGAACTATATCTAGCGTGCAGAGAAGCAGTACTGTGCTGTTATATAAGATACTGAGAACTATATCTAGCGTGCAGAGAAGCAGTACTGTGCTGTTATATAAGATACTGAGAACTATATCTAGCGTGCAGAGAAGCTGTACTGTGCAGTTATATAAGATACTGAGAACTATATCTAGTGTGCAGAGAAGCAGTACTGTGCAGTTATATAAGATACTGAGAACTATATCTAGCGTGCAGAGAAGCAGTACTGTGCTGTTATATAAGATACTGAGAACTATATCTAGCGTGCAGAGAAGCAGTACTGTGCCGTTATATAAGATACTGAGAACTATATCTAGTGTGCAGAGAAGCAGTACTGTGCTGTTATATAAGATACTGAGAACTATATCTAGTGTGCAGAGAAGCTGTACTGTGCTGTTATATAAGATACTGAGAACTATATCTAGTGTGCAGAGAAGCAGTACTGTGCTGTTATATAAGATACTGAGAACTATATCTAGTGTGCAGAGAAGCAGTACTGTGCAGTTATATAAGATACTGAGAACTATATCTAGTGTGCAGAGAAGCAGTACTGTACAGTTATATAAGATACTGAGAACTATATCTAGTGTGCAGAGAAGCAGTACTGTGCTGTTATATAAGATACTGAGAACTATATCTAGTGTGCAGAGAAGCAGTACTGTGCTGTTATATAAGATACTGAGAACTATATCTAGTGTGCAGAGAAGCTGTACTGTGCCGTTATATAAGATACTGAGAACTATATCTAGCGTGCAGAGAAGCTGTACTGTGCTGTTATATAAGATACTGAGAACTATATCTAGCGTGCAGAGAAGCTGTACTGTGCCGTTATATAAGATACTGAGAACTATATCTAGCGTGCAGAGAAGCTGTACTGTGCCGTTATATAAGATACTGAGAACTATATCTAGCGTGCAGAGAAGCAGTACTGTGCCGTTATATAAGATACTGAGAACTATATCTAGTGTGCAGAGAAGCAGTACTGTGCAGTTATATAAGATACTGAGAACTATATCTAGTGTGCAGAGAAGCAGTACTGTGCAGTTATATAAGATACTGAGAACTATATCTAGCGTGCAGAGAAGCAGTACTGTGCAGTTATATAAGATACTGAGAACTATATCTAGCGTGCAGAGAAGCAGTACTGTACAGTTATATAAGATACTGAGAACTATATCTAGCGTGCAGAGAAGCAGTACTGTGCTGTTATATAAGATACTGAGAACTATATCTAGTGTGCAGAGAAGCAGTACTGTACAGTTATATAAGATACTGAGAACTATATCTAGTGTGCAGAGAAGCTGTACTGTACAGTTATATAAGATACTGAGAACTATATCTAGTGTGCAGAGAAGCTGTACTGTGCCGTTATATAAGATACTGAGAACTATATCTAGCGTGCAGAGAAGCAGTACTGTGCAGTTATTTAAGATACTGAGAACTATATCTAGTGTGCAGAGAAGCAGTACTGTGCAGTTATATAAGATACTGAGAACTATATCTAGCGTGCAGAGAAGCTGTACTGTACAGTTATATAAGATACTGAGAACTATATCTAGTGTGCAGAGAAGCAGTACTGTGCCGTTATATAAGATACTGAGAACTATATCTAGTGTGCAGAGAAGCTGTACTGTGCTGTTATATAAGATACTGAGAACTATATCTAGTGTGCAGAGAAGCAGTACTGTGCTGTTATATAAGATACTGAGAACTATATCTAGTGTGCAGAGAAGCAGTACTGTGCTGTTATATAAGATACTGAGAACTATATCTAGCGTGCAGAGAAGCTGTACTGTGCTGTTATATAAGATACTGAGAACTATATCTAGTGTGCAGAGAAGCAGTACTGTGCTGTTATATAAGATACTGAGAACTATATCTAGTGTGCAGAGAAGCTGTACTGTGCTGTTATATAAGATACTGAGAACTATATCTAGCGTGCAGAGAAGCTGTACTGTGCTGTTAGATAAGATACTGAGAACTATATCTAGCGTGCAGAGAAGCTGTACTGTGCCGTTAGATAAGATACTGAGAACTATATCTAGCGTGCAGAGAAGCTGTACTGTGCTGTTATATAAGATACTGAGAACTATATCTAGCGTGCAGAGAAGCTGTACTGTGCCGTTATATAAGATACTGAGAACTATATCTAGCGTGCAGAGAAGCTGTACTGTACCGTTATATAAGATACTGAGAACTATATCTAGCGTGCAGAGAAGCTGTACTGTGCAGTTATATAAGATACTGAGAACTATATCTAGCGTGTAGAGAAGCAGTACTGTACAGTTATATAAGATACTGAGAACTATATCTAGCGTGCAGAGAAGCTGTACTGTGCCGTTATATAAGATACTGAGAACTATATCTAGCGTGCAGAGAAGCAGTACTGTGCCGTTATATAAGATACTGAGAACTATATCTAGTGTGCAGAGAAGCTGTACTGTGCTGTTATATAAGATACTGAGAACTATATCTAGTGTGCAGAGAAGCTGTACTGTGCTGTTATATAAGATACTGAGAACTATATCTAGTGTGCAGAGAAGCAGTACTGTGCAGTTATATAAGATACTGAGAACTATATCTAGTGTGCAGAGAAGCAGTACTGTGCTGTTATATAAGATACTGAGAACTATATCTAGTGTGCAGAGAAGCTGTACTGTGCTGTTATATAAGATACTGAGAACTATAGCGTGCAGAGAAGCAGTACTGTGCAGTTATATAAGATACTGAGAACTATATCTAGTGTGCAGAGAAGCTGTACTGTGCTGTTATATAAGATACTGAGAACTATATCTAGTGTGCAGAGAAGCAGTACTGTGCCGTTATATAAGATACTGAGAACTATATCTAGTGTGCAGAGAAGCTGTACTGTGCAGTTATATAAGATACTGAGAACTATATCTAGTGTGCAGAGAAGCAGTACTGTGCAGTTATATAAGATACTGAGAACTATATCTAGTGTGCAGAGAAGCAGTACTGTGCAGTTATATAAGATACTGAGAACTATATCTAGCGTGCAGAGAAGCAGTACTGTGCTGTTATATAAGATACTGAGAACTATATCTAGTGTGCAGAGAAGCTGTACTGTGCAGTTATATAAGATACTGAGAACTATATCTAGCGTGCAGAGAAGCAGTACTGTGCAGTTATATAAGATACTGAGAACTATATCTAGCGTGCAGAGAAGCAGTACTGTGCTGTTATATAAGATACTGAGAACTATATCTAGTGTGCAGAGAAGCTGTACTGTGCCGTTATATAAGATACTGAGAACTATATCTAGCGTGCAGAGAAGCAGTACTGTGCCGTTATATAAGATACTGAGAACTATATCTAGTGTGCAGAGAAGCTGTACTGTGCCGTTATATAAGATACTGAGAACTATATCTAGCGTGCAGAGAAGCAGTACTGTGCAGTTATATAAGATACTGAGAACTATATCTAGCGTGCAGAGAAGCAGTACTGTGCAGTTATACAAGATACTGAGAACTATATCTAGTGTGCAGAGAAGCAGTACTGTGCTGTTATATAAGATACTGAGAACTATATCTAGTGTGCAGAGAAGCAGTACTGTGCCGTTATATAAGATACTGAGAACTATAGCGTGCAGAGAAGCAGTACTGTGCCGTTATATAAGATACTGAGAACTATATCTAGCGTGCAGAGAAGCAGTACTGTGCCGTTATATAAGATACTGAGAACTATATCTAGTGTGCAGAGAAGCTGTACTGTGCCGTTATATAAGATACTGAGAACTATAGCGTGCAGAGAAGCAGTACTGTCCTGTTATATAAGATACTGAGAACTATATCTAGCGTGCAGAGAAGCTGTACTGTGCTGTTATATAAGATACTGAGAACTATATCTAGCGTGCAGAGAAGCAGTACTGTGCAGTTATATAAGATACTGAGAACTATATCTAGCGTGCAGAGAAGCTGTACTGTGCAGTTATATAAGATACTGAGAACTATATCTAGTGTGCAGAGAAGCAGTACTGTGCAGTTATATAAGATACTGAGAACTATATCTAGTGTGCAGAGAAGCAGTACTGTGCCGTTATATAAGATACTGAGAACTATAGCGTGCAGAGAAGCTGTACTGTGCAGTTATATAAGATACTGAGAACTATATCTAGTGTGCAGAGAAGCAGTACTGTGCAGTTATATAAGATACTGAGAACTATATCTAGCGTGCAGAGAAGCTGTACTGTGCCGTTATATAAGATACTGAGAACTATATCTAGTGTGCAGAGAAGCAGTACTGTGCAGTTATATAAGATACTGAGAACTATATCTAGCGTGCAGAGAAGCAGTACTGTGCCGTTATATAAGATACTGAGAACTATATCTAGCGTGCAGAGAAGCTGTACTGTGCCGTTATATAAGATACTGAGAACTATATCTAGCGTGCAGAGAAGCTGTACTGTGCCGTTATATAAGATACTGAGAACTATATCTAGCGTGCAGAGAAGCAGTACTGTGCAGTTATATAAGATACTGAGAACTATATCTAGCGTGCAGAGAAGCAGTACTGTGCTGTTATATAAGATACTGAGAACTATATCTAGCGTGCAGAGAAGCTGTACTGTGCCGTTATATAAGATACTGAGAACTATATCTAGTGTGCAGAGAAGCAGTACTGTGCCGTTATATAAGATACTGAGAACTATATCTAGCGTGCAGAGAAGCTGTACTGTGCAGTTATATAAGATACTGAGAACTATAGCGTGCAGAGAAGCAGTACTGTGCCGTTATATAAGATACTGAGAACTATATCTAGTGTGCAGAGAAGCAGTACTGTGCAGTTATATAAGATACTGAGAACTATATCTAGCGTGCAGAGAAGCTGTACTGTGCAGTTATATAAGATACTGAGAACTATATCTAGCGTGCAGAGAAGCAGTACTGTGCAGTTATATAAGATACTGAGAACTATATCTAGCGTGCAGAGAAGCTGTACTGTGCAGTTATATAAGATACTGAGAACTATAGCGTGCAGAGAAGCAGTACTGTATAGTTATATAAGATACTGAGAACTATATCTAGTGTGCAGAGAAGCAGTACTGTGCCGTTATATAAGATACTGAGAACTATATCTAGTGTGCAGAGAAGCAGTACTGTGCCGTTATATAAGATACTGAGAACTATTTCTAGCGTGCAGAGAAGCAGTACTGTGCCGTTATATAAGATACTGAGAACTATAGCGTGCAGAGAAGCTGTACTGTGCCGTTATATAAGATACTGAGAACTATAGCGTGCAGAGAAGCTGTACTGTGCAGTTATATAAGATACTGAG
This sequence comes from Taudactylus pleione, assembly GCA_031769625.1. Lineage (NCBI taxonomy): Eukaryota > Metazoa > Chordata > Amphibia > Anura > Myobatrachidae > Taudactylus > Taudactylus pleione. Next base: position 384,309 of record JAUIMM010000693.1, on the reverse strand, counting down.
AACTATAGTGTGCAGAGAAGCAGTACTGTGCCGTTATATAAGATACTGAGAACTATATCTAGTGTGCAGAGAAGCAGTACTGTGCTGTTATATAAGATACTGAGAACTATATCTAGTGTGCAGAGAAGCTGTACTGTGCCGTTATATAAGATACTGAGAACTATATCTAGCGTGCAGAGAAGCTGTACTGTGCAGTTATATAAGATACTGAGAACTATATCTAGTGTGCAGAGAAGCAGTACTGTGCCGTTATATAAGATACTGAGAACTATATCTAGCGTGCAGAGAAGCTGTACTGTGCCGTTATATAAGATACTGAGAACTATATCTAGCGTGCAGAGAAGCAGTACTGTGCCGTTATATAAGATACTGAGAACTATAGCGTGCAGAGAAGCAGTACTGTGCCGTTATATAAGATACTGAGAACTATATCTAGCGTGCAGAGAAGCAGTACTGTGCCGTTATATAAGATACTGAGAACTATAGCGTGCAGAGAAGCAGTACTGTGCAGTTATATAAGATACTGAGAACTATAGCGTGCAGAGAAGCAGTACTGTGCCGTTATATAAGATACTGAGAACTATATCTAGCGTGCAGAGAAGCTGTACTGTGCTGTTATATAAGATACTGAGAACTATATCTAGCGTGCAGAGAAGCTGTACTGTGCCGTTATATAAGATACTGAGAACTATATCTAGCGTGCAGAGAAGCTGTACTGTGCTGTTATATAAGATACTGAGAACTATAGCGTGCAGAGAAGCTGTACTGTGCCGTTATATAAGATACTGAGAACTATATCTAGCGTGCAGAGAAGCTGTACTGTGCAGTTATATAAGATACTGAGAACTATAGCGTGCAGAGAAGCAGTACTGTGCCGTTATATAAGATACTGAGAACTATATCTAGTGTGCAGAGAAGCAGTACTGTGCCGTTATATAAGATACTGAGAACTATATCTAGCGTGCAGAGAAGCTGTACTGTGCCGTTATATAAGATACTGAGAACTATATCTAGCGTGCAGAGAAGCTGTACTGTGCAGTTATATAAGATACTGAGAACTATAGCGTGCAGAGAAGCAGTACTGTGCCGTTATATAAGATACTGAGAACTATATCTAGTGTGCAGAGAAGCAGTACTGTGCCGTTATATAAGATACTGAGAACTATAGCGTGCAGAGAAGCTGTACTGTGCAGTTATATAAGATACTGAGAACTATATCTAGTGTGCAGAGAAGCAGTACTGTGCCGTTATATAAGATACTGAGAACTATATCTAGCGTGCAGAGAAGCTGTACTGTGCAGTTATATAAGATACTGAGAACTATAGCGTGCAGAGAAGCAGTACTGTGCCGTTATATAAGATACTGAGAACTATATCTAGTGTGCAGAGAAGCAGTACTGTGCCGTTATATAAGATACTGAGAACTATATCTAGTGTGCAGAGAAGCAGTACTGTACAGTTATATAAGATACTGAGAACTATATCTAGCGTGCAGAGAAGCTGTACTGTGCCGTTATATAAGATACTGAGAACTATATCTAGTGTGCAGAGAAGCAGTACTGTGCCGTTATATAAGATACTGAGAACTATATCTAGTGTGCAGAGAAGCTGTACTGTGCCGTTATATAAGATACTGAGAACTATATCTAGTGTGCAGAGAAGCAGTACTGTGCCGTTATATAAGATACTGAGAACTATATCTAGTGTGCAGAGAAGCAGTACTGTGCCGTTATATAAGATACTGAGAACTATATCTAGTGTGCAGAGAAGCAGTACTGTGCCGTTATATAAGATACTGAGAACTATATCTAGCGTGCAGAGAAGCTGTACTGTGCAGTTATATAAGATACTGAGAACTATAGCGTGCAGAGAAGCAGTACTGTGCTGTTATATAAGATACTGAGAACTATATCTAGTGTGCAGAGAAGCAGTACTGTACAGTTATATAAGATACTGAGAACTATATCTAGCGTGCAGAGAAGCAGTACTGTGCTGTTATATAAGATACTGAGAACTATATCTAGCGTGCAGAGAAGCTGTACTCTGCCGTTATATAAGATACTGAGAACTATATCTAGCGTGCAGAGAAGCAGTACTGTACAGTTATATAAGATACTGAGAACTATATCTAGCGTGCAGAGAAGCAGTACTGTGCTGTTATATAAGATACTGAGAACTATATCTAGTGTGCAGAGAAGCTGTACTGTGCCGTTATATAAGATACTGAGAACTATATCTAGAGTGCAGAGAAGCAGTACTGTGCTGTTATATAAGATACTGAGAACTATATCTAGCGTGCAGAGAAGCTGTACTCTGCCGTTATATAAGATACTGAGAACTATATCTAGCGTGCAGAGAAGCAGTACTGTGCCGTTATATAAGATACTGAGAACTATAGCGTGCAGAGAAGCAGTACTGTGCCGTTATATAAGATACTGAGAACTATATCTAGCGTGCAGAGAAGCAGTACTGTGCCGTTATATAAGATACTGAGAACTATAGCGTGCAGAGAAGCAGTACTGTGCAGTTATATAAGATACTGAGAACTATAGCGTGCAGAGAAGCAGTACTGTGCAGTTATATAAGATACTGAGAACTATAGCGTGTAGAGAAGCAGTACTGTGCCGTTATATAAGATACTGAGAACTATATCTAGCGTGCAGAGAAGCTGTACTGTGCTGTTATATAAGATACTGAGAACTATATCTAGTGTGCAGAGAAGCAGTACTGTGCTGTTATATAAGATACTGAGAACTATATCTAGCGTGCAGAGAAGCTGTACTGTGCTGTTATATAAGATACTGAGAACTATATCTAGCGTGCAGAGAAGCAGTACTGTGCAGTTATATAAGATACTGAGAACTATATCTAGCGTGCAGAGAAGCTGTACTGTGCCGTTATATAAGATACTGAGAACTATATCTAGTGTGCAGAGAAGCTGTACTGTGCCGTTATATAAGATACTGAGAACTATATCTAGCGTGCAGAGAAGCTGTACTGTGCAGTTATATAAGATACTGAGAACTATAGCGTGCAGAGAAGCAGTACTGTGCCGTTATATAAGATACTGAGAACTATATCTAGTGTGCAGAGAAGCAGTACTGTACAGTTATATAAGATACTGAGAACTATATCTAGCGTGCAGAGAAGCTGTACTGTGCCGTTATATAAGATACTGAGAACTATATCTAGTGTGCAGAGAAGCAGTACTGTGCCGTTATATAAGATACTGAGAACTATATCTAGTGTGCAGAGAAGCAGTACTGTGCCGTTATATAAGATACTGAGAACTATATCTAGTGTGCAGAGAAGCAGTACTGTGCCGTTATATAAGATACTGAGAACTATATCTAGCGTGCAGAGAAGCTGTACTGTGCAGTTATATAAGATACTGAGAACTATAGCGTGCAGAGAAGCAGTACTGTGCCGTTATATAAGATACTGAGAACTATATCTAGTGTGCAGAGAAGCAGTACTGTACAGTTATATAAGATACTGAGAACTATATCTAGCGTGCAGAGAAGCTGTACTGTGCCGTTATATAAGATACTGAGAACTATATCTAGCGTGCAGAGAAGCTGTACTGTGCCGTTATATAAGATACTGAGAACTATAGCGTGCAGAGAAGCAGTACTGTGCCGTTATATAAGATACTGAGAACTATATCTAGCGTGCAGAGAAGCAGTACTGTGCCGTTATATAAGATACTGAGAACTATAGCGTGCAGAGAAGCAGTACTGTGCAGTTATATAAGATACTGAGAACTATAGCGTGCAGAGAAGCAGTACTGTGCCGTTATATAAGATACTGAGAACTATATCTAGCGTGCAGAGAAGCTGTACTGTGCTGTTATATAAGATACTGAGAACTATATCTAGTGTGCAGAGAAGCAGTACTGTGCTGTTATATAAGATACTGAGAACTATATCTAGCGTGCAGAGAAGCTGTACTGTGCTGTTATATAAGATACTGAGAACTATATCTAGCGTGCAGAGAAGCAGTACTGTGCAGTTATATAAGATACTGAGAACTATATCTAGCGTGCAGAGAAGCTGTACTGTGCCGTTATATAAGATACTGAGAACTATATCTAGCGTGCAGAGAAGCTGTACTGTCCTGTTATATAAGATACTGAGAACTATATCTAGCGTGCAGAGAAGCTGTACTGTCCTGTTATATAAGATACTGAGAACTATATCTAGCGTGCAGAGAAGCTGTACTGTGCCGTTATATAAGATACTGAGAACTATATCTAGCGTGCAGAGAAGCTGTACTGTGCAGTTATATAAGATACTTAGAACTATATCTAGCGTGCAGAGAAGCTGTACTGTGCCGTTATATAAGATACTGAGAACTATATCTAGCGTGCAGAGAAGCAGTACTGTGCCGTTATATAAGATACTGAGAACTATAGCGTGCAGAGAAGCAGTACTGTGCCGTTATATAAGATACTGAGAACTATATCTAGCGTGCAGAGAAGCTGTACTGTCCTGTTATATAAGATACTGAGAACTATATCTAGCGTGCAGAGAAGCAGTACTGTACAGTTATATAAGATACTGAGAACTATATCTAGCGTGTAGAGAAGCAGTACTGTGCCGTTATATAAGATACTGAGAACTATATCTAGCGTGCGGAGAAGCAGTACTGTGCAGTTATATAAGATACTGAGAACTATATCTAGCGTGCAGAGAAGCTGTACTGTGCAGTTATATAAGATACTTAGAACTATATCTAGCGTGCAGAGAAGCTGTACTGTGCCGTTATATAAGATACTGAGAACTATATCTAGCGTGCAGAGAAGCAGTACTGTGCTGTTATATAAGATACTGAGAACTATATCTAGCGTGCAGAGAAGCTGTACTGTGCAGTTATATAAGATACTGAGAACTATAGCGTGCAGAGAAGCTGTACTGTGCAGTTATATAAGATACTGAGAACTATAGTGTGCAGAGAAGCAGTACTGTGCCGTTATATAAGATACTGAGAACTATATCTAGTGTGCAGAGAAGCAGTACTGTGCAGTTATATAAGATACTGAGAACTATATCTAGCGTGCAGAGAAGCTGTACTGTGCCGTTATATAAGATACTGAGAACTATATCTAGCGTGCAGAGAAGCTGTACTGTGCAGTTATATAAGATACTGAGAACTATATCTAGCGTGCAGAGAAGCAGTACTGTGCTGTTATATAAGATACTTAGAACTATATCTAGCGTGCAGAGAAGCAGTACTGTGCAGTTATATAAGATACTTAGAACTATATCTAGCGTGCAGAGAAGCTGTACTGTGCTGTTATATAAGATACTGAGAACTATATCTAGCGTGCAGAGAAGCTGTACTGTGCTGTTATATAAGATACTGAGAACTATATCTAGCGTGCAGAGAAGCAGTACTGTGCAGTTATATAAGATACTGAGAACTATATCTAGCGTGCAGAGAAGCTGTACTGTGCTGTTATATAAGATACTGAGAACTATATCTAGCGTGCAGAGAAGCAGTACTGTGCCGTTATATAAGATACTGAGAACTATATCTAGCGTGCAGAGAAGCTGTACTGTGCTGTTATATAAGATACTGAGAACTATATCTAGCGTGCAGAGAAGCAGTACTGTACAGTTATATAAGATACTGAGAACTATATCTAGCGTGCAGAGAAGCTGTACTGTGCTGTTATATAAGATACTGAGAACTATATCTAGCGTGCAGAGAAGCTGTACTGTGCAGTTATATAAGATACTGAGAACTATATCTAGTGTGCAGAGAAGCAGTACTGTGCCGTTATATAAGATACTGAGAACTATATCTAGCGTGCAGAGAAGCTGTACTGTGCCGTTATATAAGATACTGAGAACTATATCTAGCGTGCAGAGAAGCAGTACTGTGCCGTTATATAAGATACTGAGAACTATAGCGTGCAGAGAAGCAGTACTGTGCCGTTATATAAGATACTGAGAACTATAGCGTGCAGAGAAGCAGTACTGTGCCGTTATATAAGATACTGAGAACTATAGCGTGCAGAGAAGCAGTACTGTGCAGTTATATAAGATACTGAGAACTATAGCGTGCAGAGAAGCAGTACTGTGCCGTTATATAAGATACTGAGAACTATATCTAGCGTGCAGAGAAGCTGTACTGTGCTGTTATATAAGATACTGAGAAATATATCTAGCGTGCAGAGAAGCTGTACTGTGCCGTTATATAAGATACTGAGAACTATATCTAGCGTGCAGAGAAGCTGTACTGTGCTGTTATATAAGATACTGAGAACTATAGCGTGCAGAGAAGCTGTACTGTGCCGTTATATAAGATACTGAGAACTATATCTAGCGTGCAGAGAAGCTGTACTGTGCAGTTATATAAGATACTGAGAACTATAGCGTGCAGAGAAGCAGTACTGTGCCGTTATATAAGATACTGAGAACTATATCTAGTGTGCAGAGAAGCAGTACTGTGCCGTTATATAAGATACTGAGAACTATAGCGTGCAGAGAAGCTGTACTGTGCAGTTATATAAGATACTGAGAACTATATCTAGTGTGCAGAGAAGCAGTACTGTGCCGTTATATAAGATACTGAGAACTATATCTAGCGTGCAGAGAAGCTGTACTGTGCAGTTATATAAGATACTGAGAACTATAGCGTGCAGAGAAGCAGTACTGTGCCGTTATATAAGATACTGAGAACTATATCTAGTGTGCAGAGAAGCAGTACTGTGCCGTTATATAAGATACTGAGAACTATATCTAGTGTGCAGAGAAGCAGTACTGTACAGTTATATAAGATACTGAGAACTATATCTAGCGTGCAGAGAAGCTGTACTGTGCCGTTATATAAGATACTGAGAACTATATCTAGTGTGCAGAGAAGCAGTACTGTGCCGTTATATAAGATACTGAGAACTATATCTAGTGTGCAGAGAAGCTGTACTGTGCCGTTATATAAGATACTGAGAACTATATCTAGTGTGCAGAGAAGCAGTACTGTGCCGTTATATAAGATACTGAGAACTATATCTAGTGTGCAGAGAAGCAGTACTGTGCCGTTATATAAGATACTGAGAACTATATCTAGTGTGCAGAGAAGCAGTACTGTGCCGTTATATAAGATACTGAGAACTATATCTAGCGTGCAGAGAAGCTGTACTGTGCAGTTATATAAGATACTGAGAACTATAGCGTGCAGAGAAGCAGTACTGTGCCGTTATATAAGATACTGAGAACTATATCTAGTGTGCAGAGAAGCAGTACTGTACAGTTATATAAGATACTGAGAACTATATCTAGCGTGCAGAGAAGCAGTACTGTGCTGTTATATAAGATACTGAGAACTATATCTAGCGTGCAGAGAAGCTGTACTCTGCCGTTATATAAGATACTGAGAACTATATCTAGCGTGCAGAGAAGCAGTACTGTACAGTTATATAAGATACTGAGAACTATATCTAGCGTGCAGAGAAGCAGTACTGTGCTGTTATATAAGATACTGAGAACTATATCTAGTGTGCAGAGAAGCTGTACTGTGCCGTTATATAAGATACTGAGAACTATATCTAGAGTGCAGAGAAGCAGTACTGTGCTGTTATATAAGATACTGAGAACTATATCTAGCGTGCAGAGAAGCTGTACTCTGCCGTTATATAAGATACTGAGAACTATATCTAGCGTGCAGAGAAGCAGTACTGTGCCGTTATATAAGATACTGAGAACTATAGCGTGCAGAGAAGCAGTACTGTGCCGTTATATAAGATACTGAGAACTATATCTAGCGTGCAGAGAAGCAGTACTGTGCCGTTATATAAGATACTGAGAACTATAGCGTGCAGAGAAGCAGTACTGTGCAGTTATATAAGATACTGAGAACTATAGCGTGCAGAGAAGCAGTACTGTGCAGTTATATAAGATACTGAGAACTATAGCGTGCAGAGAAGCAGTACTGTGCCGTTATATAAGATACTGAGAACTATATCTAGCGTGCAGAGAAGCTGTACTGTGCTGTTATATAAGATACTGAGAACTATATCTAGTGTGCAGAGAAGCAGTACTGTGCTGTTATATAAGATACTGAGAACTATATCTAGCGTGCAGAGAAGCTGTACTGTGCTGTTATATAAGATACTGAGAACTATATCTAGCGTGCAGAGAAGCAGTACTGTGCAGTTATATAAGATACTGAGAACTATATCTAGCGTGCAGAGAAGCTGTACTGTGCCGTTATATAAGATACTGAGAACTATATCTAGTGTGCAGAGAAGCTGTACTGTGCCGTTATATAAGATACTGAGAACTATATCTAGCGTGCAGAGAAGCTGTACTGTGCAGTTATATAAGATACTGAGAACTATAGCGTGCAGAGAAGCAGTACTGTGCCGTTATATAAGATACTGAGAACTATATCTAGTGTGCAGAGAAGCAGTACTGTACAGTTATATAAGATACTGAGAACTATATCTAGCGTGCAGAGAAGCTGTACTGTGCCGTTATATAAGATACTGAGAACTATATCTAGTGTGCAGAGAAGCAGTACTGTGCCGTTATATAAGATACTGAGAACTATATCTAGTGTGCAGAGAAGCAGTACTGTGCCGTTATATAAGATACTGAGAACTATATCTAGTGTGCAGAGAAGCAGTACTGTGCCGTTATATAAGATACTGAGAACTATATCTAGCGTGCAGAGAAGCTGTACTGTGCAGTTATATAAGATACTGAGAACTATAGCGTGCAGAGAAGCAGTACTGTGCCGTTATATAAGATACTGAGAACTATATCTAGTGTGCAGAGAAGCAGTACTGTACAGTTATATAAGATACTGAGAACTATATCTAGCGTGCAGAGAAGCTGTACTGTGCCGTTATATAAGATACTGAGAACTATATCTAGCGTGCAGAGAAGCTGTACTGTGCCGTTATATAAGATACTGAGAACTATAGCGTGCAGAGAAGCAGTACTGTGCCGTTATATAAGATACTGAGAACTATATCTAGCGTGCAGAGAAGCAGTACTGTGCCGTTATATAAGATACTGAGAACTATAGCGTGCAGAGAAGCAGTACTGTGCAGTTATATAAGATACTGAGAACTATAGCGTGCAGAGAAGCAGTACTGTGCCGTTATATAAGATACTGAGAACTATATCTAGCGTGCAGAGAAGCTGTACTGTGCTGTTATATAAGATACTGAGAACTATATCTAGTGTGCAGAGAAGCAGTACTGTGCTGTTATATAAGATACTGAGAACTATATCTAGCGTGCAGAGAAGCTGTACTGTGCTGTTATATAAGATACTGAGAACTATATCTAGCGTGCAGAGAAGCAGTACTGTGCAGTTATATAAGATACTGAGAACTATATCTAGCGTGCAGAGAAGCAGTACTGTGCCGTTATATAAGATACTGAGAACTATATCTAGCGTGCAGAGAAGCTGTACTGTGCAGTTATATAAGATACTTAGAACTATATCTAGCGTGCAGAGAAGCTGTACTGTGCTGTTATATAAGATACTGAGAACTATATCTAGCGTGCAGAGAAGCTGTACTGTCCTGTTATATAAGATACTGAGAACTATATCTAGCGTGCAGAGAAGCTGTACTGTCCTGTTATATAAGATACTGAGAACTATATCTAGCGTGCAGAGAAGCTGTACTGTGCCGTTATATAAGATACTGAGAACTATATCTAGCGTGCAGAGAAGCTGTACTGTGCAGTTATATAAGATACTTAGAACTATATCTAGCGTGCAGAGAAGCTGTACTGTGCCGTTATATAAGATACTGAGAACTATATCTAGCGTGCAGAGAAGCAGTACTGTGCCGTTATATAAGATACTGAGAACTATAGCGTGCAGAGAAGCAGTACTGTGCCGTTATATAAGATACTGAGAACTATATCTAGCGTGCAGAGAAGCTGTACTGTCCTGTTATATAAGATACTGAGAACTATATCTAGCGTGCAGAGAAGCAGTACTGTACAGTTATATAAGATACTGAGAACTATATCTAGCGTGTAGAGAAGCAGTACTGTGCCGTTATATAAGATACTGAGAACTATATCTAGCGTGCGGAGAAGCAGTACTGTGCAGTTATATAAGATACTGAGAACTATATCTAGCGTGCAGAGAAGCTGTACTGTGCAGTTATATAAGATACTTAGAACTATATCTAGCGTGCAGAGAAGCTGTACTGTGCCGTTATATAAGATACTGAGAACTATATCTAGCGTGCAGAGAAGCAGTACTGTGCTGTTATATAAGATACTGAGAACTATATCTAGTGTGCAGAGAAGCAGTACTGTGCCGTTATATAAGATACTGAGAACTATAGCGTGCAGAGAAGCTGTACTGTGCAGTTATATAAGATACTGAGAACTATAGTGTGCAGAGAAGCAGTACTGTGCCGTTATATAAGATACTGAGAACTATATCTAGTGTGCAGAGAAGCAGTACTGTGCAGTTATATAAGATACTGAGAACTATATCTAGCGTGCAGAGAAGCTGTACTGTGCCGTTATATAAGATACTGAGAACTATATCTAGCGTGCAGAGAAGCTGTACTGTGCAGTTATATAAGATACTGAGAACTATATCTAGCGTGCAGAGAAGCAGTACTGTGCTGTTATATAAGATACTTAGAACTATATCTAGCGTGCAGAGAAGCAGTACTGTGCAGTTATATAAGATACTTAGAACTATATCTAGCGTGCAGAGAAGCTGTACTGTGCTGTTATATAAGATACTGAGAACTATATCTAGCGTGCAGAGAAGCTGTACTGTGCTGTTATATAAGATACTGAGAACTATATCTAGCGTGCAGAGAAGCAGTACTGTGCAGTTATATAAGATACTGAGAACTATATCTAGCGTGCAGAGAAGCTGTACTGTGCTGTTATATAAGATACTGAGAACTATATCTAGCGTGCAGAGAAGCAGTACTGTGCCGTTATATAAGATACTGAGAACTATATCTAGCGTGCAGAGAAGCTGTACTGTGCTGTTATATAAGATACTGAGAACTATATCTAGCGTGCAGAGAAGCAGTACTGTACAGTTATATAAGATACTGAGAACTATATCTAGCGTGCAGAGAAGCAGTACTGTACAGTTATATAAGATACTGAGAACTATATCTAGCGTGCAGAGAAGCAGTACTGTACAGTTATATAAGATACTGAGAACTATATCTAGCGTGCAGAGAAGCTGTACTGTACAGTTATATAAGATACTGAGAACTATATCTAGTGTGCAGAGAAGCTGTACTGTGCAGTTATATAAGATACTGAGAACTATATCTAGCGTGCAGAGAAGCAGTACTGTGCTGTTATATAAGATACTGAGAACTATATCTAGCGTGCAGAGAAGCAGTACTGTACAGTTATATAAGATACTGAGAACTATATCTAGCGTGCAGAGAAGCTGTACTGTGCTGTTATATAAGATACTGAGAACTATATCTAGCGTGCAGAGAAGCAGTACTGTGCAGTTATATAAGATACTGAGAACTATATCTAGCGTGCAGAGAAGCAGTACTGTACAGTTATATAAGATACTGAGAACTATATCTAGTGTGCAGAGAAGCAGTACTGTGCCGTTATATAAGATACTGAGAACTATATCTAGTGTGCAGAGAAGCAGTACTGTGCAGTTATATAAGATACTGAGAACTATATCTAGCGTGCAGAGAAGCAGTACTGTGCCGTTATATAAGATACTGAGAACTATAGCGTGCAGAGAAGCAGTACTGTACAGTTATATAAGATACTGAGAACTATATCTAGTGTGCAGAGAAGCTGTACTGTGCAGTTATATAAGATACTGAGAACTATATCTAGCGTGCAGAGAAGCAGTACTGTGCCGTTATATAAGATACTGAGAACTATATCTAGTGTGCAGAGAAGCAGTACTGTGCCGTTATATAAGATACTGAGAACTATATCTAGTGTGCAGAGAAGCTGTACTGTGCTGTTATATAAGATACTGAGAACTATATCTAGTGTGCAGAGAAGCAGTACTGTGCTGTTATATAAGATACTGAGAACTATTGCGTGCAGAGAAGCAGTACTGTGCAGTTATATAAGATACTGAGAACTATAGCGTGCAGAGAAGCAGTACTGTGCAGTTATATAAGATACTGAGAACTATAGCGTGCAGAGAAGCAGTACTGTGCCGTTATATAAGATACTGAGAACTATATCTAGTGTGCAGAGAAGCAGTACTGTACAGTTATATAAGATACTGAGAACTATATCTAGTGTGCAGAGAAGCAGTACTGTGCAGTTATATAAGATACTGAGAACTATATCTAGTGTGCAGAGAAGCAGTACTGTGCTGTTATATAAGATACTGAGAACTATATCTAGCGTGCAGAGAAGCAGTACTGTGCTGTTATATAAGATACTGAGAACTATATCTAGCGTGCAGAGAAGCAGTACTGTGCAGTTATATAAGATACTGAGAACTATATCTAGTGTGCAGAGAAGCTGTACTGTGCTGTTATATAAGATACTGAGAACTATATCTAGTGTGCAGAGAAGCAGTACTGTGCTGTTATATAAGATACTGAGAACTATATCTAGTGTGCAGAGAAGCTGTACTGTGCTGTTATATAAGATACTGAGAACTATATCTAGCGTGCAGAGAAGCAGTACTGTACAGTTATATAAGATACTGAGAACTATATCTAGCGTGCAGAGAAGCAGTACTGTGCTGTTATATAAGATACTGAGAACTATATCTAGTGTGCAGAGAAGCAGTACTGTGCAGTTATATAAGATACTGAGAACTATATCTAGCGTGCAGAGAAGCAGTACTGTGCCGTTATATAAGATACTGAGAACTATATCTAGCGTGCAGAGAAGCAGTACTGTACAGTTATATAAGATACTGAGAACTATATCTAGCGTGCAGAGAAGCAGTACTGTACAGTTATATAAGATACTGAGAACTATATCTAGCGTGCAGAGAAGCAGTACTGTGCTGTTATATAAGATACTGAGAACTATATCTAGCGTGCAGAGAAGCAGTACTGTGCCGTTATATAAGATACTGAGAACTATATCTAGCGTGCAGAGAAGCTGTACTGTGCCGTTATATAAGATACTGAGAACTATATCTAGCGTGCAGAGAAGCAGTACTGTGCTGTTATATAAGATACTGAGAACTATATCTAGCGTGCAGAGAAGCAGTACTGTGCCGTTATATAAGATACTGAGAACTATATCTAGCGTGCAGAGAAGCAGTACTGTGCTGTTATATAAGATACTGAGAACTATATCTAGCGTGCAGAGAAGCAGTACTGTGCCGTTATATAAGATACTGAGAACTATATCTAGCGTGCAGAGAAGCTGTACTGTGCCGTTATATAAGATACTGAGAACTATATCTAGTGTGCAGAGAAGCTGTACTGTGCCGTTATATAAGATACTGAGAACTATATCTAGTGTGCAGAGAAGCAGTACTGTGCAGTTATATAAGATACTGAGAACTATATCTAGCGTGCAGAGAAGCAGTACTGTGCCGTTATATAAGATACTGAGAACTATATCTAGTGTGCAGAGAAGCAGTACTGTGCTGTTATATAAGATACTGAGAACTATATCTAGTGTGCAGAGAAGCTGTACTGTGCAGTTATATAAGATACTTAGAACTATATCTAGCGTGCAGAGAAGCTGTACTGTGCCGTTATATAAGATACTGAGAACTATATCTAGCGTGCAGAGAAGCTGTACTGTGCCGTTATATAAGATACTGAGAACTATATCTAGCGTGCAGAGAAGCTGTACTGTGCTGTTATATAAGATACTGAGAACTATATCTAGTGTGCAGAGAAGCAGTACTGTGCCGTTATATAAGATACTGAGAACTATATCTAGCGTGCAGAGAAGCTGTACTGTGCAGTTATATAAGATACTGAGAACTATATCTAGTGTGCAGAGAAGCTGTACTGTGCCGTTATATAAGATACTGAGAACTATATCTAGTGTGCAGAGAAGCAGTACTGTGCAGTTATATAAGATACTGAGAACTATATCTAGCGTGCAGAGAAGCAGTACTGTGCCGTTATATAAGATACTGAGAACTATATCTAGCGTGCAGAGAAGCTGTACTGTGCTGTTATATAAGATACTGAGAACTATATCTAGTGTGCAGAGAAGCAGTACTGTGCCGTTATATAAGATCCTGAGATTCAGACATGAAGCTGTGCTTCTTGCTGATGTGTGATAAATGGCTCATCTCTTCCTGCACAGGCATCACTGGATGTACAACGCCACCTCCTATCACCACAGCTATGAAGATACCGGACTCCTGTGCATTCACGCCAGTGCTGACCCCCGTCAGGTGGGTTCTTGTCAGAGACTTGTGTGTGGGGGAGAGGTGCTATGTCCTCAGCAGCTGTACAGCCGGCAGGGCTCTTATACTAACGCTGCAAATCGGCAGAGCCACAACCGGCGATCAGACACTGCAAGTTCTGTCATCCTACAGGGTTTGGTGACTGATATCCTCCAGGCAATACCTTTCCTAGATAGTCTTCAAGACAACCCTGGGTTAGTGACTAAGCCCAGTTAGGATTTGCTTAAGGGTCACTATTGGAACGTATCTAATACTTTTAAATAAAATATGTAACTACTACTATTGTCTACATGGGTACAAGTCATTAATATATCCTAATATACTAGTGATACATGGGAGCCGTGCTGCTAATAGCAAGTCATTATTATATCCTAATATACTAGTGATACATGGGAGCCGTGCTGCTAATAGCAAGTCATTATTATATCCTAATATACTAGTGATACATGGGAGCCGTGCTGCTAATAGCAAGTCATTATTATATCCTAATATACTAGTGATACATGGGAGCCGTGCTGCTAATAGCAAGTCATTATTATATCCTAATATACTAGTGATACATGGGAGCCATGCTGCTAATAGCTAACAGTCATTATTATATCCTAATATACTAGTGATACATGGGAGCTGTGCTGCTAATAGCAAGTCATTATTATATCCTAATATACTAGTGATACATGGGAGCCGTGCTGCTAATAGCAAGTCATTATTATATTCTAATATACTAGTGATACATGGGAGCCGTGCTGCTAATAGCAAGTCATTATTATATCCTAATATACTAGTGATACATGGGAGCCGTGCTGCTAATAGCAAGTCATTATTATATCCTAATATACTAGTGATACATGGGAGCTGTGCTGCTAATAGCAAGTCATTATTATATCCTAATATACTAGTGATACATGGGAGCTGTGCTGCTAATAGCAAGTCATTATTATATCCTAATATACTAGTGATACATGGGAGCTGTGCTGCTAATAGCAAGTCATTATTATATCCTAATATACTAGTGATACATGGGAGCTGTGCTGCTAATAGCTAACAGTCATTATTATATCCTAATATACTAGTGATACATGGGAGCCGTGCTGCTAATAGCATGTCATTATTATATCCTAATATACTAGTGATACATGGGAGCCGTGCTGCTAATAGCAAGTCATTATTATATCCTAATATACTAGTGATACATGGGAGCCGTGCTGCTAATAGCAAGTCATTATTATATCCTAATATACTAGTGATACATGGGAGCCGTGCTGCTAATATCAAACAGTCATTATTGTATCCTAATATACTAGTGATACATGGGAGCTGTGCTGCTAATAGCAAGTCATTATTATATCCTAATATACTAGAGATACATGGGAGCCGTGCTGCTAATATCAAACAGTCATTATTGTATCCTAATATACTAGTGATACATGGGAGCTGTGCTGCTAATAGCAAGTCATTATTATATCCTAATATACTAGTGATACATGGGAGCCGTGCTGCTAATAGCAAGTCATTATTATATCCTAATATACTAGTGATACATGGGAGCTGTGCTGCTAATAGCAAGTCATTATTATATCCTAATATACTAGTGATACATGGGAGCCGTGCTGCTAATAGCTAACAGTCATTATTATATCCTAATATACTAGTGATACATGAGAGCCGTGCTGCTAATAGCATGTCATTATTATATCCTAATATACTAGTGATACATGGGAGCTGTGCTGCTAATAGCTAACAGTCATTATTATATCCTAATATACTAGTGATGCATGGGAGCCGTGCTGCTAATAGCAAGTCATTATTATATCCTAATATACTAGTGATACATGGGAGCCGTGCTGCTAATAGCAAGTCATTAATATATCCTAATATACTAGTGATACATGGGAGCCGTGCTGCTAATAGCAAGTCATTATTATATCCTAATATACTAGTGATACATGGGAGCCGTGCTGCTAATAGCAAACAGTCATTATTATATCCTAATATACTAGTGATACATGGGAGCCATGCTGCTAATAGCAAGTCATTATTATATCCTAATATACTAGTGATACATGGGAGCCGTGCTGCTAATATCCAACAGTCATTATTTTATCCTAATATACTAGTGATACATGGGAGCCGTGCTGCTAATAGCAAACAGTCATTATTATATCCTAATATACTAGTGATACATGGGAGCCGTGCTGCTAATAGCAAGTCATTAATATATCCTAATATACTAGTGATACATGGGAGCCGTGCTGCTAATAGCAAGTCATTATTATATCCTAATATACTAGTGATACATGGGAGCCGTGCTGCTTATAGCAAGTCATTATTATATCCTAATATACTAGTGATACATGGGAGCCGTGCTGCTAATAGCATGTCATTATTATATCCTAATATACTAGTGATACATGGGAGCCGTGCTGCTAATAGCAAGTCATTATTATATCCTAATATACTAGTGATACATGGGAGCCGTGCTGCTAATAACAAGTCATTATTATACCCTAATATACTAGTGATACATGGGAGCCGTGCTGCTAATAGCAAGTCATTATTATATCCTAATATACTAGTGATACATGGGAGCCGTGCTGCTAATAGCAAACAGTCATTATTATATCCTAATATACTAGTGATACATGGGATCCGTGCTGCTAATAGCAAACAGTCATTATTATATCCTAATATACTAGTGATACATGGGAGCCGTGCTGCTAATAGCAATCAGTCATTATTATATCCTAATATACTTGTGATACATGGGAGCTGTGCTGCTAATAGCAAGTCATTATTATATCCTAATATACTAGTGATACATGGGAGCCGTGCTGCTAATAACAAGTCATTATTATATCCTAATATACTAGTGATACATGGGAGCTGTGCTGCTAATAGCAAGTCATTATTATATCCTAATATACTAGTGATACATGGGAGCTGTGCTGCTAATAGCAAGTCATTATTATATCCTAATATACTAGTGATACATGGGAGCCGTGCTGCTAATAACAAGTCATTATTATATCCTAATATACTAGTGATACATGGGAGCTGTGCTGCTAATAGCAAGTCATTATTATATCCTAATATACTAGTGATACATGGGAGCCGTGATGCTAATAGCAAGTCATTAGTATATCCTAATATACTAGTGATACATGGGAGCCGTGCTGCTAATAGCAAGTCATTATTATATCCTAATATACTAGTGATACATGGGAGCTGTGCTGCTAATTGCAAGTCATTATTATATCCTAATATACTAGTGATACATGGGAGCCGTGCTGCTAATAGCAAGTCATTAATTTATCCTAATATACTAGTGATACATGGAATCCATGCTGCTAATAGCAAGTCATTAATATATCCTAATATACTAGTGATACATGGGAGCTGTGCTGCTAATAGCAAGTCATTATTATATCCTAATATACTAGTGATACATGGGAGCTGTGCTGCTAATAGCAAGTCATTATTATATCCTAATATACTAGTGATACATGGGAGCCGTGCTGCTAATAGCAAGTCATTATTATATCCTAATATACTAGTGATACATGGGAGCCGTGCTGCTAATAGCTAAGAGTCATTATTATATCCTAATATACTAGTGATACATGGGAGCCGTGCTGCTAATAGCAAGTCATTATTATATCCTAATATACTTGTGATACATGGGAGCTGTGCTGCTAATAGCAAGTCATTATTATATCCTAATATACTAGTGATACATTGGAGCCGTGCTGCTAATAGCAAGTCATTATTATATGCTAATATACTAGTGATACATGGGAGCCGTGCTGCTAATAGCAAGTCATTATTATATCCTAATATACTAGTGATACATGGGAGCCGTGCTGCTAATAGCAAGTCATTAATATATCCTAATATACTAGTGATACATGGGAGCCGTGCTGCTAATAGCAAGTCATTATTATATCCTAATATACTAGTGATACATGGGAGCCGTGCTGCTAATAGCAAGTCATTATTATATCCTAATATACTAGTGATACATGGGAGCTGTGTTGCTATTAGCAAACAGTCATTATTATATCCTAATATATTAGTGATACATGGGAGCCATGCTGCTAATAGCTAACAGTCATTATTATATCCTAATATACTAGTGATACATGGGAGCCGTGCTGCTAATAGCAAGTCATTATTATATCCTAATATACTAGTGATACATGGGAGCCGTGCTGCTAATAGCAAACAGTCATTATTATATCCTAATATACTAGTGATACATGGGAGCCGTGCTGCTAATAGTAAACAGTCATTATTATATCCTAATATACTAGTGATACATGGGAGCTGTGCTGCTAATAGCAAGTCATTATTATATCCTAATATACTAGTGATACATGGGAGCCGTGCTGCTAATAGCAAGTCATTATTATATCCTAATATACTAGTGATACATGGGAGCCGTGCTGCTAATAGCAAGTCATTATTATATCCTAATATACTAGTGATACATGGGAGCCGTGCTGCTAATAGCTAACAGTCATTATTATATCCTAATATACTAGTGATACATGGGAGCCGTGCTGCTAATAGCAAGTCATTATTATATCCTAATATACTAGTGATACATGGAAGCCGTGCTGCTAATAGCTAACAGTCATTAATATATCCTAATATACTAGTGATACATGGGAGCTGTGCTGCTAATAGCAAGTCATTATTATATCCTAATATACTAGTGATATATGGGAGCCGTGCTGCTAATAGCAAGTCATTAATATATCCTAATATACTAGTGATACATGGGAGCCGTGCTGCTAATAGCAAGTCATTATTATATCCTAATATACTAGTGATACATGGAAGCCGTGCTGCTAATAGCAAGTCATTATTATATCCTAATATACTAGTGATACATGGGAGCCGTGCTGCTAATAGCAAGTCATTATTATATCCTAATATACTAGTGATACATGGAAGCCGTGCTGCTAATAGCAAGTCATTATTATATCCTAATATACTAGTGATGCATGGGAGCTGTGCTGCTAATAGCAAGTCATTATTATATCCTAATATACTAGTGATACATGGGAGCTGTGCTGCTAATAGCAAATCATTATTATATCCTAATATACTAGTGATACATGAGAGCCGTGCTGCTAATAGCTAACACTCATTAATATATCCTAATATACTAGTGATACATGGGAGCCGTGCTGCTAATAGCAAACAGTCATTATTATATCCTAATATACTAGTGATACATGGGAGCCGTGCTGCTAATAGCAAGTCATTAATATATCCTAATATACTAGTGATACATGGGAGCCGTGCTGCTAATATCCAACAGTCATTATTATATCCTAATATACTAGTGATACATGGGAGCCGTGCTGCTAATAGCAAACAGTCATTATTATATCCTAATATACTAGTGATACATGGGAGCCGTGCTGCTAATAGCAAGTCATTAATATATCCTAATATACTAGTGATACATGGGAGCCGTGCTGCTAATAGCAAGTCATTATTATATCCTAATATACTAGTGATACATGGGAGCCGTGCTGCTAATAGCAAGTCATTATTATATCCTAATATACTAGTGATGCATGGGAGCCGTGCTGCTAATAGCAAGTCATTATTATATCCTAATATACTAGTGATACATGGGAGCCGTGCTGCTAATAGCAAGTCATTAATATATCCTAATATACTAGTGATACATGGGAGCCGTGCTGCTAATAGCAAACAGTCATTATTATATCCTAATATACTAGTGATACATGGGAGCCATGCTGCTAATAGCAAGTCATTATTATATTCTAATATACTAGTGATACATGGTAGCCGTGCTGCTAATAGCTAACAGTCATTATTATATCCTAATATACTAGTGATACATGGGGGCCGTGCTGCTAATAGCAAGTCATTAATATATCCTAATATACTAGTGATACATGGGAGCCGTGCTGCTAATATCCAACAGTCATTATTTTATCCTAATATACTAGTGATACATGGGAGCCGTGCTGCTAATAGCAAACAGTCATTATTATATCCTAATATACTAGTGATACATGGGAGCCGTGCTGCTAATAGCAAGTCATTAATATATCCTAATATACTAGTGATACATGGGAGCCGTGCTGCTTATAGCAAGTCATTATTATATCCTAATATACTAGTGATACATGGGAGCCGTGCTGCTAATAGCAAACAGTCATTATTATATCCTAATATACTAGTGATACATGGGAGCCGTGCTGCTAATAGCATGTCATTATTATATCCTAATATACTAGTGATACATGGGAGCCGTGCTGCTAATAGCATGTCATTATTATATCCTAATATACTAGTGATACATGGGAGCCGTGCTGCTAATAGCAAGTCATTATTATATCCTAATATACTAGTGATACATGGGAGCCGTGCTGCTAATAGCAAACAGTCATTATTATATCCTAATATACTAGTGATACATGGGAGCCGTGCTGCTAATAGCAATCAGTCATTATTATATCCTAATATACTAGTGATACATGGAATCCATGCTGCTAATAGCAAGTCATTAATATATCCTAATATACTAGTGATACATGGGAGCCGTGCTGCTAATAGCAATCAGTCATTATTATATCCTAATATACTAGTGATACATGGAATCCATGCTGCTAATAGCAAGTCATTATTATATCCTAATATTCTAGTGATACATGGGAGCCGTGCTGCTAATAGCAAGTCATTATTATATCCTAATATACTAGTGATACATGGGAGCCGTGATTCTAATAGCAAGTCATTATTATACCCTAATATACTAGTGATACATGGGAGCCGTGCTGCTAATAGCAAGACATTATTATATCCTAATATACTAGTGATACATGGGAGCCGTGCTGCTAATGGCAAACAGTCATTATTATATCCTAATATACTAGTGATACATGGGAGCCGTGCTGCTAATAGCAAGTCATTATTATATCCTAATATACTAGTGATACATGGGAGCCGTGCTGCTAATAGCAAGTCATTATTATATCCTAATATACTAGTGATACATGGGAGCCGTGCTGCTAATAGCTAACAGTCATTATTATATCCTAATATACTAGTGATACATGGGAGCCGTGCTGCTAATAGCAAGTCATTATTATATCCTAATATACTAGTGATACATGGGAGCCGTGCTGCTAATAGCTAACAGTCATTATTATATCCTAATATACTAGTGATACATGGGAGCCGTGCTGCTAATAGCAAGTCATTATTATATCCTAATATACTAGTGATACATGGGAGCTGTGCTGCTAATAGCAAGTCATTATTATATCCTAATATGCTAGTGATACATGGGAGCCGTGATGCTAATAGCAAGTCATTATTATATCCTAATATACTAGTGATACATGGGAGCCGTGCTGCTAATAGCAAGTCATTATTATATCCTAATATACTAGTGATACATGGGAGCTGTGCTGCTAATTGCAAGTCATTATTATATCCTAATATACTAGTGATACATGGGAGCTGTGCTGCTAATAGCAAGTCATTATTATATCCTAATATACTAGTGATACATGGGAGCCGTGCTGCTAATAGCAAGTCATTAATTTATCCTAATATACTAGTGATACATGGAATCCATGCTGCTAATAGCAAGTCATTAATATATCCTAATATACTAGTGATACATGGGAGCTGTGCTGCTAATAGCAAGTCATTATTATATCCTAATATACTAGTGATACATGGGAGCCGTGCTGCTAATAGCAAGTCATTATTATATCCTAATATACTAGTGATACATGGGAGCCGTGCTGCTAATAGCTAAGAGTCATTATTATATCCTAATATACTAGTGATACATGGGAGCCGTGCTGCTAATAGCAAGTCATTATTATATCCTAATATACTTGTGATACATGGGAGCTGTGCTGCTAATAGCAAGTCATTATTATATCCTAATATACTAGTGATACATTGGAGCCGTGCTGCTTATAGCAAGTCATTATTATATCCTAATATACTAGTGATACATGGGAGCCGTGCTGCTAATAGCAAACAGTCATTATTATATCCTAATATACTAGTGATACATGGGAGCCGTGCTGCTAATAGCAAGTCATTATTATATCCTAATATACTAGTGATACATGGGAGCCGTGCTGCTAATAGCAAGTCATTATTATATCCTAATATACTAGTGATACATGGGAGCCGTGCTGCTAATAGCAAGTCATTAATATATCCTAATATACTAGTGATACATGGGAGCCGTGCTGCTAATAGCAAGTCATTATTATATCCTAATATACTAGTGATACATGGGAGCTGTGTTGCTATTAGCAAACAGTCATTATTATATCCTAATATATTAGTGATACATGGGAGCCATGCTGCTAATAGCAAGTCATTATTATATCCTAATATACTAGTGATACATGGGAGCCGTGCTGCTAATAGCAAACAGTCATTATTATATCCTAATATACTAGTGATACATGGGAGCCGTGCTGCTAATAGCAAGTCATTATTATACCCTAATATACTAGTGATACATGGGAGCCGTGCTGCTAATAGCAAGTCATTATTATATCCTAATATACTAGTGATACATGGGAGCCGTGATGCTAATAGCAAGTCATTATTATACCCTAATATACTAGTGATACATGGGAGCCGTGATGCTAATAGCAAGTCATTATTATACCCTAATATACTAGTGATACATGGGAGCCGTGCTGCTAATAGCAAACAGTCATTATTATATCCTAATATACTAGTGATACATGGGAGCTGTGCTGCTAATAGCAAGTCATTATTATATCCTAATATACTAGTGATACATGGGAGCCGTGCTGCTAATAGCAAGTCATTATTATATCCTAATATACTAGTGATACATGGGAGCCGTGCTGCTAATAGCTAACAGTCATTAATATATCCTAATATACTAGTGATACATGGGAGCCGTGCTGCTTATAGCAAGTCATTATTATATCCTAATATACTAGTGATACATGGGAGCCGTGCTGCTAATAGCAAGTCATTATTATATCCTAATATACTAGTGATACATGGGAGCTGTGCTGCTAATAGCAAGTCATTATTATATCCTAATATACTAGTGATACATGGGAGCTGTGTTGCTATTAGCAAACAGTCATTATTATATCCTAATATACTAGTGATACATGGGAGCCGTGCTGCTAATAGCAAACAGTCATTATTATATCCTAATATACTAGTGATACATGGGAGCCGTGCTGCTAATAGCAATCAGTCATTATTATATCCTAATATACTAGTGATACATGGAATCCATGCTGCTAATAGCAAGTCATTAATATATCCTAATATACTAGTGATACATGGGAGCCGTGCTGCTAATAGCAATCAGTCATTATTATATCCTAATATACTAGTGATACATGGAATCCATGCTGCTAATAGCAAGTCATTATTATATCCTAATATTCTAGTGATACATGGGAGCCGTGCTGCTAATAGCAAGTCATTATTATATCCTAATATACTAGTGATACATGGGAGCCGTGCTGCTAATAGCAAGTCATTATTATATCCTAATATACTAGTGATACATGGGAGCCGTGATGCTAATAGCAAGTCATTATTATACCCTAATATACTAGTGATACATGGGAGCCGTGCTGCTAATAGCAAGACATTATTATATCCTAATATACTAGTGATACATGGGAGCCGTGCTGCTAATGGCAATCAGTCATTATTATATCCTAATATACTAGTGATACATGGGAGCCATGCTGCTAATAGCAAACAGTCATTATTATATCCTAATATACTAGTGATACATGGGAGCCATGCTGCTAATAGTAAACAGTCATTATTATATCCTAATATACTAGTGATACATGGGAGCCGTGCTGCTAATAGTAAACAGTCATTATTATATCCTAATATACTAGTGATACATGGGAGCTGTGCTGCTAATAGCAAGTCATTATTATATCCTAATATACTAGTGATACATGGGAGCCGTGCTGCTAATAGCAAGTCATTATTATATCCTAATATACTAGTGATACATGGGAGCCGTGCTGCTAATAGCAAGTCATTATTATATCCTAATATACTAGTGATACATGGGAGCCGTGCTGCTAATAACAAGTCATTATTATATCCTAATATACTAGTGATACATGGGAGCCGTGCTGCTAATAGCAAGTCATTATTATATCCTAATATTCTAGTGATTCATGGGAGCCATGCTGCTAATAGCAAACAGTCATTATTATATCCTAATATACTAGTGATACATGGGAGCCATGCTGCTAATAGCAAACAGTCATTATTATATCCTAATATACTAGTGATACATGGGAGCCGTGCTGCTAATAGCAAGTCATTATTATATCCTAATATACTAGTGATACATGGAAGCCGTGCTGCTAATAGCTAACAGTCATTAATATATCCTAATATACTAGTGATACATGGGAGCTGTGCTGCTAATAGCAAGTCATTATTATATCCTAATATACTAGTGATACATGGGAGCCGTGCTGCTAATAGCAAGTCATTATTATATCCTAATATACTAGTGATACATGGAATCCATGCTGCTAATAGCAAGTCATTAATATATCCTAATATACTAATGATACATGGGAGCCGTGCTGCTAATAGCAAGTCATTATTATATCCTAATATACTAGTGATACATGGAAGCCGTGCTGCTAATAGCAAGTCATTATTATATCCTAATATACTAGTGATACATGGGAGCCGTGCTGCTAATAGCAAGTCATTATTATATCCTAATATACTAGTGATACATGGGAGCCGTGCTGCTAATAGCAAGTCATTATTATATCCTAATATACTAGTGATACATGGGAGCCGTGCTGCTAATATCAAACAGTCATTATTATATCCTAATATACTAGTGATACATGGGAGCTGTGCTGCTAATAACAAGTCATTATTATATCCTAATATACTAGTGATACATGGGAGCCGTGCTGCTAATAGCAAATCATTATTATATCCTAATATACTAGTGATACATGGGAGCTGTGCTGCTAATAGCAAATCATTATTATATCCTAATATACTAGTGATACATGAGAGCCGTGCTGCTAATAGCTAACACTCATTAATATATCCTAATATACTAGTGATACATGGGAGCCGTGCTGCTAATAGCAAACAGTCATTATTATATCCTAATATACTAGTGATACATGGGAGCCGTGCTGCTAATAGCAAGTCATTATTATATCCTAATATACTAGTGATACATGGGAGCCGTGCTGCTAATATCCAACAGTCATTATTATATCCTAATATACTAGTGATACATGGGAGCCGTGCTGCTAATAGCAAACAGTCATTATTATATCCTAATATACTAGTGATACATGGGAGCCGTGCTGCTAATAGCAAGTCATTAATATATCCTAATATACTAGTGATACATGGGAGCCGTGCTGCTAATAGCTAACAGTCATTATTATATCCTAATATACTAGTGATGCATGGGAGCCGTGCTGCTAATAGCAAGTCATTATTATATCCTAATATACTAGTGATACATGGGAGCCGTGCTGCTAATAGCAAGTCATTATTATATCCTAATATACTAGTGATACACGGGAGCCGTGCTGCTAATAGCAAGTCATTAATATATCCTAATATACTAGTGATACATGGGAGCCGTGCTGCTAATAGCAAGTCATTAATATATCCTAATATACTAGTGATACACGGGAGCCGTGCTGCTTATAGCAAGTCATTATTATATCCTAATATACTAGTGATACATGGGAGCCGTGCTGCTAATAGCAAGTCATTAATATATCCTAATATACTAGTGATACATGGGAGCCGTGCTGCTTATAGCAAGTCATTATTATATCCTAATATACTAGTGATACATGGGAGCCGTGCTGCTAATAGCATGTCATTATTATATCCTAATATACTAGTGATACATGGGAGCCGTGCTGCTAATAGCAAGTCATTATTATATCCTAATATACTAGTGATACATGGGAGCCGTGCTGCTAATAGCAATCAGTCATTATTATATCCTAATATACTAGTGATACATGGAATCCATGCTGCTAATAGCAAGTCATTAATATATCCTAATATACTAGTGATACATGGGAGCCGTGCTGCTAATAGCAATCAGTCATTATTATATCCTAATATACTAGTGATACATGGAATCCATGCTGCTAATAGCAAGTCATTATTATATCCTAATATTCTAGTGATACATGGGTGCCGTGCTGCTAATAGCAAGTCATTATTATATCCTAATATACTAGTGATACATGGGAGCCGTGATTCTAATAGCAAGTCATTATTATACCCTAATATACTAGTGATACATGGGAGCCGTGCTGCTAATAGCAAGACATTATTATATCCTAATATACTAGTGATACATGGGAGCCGTGCTGCT
The DNA here is from genome assembly GCA_031769625.1 of Taudactylus pleione. Taxonomy (NCBI): domain Eukaryota; kingdom Metazoa; phylum Chordata; class Amphibia; order Anura; family Myobatrachidae; genus Taudactylus; species Taudactylus pleione. The sequence continues at coordinate 357,528 of JAUIMM010000693.1, read as the reverse complement.
AATGGCAAACAGTCATTATTATATCCTAATATACTAGTGATACATGGGAGCCGTGCTGCTAATAGCAAGTCATTATTATATCCTAATATACTAGTGATACATGGGAGCCGTGCTGCTAATAGCAAACAGTCATTATTATATCCTAATATACTAGTGATACATGGGAGCCATGCTGCTAATAGCAAGTCATTATTATATCCTAATATACTAGTGATACATGGGAGCCGTGCTGCTAATAGCTAACAGTCATTATTATATCCTAATATACTAGTGATACATGGGAGCCGTGCTGCTAATAGCAAGTCATTATTATATCCTAATATACTAGTGATACATGGGAGCCGTGCTGCTAATAACAAGTCATTATTATATCCTAATATACTAGTGATACATGGAAGCTGTGCTGCTAATAGCAAGTCATTATTATATCCTAATATACTAGTGATACATGGGAGCCGTGCTGCTAATAGCAAGTCATTATTATATCCTAATATACTAGTGATACATGGGAGCTGTGCTGCTAATAGCAAGTCATTATTATATCCTAATATACTAGTGATACATGGGAGCCGTGATGCTAATAGCAAGTCATTATTATATCCTAATATACTAGTGATACATGGGAGCCGTGCTGCTAATAGCAAGTCATTATTATATCCTAATATACTAGTGATACATGGGAGCTGTGCTGCTAATTGCAAGTCATTATTATATCCTAATATACTAGTGATACATGGGAGCCGTGCTGCTAATAGCAAACAGTCATTATTATATCCTAATATACTAGTGATACATGGGAGCTGTGCTGCTAATAGCAAGTCATTATTATATCCTAATATACTAGTGATACATGGGAGCCGTGCTGCTAATAGCAAGTCATTAATTTATCCTAATATACTAGTGATACATGGAATCCATGCTGCTAATAGCAAGTCATTAATATATCCTAATATACTAATGATACATGGGAGCTGTGCTGCTAATAGCAAGTCATTATTATATCCTAATATACTAGTGATACATGGGAGCCGTGCTGCTAATAGCAAGTCATTATTATATCCTAATATACTAGTGATACATGGGAGCCGTGCTGCTAATAGCTAAGAGTCATTATTATATCCTAATATACTAGTGATACATGGGAGCCGTGCTGCTAATAGCAAGTCATTATTATATCCTAATATACTTGTGATACATGGGAGCTGTGCTGCTAATAGCAAGTCATTATTATATCCTAATATACTAGTGATACATTGGAGCCGTGCTGCTAATAGCAAGTCATTATTATATCCTAATATACTAGTGATACATGGGAGCCGTGCTGCTAATAGCAAGTCATTATTATATCCTAATATACTAGTGATACATGGGAGCCGTGCTGCTAATAGCAAGTCATTAATATATCCTAATATACTAGTGATACATGGGAGCCGTGCTGCTAATAGCAAGTCATTATTATATCCTAATATACTAGTGATACATGGGAGCCGTGCTGCTAATAGCAAGTCATTATTATATCCTAATATACTAGTGATACATGGGAGCCGTGCTGCTAATAGCAAGTCATTATTATATCCTAATATACTAGTGATACATGGGAGCTGTGCTGCTAATAGCAAGTCATTATTATATCCTAATATACTAGTGATACATGGGAGCCGTGCTGCTAATAGCAAGTCATTATTATATCCTAATATACTAGTGATACATGGGAGCCGTGCTGCTAATAGCAAGTCATTATTATATCCTAATATACTAGTGATACATGGGAGCCGTGCTGCTAATAGCAAGTCATTATTATATCCTAATATACTAGTGATACATGGGAGCCGTGATGCTAATAGCAAGTCATTATTATACCCTAATATACTAGTGATACATGGGAGCCGTGCTGCTAATAGCTAACAGTCATTATTATATCCTAATATACTAGTGATACATGGGAGCTGTGCTGCTAATAGCAAGTCATTATTATATCCTAATATACTAGTGATACATGGGAGCCGTGCTGCTAATAGCAAGTCATTATTATATACTAGTGATACATGGGAGCCGTGCTGCTAATAGCTAACAGTCATTATTATATCCTAATATACTAGTGATACATGGGAGCCGTGCTGCTAATAGCTAACAGTCATTATTATATCCTAATATACTAGTGATACATGGGAGCCGTGTTTCTAATAGCAAGTCATTATTATACCCTAATATACTAGTGATACATGGGAGCCGTGCTGCTAATAGCAAGACATTATTATATCCTAATATACTAGTGATACATGGGAGCCGTGCTGCTAATGGCAAACAGTCATTATTGTATCCTAATATACTAGTGATACATGGGAGCCGTGCTGCTAATAGCAAGTCATTATTATATCCTAATATACTAGTGATACATGGAATCCATGCTGCTAATAGCAAGTCATTATTATATCCTAATATACTAGTGTTACACGGGAGCCGTGCTGCTAATAGCTAAGAGTCATTATTATATCCTAATATTCTAGTGATACATGGGAGCCGTGCTGCTAATAGCAAGTCATTATTATATCCTAATATACTAGTGATACATGGGAGCCGTGCTGCTAATAGCTAACAGTCATTATTATATCCTAATATTCTAGTGATACATGGGAGCTGTGCTGCTAATAACAAGTCATTATTATATCCTAATATACTAGTGATACATGGGAGCCGTGCTGCTAATAGCAAACAGTCATTATTATATCCTAATATACTAGTGATACATGGGAGCCGTGCTGCTAATAGCAAGTCATTATTATATCCTAATATTCTAGTGATACATGGGAGCCGTGCTGCTAATAGCAAGTCATTATTATATCCTAATATACTAGTGATACATGGGAGCCGTGCTGCTAATAGCAAGTCATTATTATATCCTAATATTCTAGTGATACATGGGAGCCGTGCTGCTAATAGCAAGTCATTATTATATCCTAATATACTAGTGATACATGGGAGCCGTGCTGCTAATAACAAGTCATTATTATATCCTAATATACTAGTGATACATGGGAGCCGTGCTGCTAATAGCAAACAGTCATTATTATATCCTAATATACTAGTGATACATGGGAGCCGTGCTTCTAATAGCAAGTCATTATTATATCCTAATATTCTAGTGATACATGGGAGCCGTGCTGCTAATAGCAAGTCATTATTATATCCTAATATACTAGTGATACATGGGAGCCGTGCTGCTAATAGCAAGTCATTATTATATCCTAATATACTAGTGATACATGGGAGCCGTGCTGCTAATAGCAAGTCATTAATATATCCTAATATACTAGTGATACATGGGAGCTGTGCTGCTAATAGCTAACAGTCATTATTATATCCTAATATACTAGTGATACATGGGAGCCGTGCTGCTAATAGCAAGTCATTATTATATCCTAATATTCTAGTGATACATGGGAGCTGTGTGCTAATAGCAAGTCATTATTATATCCTAATATACTAGTGATACATGGGAGCTGTGCTGCTAATAGTAAGTCATTATTATATCCTAATATTCTAGTGATACATGGGAGCCGTGCTGCTAATAGCAAGTCATTATTATTTCCTAATATACTAGTGATACATGGGAGCCGTGCTGCTAATAGCTAACAGTCATTATTATATCCTAATATACTAGTGATAGAAGGGAGCCGTGCTGCTAATAACAAGTCATTATTATATCCTAATATACTAGTGATACATGGGAGCCGTGCTGCTAATAGCAAACAGTCATTAATATATCCTAATATACTAGTGATACATGGGAGCCGTGCTGCTAATAGCAAGTCATTATTATATCCTAATATACTAGTGATACATGGGAGCTGTGCTGCTAATAGCTAACAGTCATTATTATATCCTAATATACTAGTGATACATGGGAGCCATGCTGCTAATAGCAAACAGTCATTATTATATCCTAATATACTAGTGATACATGGGAGCCGTGCTGCTAATAGCAAGTCATTATTATATCCTAATATACTAGTGATACATGGGAGCCATGCTGCTAATATCAAGTCATTATTATATCCTAATATACTAGTGATACATGGGAGCCGTGCTGCTAATAGCAAGTCATTATTATATCCTAATATACTAGTGATACATGGGAGCCGTGCTGCTAATAGCAAGTCATTATTATATCCTAATATACTAGTGATACATGGGAGCCGTGCTGCTAATAGCTAACAGTCATTATTATATCCTAATATACTAGTGATACATGGGAGCCGTGCTGCTAATAGCAAGTCATTATTGTATCCTAATATACTAGTGATACATGGGAGCCGTGCTGCTAATAGCAAGTCATTATTATATCCTAATATACTAGTGATACATGGGAGCCGTGCTGCTAATAGCTAACAGTCATTATTATATCCTAATATACTAGTGATACATGGGAGCCGTGCTGCTAATAGCAAGTCATTATTATATCCTAATATACTAGTGATACATGGGAGCCGTGCTGCTAATAGCAAGTCATTATTATATCCTAATATACTAGTGATACATGGGAGCCGTGCTGCTAATTGCAAGTCATTATTATATCCTAATATACTAGTGATACATGGGAGCCGTGCTGCTAATAGCTAAGAGTCATTATTATATCCTAATATACTAGTGATACATGGGAGCCGTGCTGCTAATAGCAAGTCATTATTATATCCTAATATACTAGTGATACATGGGAGCCGTGCTGCTAATAGCAAGTCATTATTATATCCTAATATACTAGTGATACATGGGAGCTGTGCTGCTAATAGCTAACAGTCATTATTATATCCTAATATACTAGTGATACATGGGAGCCGTGCTGCTAATAGCAAGTCATTATTATATCCTAATATACTAGTGATACATGGGAGCCGTGCTGCTAATAGCAAGTCATTATTATATCCTAATATACTAGTGATACATGGGAGCCATGCTGCTAATAGCAAGTCATTATTATATCCTAATATACTAGTGATACATGGGAGCTGTGCTGCTAATAGCAAGTCATTATTATATCCTAATATACTAGTGATACATGGGAGCCGTGCTGCTAATAGCATGTCATTATTATATCCTAATATACTAGTGATACATGGGAGCCGTGCTGCTAATAGCAAGTCATTATTATATCCTAATATACTAGTGATACATGGGAGCCGTGCTGCTAATAGCAAGTCATTATTATATCCTAATATACTAGTGATACATGGGAGCCATGCTGCTAATAGCTAACAGTCATTATTATATCCTAATATACTATGGAATGACGCACATCTCCATTGTTTATGGGTTGCACATGTGCAGAACAGGTCCTGCCAAGTCTCTCATTGCCCTCCAAGCCGCAGCTGCATTTTGTGGGCGTGCCTGGTCACCGTTTATGGAAACCGAGGTGTGTTGCCCCCCGTTTTCCGGGAGGTGCTAGGCCAGGGTCTGCGTCAGCAGATGAAGTCTTGGCCTCTTTCGTGGCCAGGCTTCCCGCAGCCTGATCGGAGGAGCAAGCAATGGTTCCCATATTGATTTCAGCCTGGTACGTCGGTCACAGTGCTGGGATCACAAATGCAGCAAGGAGGTGTCTGGGGACCTCCCTCTGCCTGGGGACCTCCCTCTGCCTGGGGACCTCCCTCTGCCTGGGGACCTCCCTCTGCCTGGGGACCTCCCTCTGCCTGGGGGCCTCCCTCTGCCTGGGGGCCTCCCTCTGCCTGGGGGCCTCCCTCTGCCTGGGGGCCTCCCTCTGCCTGGGGGCCTCCCTCTGCCTGGGGGCCTCCCTCTGCCTGGGGGCCTCCCTCTGCCTGGGGGCCTCCCTCTGTCTGGCGGCCTCCTTCTGCATTTGTATATTATATGTGTAAGAAGTCTGAGCATTGTCCCTGTTTTTATTTTTTTTTTTTAGGTGAGAGAAATGGTTGAAATTATCACGCGGGAATTCACGTTAATGGCCGGATCAGTTGGGGAGGTCGGTTTCTACTCTTCATGTTGCTTAAACCACAATTTATATTTCAAATAAATGAATATGAAATGCTGCCGTTTCCTCCACAGATGACTGTTTCCTGTGCAGTATTGATCCTGTAAATGTTAGTTATGACAGGTTATTACCAATGAGGTGACTTTAAACAGCCAGCTGTAATTGTCCCTCTCCCGCCGCTCTCGCCCCTGGTTTCCGAGTCCGTCTGGCCGGCGCTCTCGCCCCTGGTTTCCGAGTCCGTCTCGCCCCTGGTTTCCGAGTCCGTCTCGCCCCTGGTTTCCGAGTCCGTCTCGCCCCTGGTTTCCGAGTCCATCTCGCCGGCGCTCTCGCCCCTGGTTTCCGAGTCCGTCTCGCCGGCTATTGCCATGTTACATTCTACCATCGGATAGGCTTACAGAGCCAACGGAGACACATTTATTGCGTGTGGCCAATGACCCTGCGCACTCAGATAAATGCAGTGCTGGGAATTAGCGCTAATGACCGATTCTTTATCGTCTGATGGCTGAGGGGCAGTAATAGACTATCTTAGTGACCAATATCCCCAGTTGTGCTCTTTCTAAACCAGATGTTGGATTGTTCTGTAACCAGGTGGAACTAGAACGGGCAAAGACTCAGCTGAAATCCATGCTTATGATGAACCTGGAAGCTCGACCTGTGATCTTTGAGGATGTTGGGAGACAAGTGCTAGCTACTGGGACCAGGAAGCTTCCCCATGAACTGTGCTCTCTCATCAGTAAGTACTAGAACAGGGGAGGGGTCTCCTGCAATCACCACGTGGCCTTATGTAAAGGAGCTACACTGACCAGTCACATATATTCTTACAGATCCTGTCCCTTCATATAGCGCTGGTGTTTGTGGTAGTATTTAGCACCACTTCTATTCATCAGACGTATTATAGGGTCAGAGTTCCACAATGCATAACGCTGGGATTGTTCTGTTGGCTGTATCCCGGGTATACAGACCATTTAGGAATTGCTGACAATATTATCTGTACGTGCATTGCCAGGCTCTACAGGAGCTTAAACGTGTGATAAGGGACATTTGCCCTTATTTGGGTAGATAATATCAGATCTGCGACTACGTACTATGAAGTGCTAATAGTAACCGCAATGTCTGATTCTTACAGCTAATGTGAAGGCCGGTGACATAAAGAGAGTGGCTACGAAGATGCTGCGCACTAAGCCGTCAGTGGCCGCACTGGGAGATCTCTCCGAGCTGCCGGAATACGATCACATACAGGCTGCGCTCTCCAGTAAGGACGGACGACTCCCCCGATCATACCGGCTCTTCCGATAGGGCGGCGCCTTCTACAGCAAACTGAACTGAGAGATGTGTGGTTTGAAAATAGGCTGCAAGGAAACGGCCTGCGCTGTACCCAGATCCGTATAATCGGGAAGATTTCCAAGAGGGCGTCGGGGTCAGGACGCACCGGAAATAACGTCTCTGACCTCACAGCAACATTTGTAAAAACTGAAATTGTTTCCTGACACTTTATGCGCTGAGGCAATATTCAACTCCCCAGTTCATAGTGACATCACTGAGGTCATAGTGACATCACTGAGGAATGAGGCAATGACAGATCAATAAGTTACATTCTGACGAATATGTTCTACTGTGTTTAGGCAGCAGGTTATTTACAAAGCACTGAGTAAAGATTTATAAATGGTCTTTGCCTAGTTATCGTCTCAGAGTAAGCTCCATTCTACGTGTAAAAGTCACCGTATAAAGTGAGAGAGAGTATTAATGCATCAGTTCTGCACTAAGGGTACAAGATACTACTACACTGGGAGTAAGAACCTTTACATTGTGCTTATAGGAGACCCGGCCTGTAATGTGTCACTTAGTTATTACTTTCTTTATTATTTGCCTTCCTGATCTCTTCTCTTCCTATATTGCACAATTAGTCTTCATCCTCATGCCTGCAAATCATTGCTACTCTCCTAGTAAGTGAGGGGAGCTCCCCCCTGTCCCCTAGTAAGTGAGGAGAGCTCCCCCCCTGTCCCCTAGTAAGTGAGGAGAGCTCCCCCCCGTCCCCTAGTAAGTGAGGGGAGCTCCCCCCCTGTCCCCTAGTAAGTGAGGAGAGCTCCCCCCCGTCCCCTAGTAAGTGAGGAGAGCTCCCCCCCTGTCCCCTAGTAAGTGAGGAGAGCTCCCCCCCCTGTCTCCCAGTAAGTGAGGGGAGCTCCCCCCCTGTCCCCTAGTAAGTGAGGAGAGCTCCCCCCCTGTCCCCTAGTAAGTGAGGAGAGCTCCCCCCCTGTCCCCTAGTAAGTGAGGAGAGCTCCCCCCCCTGTCTCCCAGTAAGTGAGGAGAGCTCCCCCCCTGTCCCCTAGTAAGTGAGGAGAGCTCCCCCCCTGTCCCCTAGTAAGTGAGGAGAGCTCCCCCCCTGTCCCCTAGTAAGTGAGGAGAGCTCCCCCCCTGTCCCCTAGTAAGTGAGGAGAGCTCCCCCCCTGTCCCCTAGTAAGTGAGGAGAGCTCCCCCCCTGTCCCCTAGTAAGTGAGGAGAGCTCCCCCCCCTGTCTCCCAGTAAGTGAGGAGAGCCCCCCCCCCTGTCCCCTAGTAAGTGAGGAGAGCTCCCCCTCCCCTGTCCCCTAGTAAGTGAGGAGAGCTCCCCCTCCCCTGTCCCCTAGTAAGTGAGGAGAGCTCCCCCCCCCCTGTCTCCCAGTAAGTGAGGAGAGCTCCCCCCCCCCTGTCTCCCAGTAAGTGAGGAGAGCTCCCCCCCTCCTGTCCCCTAGTAAGTGAGGGGAGCTCCCCCCCTCCTGTCCCCTAGTAAGTGAGGGGAGCTCCCCCCCTCCTGTCCCCTAGTAAGTGAGGGGAGCTCCCCCCCTGTCCCCTAGTAAGTGAGGGGAGCTCCCCCCCTGTCCCCTAGTGAGGGGAGCTCCCCCCCTGTCCCCTAGTAAGTGAGGGGAGCTCCCCCCCTGTCCCCTAGTAAGTGAGGGGAGCTCCCCCCCGATCCCCCAGTAAGTGAGGGGAGCTCCCCCCCGATCCCCTAGTAAAAGAGAGGCCCCCCCCCCCCTGTCACTGTGATTGTGCAGAGCGGTATCTCCCAGAGTTGGTGTCCTGTGACATCTGCACATCAAGTGGTTCCCAAACATGTCAGACGGCCTCCTGCGCAGGACATAGTGTGTGAGTGTCCACTTAGAATTACAGGTGAGTGTATGAAATGAGGTGCACCAGGTATTGCGTATTAGGACATCCATAAAACATGTCCTGTGGTTATGAATGGGAACCATTGTTCTAGGCAAATACTTATTTGCTATTATAAAATGTGTGGCTTTATGAGGACAACTCCCCTGTAATAATTCATTACTCCATGTAGAATTTCCCTGTATTGTATATAACATTGTTTGCTGGAGGCACACGTGGCCAATTACCCTAAAACACAGAGATAATGTTCTCTAAGACACCGGTGTCTTCTGTGTGTACAGCAGGGTCCTGTTACATTACTTATTGTGCTAGAACTGTATTCCTGGGGCGGAATGACAACAGCTGAATAGCTCATATCAGTAGGGTTAGTGGAACTTGGTGCTGAGTCTTAGGACTGATGGTGAGATGTATCAAGTCTTGGAGAGAGAAAGGGGAGAAGTTGCCAAAAGCAAAAATCTGTTTCTCACTGACATTTCATAGACTGCACTAGATAAATTACAGAATCTGATTGGTTGCGATGGTCAACTACTACACTTTATCTCTCTCCAAATCTTGATACATCTCCCCCTGAGAAATATTCTCTGCCAAATGTGATTGTTCCCCATTTATGTTTTATCAGCCATCCACAGCCTGAGTGTTTTCATGTGTTTTACATGGTGTATTAATAAAGTATTATTTTTATGATCTGTAACGGTGAAAGAGCTGCAAGTTATATATATGCCAATCTGTAATCGCACATTCTCAGTGGCAGCCTGTTGGCATTCTCTGTGGTTGTACAGTTTGTAACTCCAATGGTCGCAGTCCCTGAAATGGGAGTGCTAGGAAAACCTAATGCAGAGTGTCAGTGATGGAACGAGTTATCTCACATGTGGAGTACGAGATCATTTGAATCTTTATTTCACTTGAAACCAGACATGAATTGACAGTTGTCAGGAACTCACAATTTAACATGGGTAATGGTGTGCCATGATCTCAGGATAGCACAAATAGTAGCATAGCGTCAGGAATTGAGGTATCAGCAATTCAGGAACCCAGGAAAGCACACTGGTAGTATATCCACTGAAACACAGGATAGCACACTGTTTGCAGAGACACAGGAAGTCAGGATAGCACACTGGTAGCAGAAGCAAAAGTAGTCAGTATAGCGCACTGGTGGCAGTCCCACTGAAACACAGGATAGCACATTGGTAGCAGATGCACAGAAAGTCAGGATAACATTTGTCAAGCCAACCGACTGCAACTCACATATTGACAAGAACCCTAAAGAACACTGTACACTACCTCCACTCCCACTGCATGTTTTATAAAGAACCCTTATGGAGCATACACATGGTCAGATGAACGATTTTGCAAACGATTTGAACTACGAACGATTTTTGACTGCATTAAAATAACTGAAATCGTCCAAATCTGACTGCAAACACATCAGATGTCAGATACCGTTATCTGACCATCGGGAACGTTCATCATTCAAACATGTCAGATATGTCAGATTTTCCTTAAGATATGAACGATTGAACGATTTTTTAAATTGTTATCGTTCAGATCTGAAGAAAAATCTGACCGTGTGTATGCACCATAACACTACCTCCACTCCCACTGCATGTCCTATATAGAACCCTAATACTACCTCCACTCCCACTGCATGTCCTATATAGAACCCTAACACTACCTCCACTCCCACTGCATGTCCTATATAGAACCCTAATACTACCTCCACTCCCACTGCATGTCCTATATAGAACCCTAACACTACCTCCACTCCCACTGCATGTCCTATATAGAACCCTAACACTACCTCCACTCCCACTGCATGTCCTATATAGAACCCTAACACTACCTCCACTCCCACTGCATGTTCTATATAGAACCCTAACACTACCTCCACTCCCACTGCATGTCCTATATAGAACCCTAACACTACCTCCACTCCCACTGCATGTCCTATATAGAACCCTAATACTACCTCCACTCCCACTGCATGTTCTATATAGAACCCTAACACTACCTCCACTGCATGTTCTATATAGAACCCTAACACTACCTCCACTCCCACTGCATGTTCTATATAGAACCTTAACACTACCTCCACTCCCACTGCATGTTCTATATAGAACCTTAACACTACCTCCACTCCCACTGCATGTTCTATATAGAACCCTAACACTACCTCCACTCCATGTTCTATATAGAACCCTAAAACTACCTCCATTCCCACTGCATGTTCTATATAGAACCCTAACACTACCTCCACTCCCACTGCATGTCCTATATAGAACCCTAACACTACCTCCACTCCCACTGCATGTCCTATATAGAACCCTAATACTACCTCCACTCCCACTGCATGTTCTATATAGAACCCTAACACTACCTCCACTGCATGTTCTATATAGAACCCTAACACTACCTCCACTCCCACTGCATGTTCTATATAGAACCTTAACACTACCTCCACTCCCACTGCATGTTCTATATAGAACCTTAACACTACCTCCACTCCCACTGCATGTTCTATATAGAACCCTAACACTACCTCCACTCCATGTTCTATATAGAACCCTAAAACTACCTCCATTCCCACTGCATGTTCTATATAGAACCCTAACACTACCTCCACTCCCACTGCATGTGTTATAAAGAAGCCTGTACAATACCTCCACTCCCACTGCATGTTCTATATAGAACCCTAACACTACCTCCACTCCCACTGCATGTGTTATAAAGAAGCCTGTACAATTCCTCCACTCCCACTGCATTTCCTATATAGAACCCTAATACTACCTCCACTCCCACTGCATGTTCTATATAGAACCCTAACGCTACCTCCGCTCCCATCTCTTGTTCTATATAGAACCCTAACGCTACCTCCGCTCCCATCTCTTGTTCTATATAGAACCCTAACGCTCCCTCCGCTCCCATGTCTTGTTCTATATAGAACCCTAACGCTCCCTCCGCTCCCATGTCTTGTTCTATATAGAACCCTAACGCTCCCTCCGCTCCCATGTCTTGTTCTATATAGAACCCTAACGCTCCCTCCGCTCCCATGTCTTGTTCTAAACAGAACCCTAACGCTACCTCCGCTCCCATGTCTTGTTCTATATAGAACCCTAACGCTACCTCCGCTCTCATGTCTTGTTCTATATAGAACCCTAACGCTACCTCCGCTCCCATGTCTTGTTCTATATAGAACCCTAACGCTACCTCCGCTCCCATGTCTTGTTCTATATAGAACCCTGACGCTACCTCCGCTCCCATGTCTTGTTCTATATAGAACCCTGACGCTACCTCCGCTCCCATGTCTTGTTCTATATAGGACCCTGACGCTGCCTCCGCTCCCATCTCTTGTTCTATATAGAACCCTGACGCTGCCTCCGCTCCCATCTCTTGTTCTATATAGAACCCTAACGCTGCCTCCGCTCCCATCTCTTGTTCTATATAGAACCCTAACGCTACCTCCGCTCCCATCTCTTGTTCTATATAGAACCCTAACGCTATACCTCTGCTCCCGTGTCTTGTTCTATATAGAACCCTAACGCTGCCTCCGCTCCCATCTCTTGTTCTATATACAACCCCTATCACTACCTGCACTTTCATATAGCCTATAGTGAATGCTCACACTGAAAAGAACTGTGTGGGGGCACTAATGGGTATATACAGGTTTATTACTCTTCAAGGCAGATGTTTGTGTCATATTGATGATGGGAAAACATCATTAGTGTAATTATTACTCCTTTTAAAGCCACTTCTTGATTTCTAATATCCATCTGCTGTAGTGGGGTTAGAGACTGCTGTTCCTACCACATCGATCAACATGACTGCGGCTTCTGGTTCCTCATGTCACCCATTTCTGCCAAATTGTTAGTGTTAATTTAGTGATGAAATGTTTCGTGTGCAAAATATAAAATTACAAATGTTTTAACAAATGGAAAAACTGGGATATATGTTTCAAATATCATACAAGTGTCTGTCATACAAGTGTCTGTCATACAAGTGTCATGGGACATGAGAATTGCATGATGAATCATTTACCTTGGCTGCACAATAAGATGAGGGTAATGCACCCCAAAATAAACACAGGAATCGTTAATACTCTATGAAGCATTTACTTCATATAAGGAATTAGACAAATATATAAGTTTTAGGGTCCATAGGGCTCCACAGGGAGACAAAGGGGTGTAGGTGGGACCTGGAGGACTGGACACCAACAGCAAAGCTTTTCAATCCCAGGATGCTCCAGTCCCCCCCCCCCCCCCCCATATACCCCCACTGCGGTCTGTGTAGTTGGTTTTAGGGCCTATTGCAGACATGTAATGTTTTTTTCTGCGTTTTTATGTGACTTGTGCTAGCGCTAATCTCTATTTTCTATACTGTCAGTTTATACCTGTCCCTCTTTTCTACTATACCCTGACATACTAAGGTATAGGGATTATTGTACCTCACATCTCCTATATATTTGTGACAGCTATCACATACTAAATAGCGCGGTTGCACACTACATTCTGCCATATTACACATACTGCAGGGTGTTCACTGCACTGTACCATACTGTGTATTCTGTTATTCTTGTGGCTATGTCTGGCAGAGGAAAGAATAACAAGCAACCTGATGCTGCTGCTCCTACTCTGTAGTCCTGTAAGTCCTGCTCAGCGGGCTTAGCCCCAGAGGACCCCATTTTGTATGGTCTTTGTACTAATTGTTACACAGCCCCAGGCCCCTCAGCCCCAGTGTCTCCTCCTCATGACCCACCCTGGGCTGCCTTTTCTCAGGTGCTGGCAAAGATTGCGGATCACTTAGCAGTCCCCGTGGTAGTCCGTCCTGTGGGATGCTACAGCAGGTACTCCTTGCAAATCCTTGCCACCCCCTTGGGTAAACTTACTGTCTACCTCAGTACAGAGGTTGGCTAATACCTCTACAGTTATTCAACAAATGCTGCAAAAGAAAAAGCCTTTACCTACTAAATCTGCTCTGTTATCTTCCCAGTCCACTCAGTTATCTGATTCTGATATATCATCTGGGGAGGCAGAAGACGCAGACCTCTCTCACTCTGACTCCATCTCAGGAGAAGAGGAGCCACCCTCTAAACTAAATATAACTTCTCTTGTGAGAGCTGTAAAATCTATTTTACAAATTGAAGAGGATGAACCCGCTCCTAAGAAAAAGAATGCACTTTTTGAACGACAAAATATAGTTTTACCAGAATTCCCAGGGACCAGCTATCTGATCACATGAGTGACGCTTGGAATATGCCCAGTAAAAGGTTTCAAATTCCAAAATGTTTAAGTTCCTTTTACCCTCTTCCAGCTACTGATTGTACTAAATGGGAAGTTCCCCCAACAGTGGATTCTCATGTAACACGTCTGGTTAATAATGCCACCTTACCCATCCATACCGCAACCTCCTTGAAGGCGACTATAGATAGACGTATAGAAGTTTGTCACAAATCCATATACTCTTACAGGAGCTATCACTCGTCCTGCTAGGGCTACGGCCTGGGTGGCAAAAGCCATTGACAGTTGGGCAGAGGCCCTAGAAGAGACACTTCCCCCTGATGCTTCAAGGGAACAACTATCCTACATATCTCACATTAGGGATGCAGCCTCCTACTTGGGTGAAGCAGCTATGGATACGGCTCTCCTGGCCTCCAGGATATTTGCCACTTCGGTAGTGGCCTGTCGCATTGTTTGGCTACGTTCCTGGAAAGCAGATTCAGACTTAAAACAGGCTTTGGAGTCTCTGTCTTATTCTGGAGATATCCTATTTGGTCCAGATCTAGATAAAATTGTGACTACTTTGGCAGCTTCCAAGACGGCGTTCCTGCCCTTTGCATATAATACATTAGCCTTGGACGTCATCGTTTCGGTCCTTTCCATGGCAACAGGCATCAGCCAAGGCCTCCAAGCTCCGGGCCAAACAAGCCTGGGCTTCTAGACGACCACTTGCCAAGTCTGAAGACAAGTCTACAGCCTGACGGGACGGGCCTCTCCAGGGTGGGAGGCCGACTTCTTAAATTTGCCAAGGTTTGGCATCAAACCACGTGAGATGCCTGGGTAAGGAAAGTGGTCTCCCATGGATATGCCCTCTCATTCCTGAGGCGACTCCGACCCCAAGCATTTCTTTTGCACAGGACCTCCATCGGACCCAACCAAGGACCTGCTGCTCCAAAAATCCATTCAGTCCTTACTGACTTCAGGAGTAATAATTCGGGACCCCTCCTCACAACAGGACAAGGGCTATTCTACCCTTTTCCTAATTCAGAAGCCCAAAGGGTCTCATCGACCTATCCTCAAATCTCTGAACAAGTTTATCAGTGTGTCCAGATTTCATATGGAAACCCTCCGTTCTATTATCCCAACTATGGAGCCTGAGGATTTTATGGTATCTCTAGACATTCAGGACGCTTACCTACATGTACCTACAGCGCCTTCTCAACAACAATATCTCCGGTTTGCTATACTACAGCAACATTACCAATTTCAGGCTCTGCCATTTGGCCTTTCAACGGCCCCTCGGGTCTTTACCAAGATCATGGCAGTTATGGCGGCCTCTCCATCATCAAGGGATCAGACTGCTCCCATACTTGGACAATCTCTTGCTGTTGGCCAGCTCCCCAGAGATTCTTAACCGTCATCTGCAGGTAACCATTGCTTCTCTACAAATGCACGGTTGGCTGATCAACTGGAAAAAGTCTTCCCTGACACCCTCTCAAAGGATGGTACATTTGGGAGCCCTCCTGGACTCGCCAGTTCTGGTGAATCTTCCTAACAGTGGGCAAGATTTCAGCAATACAGCGCAGACTGCTCCACAATCGCCGAGTGTCAATTCACTCTGCAGTGCAGGCCTTGGGATCAATGGTATCCACCTTTGACATGGTGGAGTTTGCCCAGTTTCACTCCATGCCCCTACAACACCTGATCCTCTCCAGGTGAATGAGGCTTCCCCATCTGCTCAGCTCCCCCCAGAGGTTCGCCTGTCCCTAGCCTTGTGGCTACAGACTTCCCGTTTGAACAAGGGCCTTTCCTTTTGGATCCCAGACTGGGCTCTCCTCACCACGGATGCAAGCCTCCGGGGGTGGGGCACAGTAAATGGCCAACACTCCTTCCATGGCCGATGGTCCCCAGTTGAGGCAGTGTTGCCAATCAACATTCTAGAAGTTCGAGCCATCTACAGAGCTCTCACTATGGCTCAGAACATTCTGAAAAACAAGCCAGTACAAGTATAGTCCGACAACGCCATGGTTGTGGCCTACCTTAATCATCAATGGCGCACTCAAAGTCAATCAGCAATGATGGAGGTTTTCCGCATTCTTACATGGGTCAAACGCAATCTTCCAGCCATCTCTGCCCAACCCCGGGATTCTCAATTGGGAAGCGAATTTCCTCAGCCGTCACGACGTGCATGCAGGAGAATGGTCTCTACATCCAGAAATCTCTCAGCTTCTGGTGGACAAATTGGATCTCCTGGAAGTGGATCTCATGGCCTCAAGACACAACAACAAACGTCCAGTTTATGGAGAAAGAATAGGGGACCCCGACACGGCCTTCACAGATGCATTGTCGGTGAAGTGGAACTTCTATTTGACATATCTCTTCCCTCCAATATCCCTGCTTCCTCGAGTACTTCCAAAGTTCAGACAGGATGGGGGCACAGTCCTGTTAATAGCTCCTGTTAATAGCTTGGCCCAGACGCCATTGGTATTCCGATCTTCAAAGGCTCTCTATAGACGTTCCTCTACGAGTAGGGTCCATGTCTACATCCGGACCTAGCTCATCTGTCTTTAACAGTTTGGCTCTTGAGACATCCCTCCTAATGGCTAAGGGTTTCTCCAGCTCTGTGGTCCAGACCATGCACAGAGCATGTAAACCGGCCTCAGCCAGGATTTACCACAGAATATGGCATACATATTTCCAATGGTGTGTTCCAAGAAACTATGACCCTCTAGTCTATAAAGTTTCTCAAATTCTTGCCTTTCTTCAGGCTGGACTGGATCTAGGCCCCCTGCTTTGCATCTCTCAAAGTAAAAGTCTCTGCTTTGTCTATCTGGTTTCGGCGTATAATTGCTCCTATACCGGATGTTCATAACTTCATGCAAAGTGTTCTACGGATACAACCTCCCTTTGTCCCCCCTGTGGCTCCATGGGATTTGTAAGTGATGCTCCAAGCACTTCTGGAACCTCCATTCGAAACCCTGGATTCAGTGGATGTCAAATGGCTCGCTACGAAGACTCTGTTTCTTCTGGCTATAGCATCTGCTCATAGGATATCCGATTTAAGGGCGCTTTCATGTCGCTTCCCCTTTTTTAATATTTCATCAGGACAGGGCTGTTCTTCGAACTCACCCAGACTTCCTTCCCAAGGTGGTTCCACCTAAATAAGGACATTGTGGTTCCGGCTTTTAAATCACCAGACCTCTCGGCAGGCGAGACCTCTTTGGATGTGGTCCGTGCTCTGAAGATCTACTTGGACCGTACTGCTTCCATCAGGAATTCGGACTCCCTCTTTGTCCTATATGGATTCCACAAGAAGGGATGGCCAGATAACTAACAGACTCTGGCCAGATGGCTTTGTATGACTATCTCACAGGCTTACACGCAAACGGGCCTTCCTGTGCCGGCTACAGTATCTGCTCATTCTACTAACTCTGTGGGTACCCCCTGGGCAGCCCGACGCTGAACAGCTATGCAAGGCGGCCACCTGGTCTTCTGTCCACACCTTTCTTAGGTTCTTTGCCTTTGATACATTTGCCCTCTCAGGATGCTTCCTTCAGGCATAGAGTTCTCCTATCAGCTCAGGAGCATCCCCGCCCTTGAACAGCTGCTTTGGGACATCCCTATTGTTTCCCTGTGGAGCCCTATGGACTCTGAAGAAGACAAGGAGAGTTATGGTAAAACTTACCCTGGTTAACTTTCTTCGAAGTCCACAGGGGACCCGCCCTAACGCACCTGGTTTCTATGGGTTTCTTCTCTTGGTCACCGGTTTCCCTCTGTGTGAGAGTGTGATTACCAGTTTTCCTTCTCTCCTATCCTGCTCCTGCCTTGGGCTTGTTAACAAAATTGAAGTGCCACAAGGCTGCGGGCGGGGTATAGGTGGAAGGACCGGAGCATCCTGGCATTTAAAACCTTTGATGTTGGTGTCCGGTCCCAGGTCCCACCTACACTCCTTTGTTTCCCTGTGGACCCTATGAACTAAGAAAGCGAGTTAACAAATATAAAGTTTTACCATAACTCTCCTTACTCCTGCCATCAAAGTTATTTCATCATTTAAGGTAAAAGTGAAGCTTAATAATTCCCTGCAGGAATTAATTACCTGTCAGAGAGGCCTCCTGTTGTCTGGCCCCTAAAAATGTCATAAGATCTCTAGATGCGGTGCGGTGAGAATGGAAAGAACTGTAGTGAGGTGCAGGGTATAGGCCTAGTGCAGTCTGCTCCACCCTCACTGTCTAGGGAAAGTGCTCAGAGGCTGATTCCAGGGTAGTCTGAGCCGTGTAGTGCCACAAGCTGGAATGAGTGCATGCTGTTCCGCGTCTGAGAGAGCCTCATCCTCCTATTGAGAACGTATCTGATTGGTGAGATAAAACCAGTATTTGTGTTGATTGGACAAAGCTTTGCTTGTTATCAGAGCTGCATGGCGTGCACGCAGAGACTGAGGGCCTGATGAGTCCCATGCAGGAGCGAATGCAGCGTGTATTAGCGGCCGCTCGCCTGCGAGTTTATACGAATGCCGCTGAAAACTCCTTCCCTTGTGTACATCCGTGCGGGCGTATGTGAAAGGAGTGAGACGCCTGCTACTAGCGCCCGTGCACGCTGTAGTACCGATTGGTGCGTCCGTATACGCCACCAGATGCAGTGTCTCCAGCAATGACCTATGCTTACATCCGCTTGCAGTGACACCCCCGCGGCACCCTATAATACGCCATGGATGGCCTATTTTTGCGTGCACTAGTAGCCAGCGCTCAGGAACACCAGTCACTTCTCCGCCACCTTTATGATGCTGTCTGACCCGATTGCAGCATCACCTTTATGCGTACACTCTGTGCATTGCATGCGCCGTAGGGGTTTCCAAAATTTTACACGCCTCCGTGTACCCAGGACTGTTAGGCTTCAGGGCCCTTCTTATTTGGATGGACAGTGTACTGTAGAGGGACTATAGATCACTATTGCCCAGTGTCAGGTTTACAGGTTCAAATAAATTATGGTAGGTAACTGGACTCTAATCACCAATGACGCACTCTAGGGCTGATTCAGAGGTGGACAATAATCACCAATGGCGCACTCTAGGCCTGATTCAGAGGTGGACGCTAATCACCAATAGCGCACTCTAGGCCTGTTCAGAGGTGGATGCTAATCACCAATAGTGCACTCTAGGCCTGTTCAGAGGTGGATGCTAATCACCAATAGTGCACTATAGGCCTGAGTCAGAGGTGGACGCTAATCACCAATGGCGCACTCTAGGCCTGGTTCAGAGGTGGACGCTAATCACCAATGGTGCACTATAGGCCTGATTCACAGGTGGACGCTAATCACTAATGGTGCAGTATAGGCCTGGTTCAGAGGTGGACGCTAATCACCAATGGTGCACTATAGGCCTGGTACAGAGGTGGACGCTAATCAGCAATACCGCACTCTAGGCCTGATTCAGAGGTGGACGCTAATCACCAATAGTGCACTATAGGCCTGGTTCAGAGGTGGACGCTAATCACCGATGGCGCACTCTAGGCTTGGTTGACAGGTGAATGCTAATCACCAATAGTGCACTCTAGACCTGAGTCAGAGGTGGACGCTAATCACCAATAGTGCACTATAGGCCTGGTTCAGAGGTGGACGCTAATCACCAATAGTGCACTCTAGGCCTGGTTCAGAAGTGGACGCTAATCACCGATGGCGCACTCTAGGCTTGATTGACAGGTGAATGCTAATCACCAATAGTGCACTCTAGACCTGAGTCAGAGGTGGACGCTAATCACCAATAGAGCACTATAGGCCTGAGTCAGAGGTGGACGCTAATCACAAATACCGCACTCTAGGCCTGAATCAGAGGTGGACGCTAATCACCGATGACGCACTCTAGGCTTGATTGACAGGTGAATGCTAATCACCAATAGTGCACTCTAGACCTGAGTCAGAGGTGGACGCTAATCACCAATAGTGCACTCTAGGCCTGAGTCAGAGGTGGATGCTAATCAGCAATACCGCACTCTAGGCCTGGTTCAGAGGTGGACGCTAATCACCAATAGTGCACTATAGGCCTGATTCACAGGTGAATGCTAATCACCAATAGTGCACTATAGGCCTGGTTCAGAAGTGGACGCTAATCACCAATAGCGCACTCTAGGCCTGAGTCAGAGGTTGATGCTAATCACCAATGGCGCATCCTAGGCCTGATTCAGAGGTGGACGCTAATCACCAATAGTGCACTCTAGGCCTGATTCAGAGGTGGATGCTAATCACCAATGGTGCAGTATAGGCCTGATTCAGAGGTGGACGCCAATAACCAATAGTGCACTATAGGCCTGATTCAGAGGTGGACGCCAATAACCAATAGTGCACTCTCTGCCTGATACAATATTGCATGGTGACGTGTAACAGACCTCTGGACTTGCTTTGAGAACTTGCTTCTGGCTTCTCCTTAGCCTGGCTGCTGGATTACCTGTGTAATGGAGTCCTGGCTTTACCTCTGCAATTGGATCCTACAACTGAATTTGCCGTAGTTTAGCGACGCCTGGACGAGCGCGATCTCTGGAGGAAACTGCTCTTTTCTCTAGATTTAGAGCTTTTTTTTTTTAAGGGATTTTCTCCCTGTAATAAATAGAAAACATGCTTAAATGATCATTTGAGGGTCACGTTCTGTAGACTAGAGACAGTTCGGCAGATTCTCCAGCTGTTGAAAACTTGATATTCCTGGGTAACTAAGCATAATTAGCTGAGATTCAGAGGTAGGCAAATTATTTTGTACATAGAGCCCAGTGCTCCATATCTGGTGTAAATTGGCACCATATTATATATACTGTGTATGTAATACGCCTCTGGTCAAGGTGATAGAGGTTTTCAGAACAGGGAAGAAGGAGGCCGCATGGTAACTACTAGTATCATTACCATATATTACGCACCCTTCGCTCCACTACTGAGCCCCACACAAAATGACTGCCCCAAGGTGGAAACATTACCTTACTCCCCCTTAGTTGCCTTCATATTTGTCTTTGTAATTTGTTTGCTTGTCTGTTAAGATAACGTGAATTGCAAAACAGTTTCTATTGTATTTATTTAGGTAAATTCTGTTCCCGGAAAAGGGTCAAACACCCATAAGTCAGCGACCTGACATCCAGCCTCATCCCACAACAGCTCAGAGAGGTGCAAGCGGAAGAAACACCAAAGGCTGAGGCCCCGAGCAGAACGGAGAGCAGCCATGAGAGGTCCTCCTGTCCTGAATGTGCTGTGCGCCCTCATTACTACTGCGCTCTGCCAGACTGAGGACACCTGCTCCGGTCATTCTCTAGGTAATGCAGAGCTTACGCTCAGTTTCTGAATGTGATTTATATGTAAACATGTAAAAGAAATTCTATTTTTATTAGTCATTTTGCCTTTAGGTGAATCCGATAAAGCAGAAATGATAAACGCAGCTTATACAGACGACTGTCAGGTTTCTAACTTTTTCTTCTAAAAACATTTCATCAGGAACAAAACAGCAATTACTCTAATTTCAAGAGGGCCGTGGGACTGCAATATATTTATTAATAACTATTTATATAGAGCACACAAATACCGCAGCGCGTACAATACAGAAGGGTAGGTGTAAAACAGCGCCAGACGTGTCCAATACTGCATCTAGTCCATCACGTATAACATATCCTCTTCTAGGTGATGAAAACTCATTCCCTTAGATCCCTTAGATTCCAGTAGATCTGTCCCAAAATAACATATATATATATATATATATATATATATATATATATATATATATATATACACACACACACACATATATAATTGACTTATTTTATTGACTCACTACACAGGAGGTTCTGTACAGCGGGTAATTTGCTTCCTTAGTGTTTCTCTGTACACTGTAATTTTCTCTTCTGTTTGTTGTGTCAGTTATATGTTGTGTATATATGTTGTGTATATATGTTGTGTCAGTTATATGTTGTGTATATATGTTGTGTATATTAGTTGTGTATATTAGTTGTGTATATATGTTGTGTATATATGTTGTGTCAGTTATATGTTGTGTATATTAGTTGTGTATATTAGTTGTGTATATTAGTTGTGTATATATGTTGTGTATATATGTTGTGTATATATGTTGTGTATATATGTTGTGTATATATGTTGTGTATATATGTTGTGTATATATGTTGTGTATATATGTTGTGTATATATGTTGTGTACATTAGTTGTGTATATATGTTGTGTATATATGTTGTGTATATTAGTTGTGTATATTAGTTGTGTCAGTTATATGTTGTGTATATTAGTTGTGTATATTAGTTGTGTATATATGTTGTGTATATATGTTGTGTATATATGTTGTGTATATATGTTGTGTATATATGTTGTGTATATATGTTGTGTATATATGTTGTGTATATATGTTGTGTATATATGTTGTGTATATTAGTTGTGTATATTAGTTGTGTATATTAGTTGTGTATATATGTTGTGTATATATGTTGTGTATATATGTTGTGTATATATGTTGTGTATATATGTTGTGTATATATGTTGTGTATATATGTTGTGTATATATGTTGTGTATATTAGTTGTGTATATTAGTTGTGTATATTAGTTGTGTATATATGTTGTGTATATATGTTGTGTATATATGTTGTGTATATATGTTGTGTATATATGTTGTGTATATTAGTTGTGTATATTAGTTGTGTATATTAGTTGTGTATATTAGTTGTGTATATTAGTTGTGTATATATGTTGTCAGTTATATGTTGTCAGTTATATGTTGTCAGTTATATGTTGTCAGTTATATGTTGTGTATATATGTTGTGTATATTAGTTGTGTATATTAGTTGTGTATATATGTTGTGTATATTAGTTGTGTATATATGTTGTGTATATATGTTGTGTATATATGTTGTGTCTATATGTTGTGTCTATATGTTGTGTCTATATGTTGTGTCAGTTATATGTTGTGTCAGTTATATGTTGTGTCAGTTATATGTTGTGTCAGTTATATGTTGTGTCAGTTATATGTTGTGTCAGTTATATGTTGTGTCAGTTATATGTTGTGTCAGTTATATGTTGTGTCAGTTATATGTTGTGTATATATGTTGTGTATATTTGTTGTGTATATTTGTTGTGTATATATGTTGTGTCAGTTATATGTTGTGTATATATGTTGTGTATATATGTTGTGTATATATGTTGTGTATATATGCGGTATTAGGTATTTAGTTTGTTAGTATTATACTAGTTATCCACTGTTTGTATGTTACTGTTTTGCCTA
The DNA here is from genome assembly GCA_031769625.1 of Taudactylus pleione. Taxonomy (NCBI): domain Eukaryota; kingdom Metazoa; phylum Chordata; class Amphibia; order Anura; family Myobatrachidae; genus Taudactylus; species Taudactylus pleione. Next base: position 333,950 of record JAUIMM010000693.1, on the reverse strand, counting down.
AACATAGACCCCCTTTTTTTTTATAAATAAACACGTAGATTTTATAATATACTTCATTGTCTCTATGTGAATTCATTACTGACACTTCGTTTGCGCAGAAAGCCCTTTTTTTTCCTCTCTTTTTTCCCCTTTTTGCATCTAAAAGTCAGATTAGTAAAACTATGCATCAAATTATCAAAATCGATCAACATCAATGTTGTGTTTCTGGGGCTAAATCACCACATTTATTATTACTTAAAAAGCAAATCAAAAATTGTCTAAGTATTAATAAATGGGTGATTTAGCCCAAGAAACACTATTAATAAATGGGTGATTTAGCCCAAGAAACACTATTAATAAATGGGTGATTTAGCCCAAGAAACACTATTAATAAATGGGTGATTTAGCCCAAGAAACACTATGAGTCGTATTCAATTTGATTCGCACCCGCAACTCCCGGACTTTCCGCCTGTTTTGCATGCGGAAAAGTATCGCGCACGTATCCCCGTATTCAATTTGAAAGTACGCGAAAACAGGACCCGGCAAAACTGAAACAAGCAGAAATTCCTGTCAGCCTGACACCCCCCAAAAGATGCTCTGACATGGGGGTTCCCTATGGTACCCCCTGATTTGGCTCAATAGCTGCTAAATAGCGTTTTTGTATACGTCATGCAGAATAGTTTTCTGTTTTTTTTTTTTATGCAGCGTTAAGTTTAAAAAAATCGTGAAAAAACCACCTGCCGCAAGCCCCTGCAATGAAAAAAACACATGGGGCACACTTGGGGACCCCCCTAGAGTCTAGTTTGCTAGTTTTTAACTTTGTTCCCAAAGATTTTTTTTTTTTTGCCCCAAAAATGAAAGTGCTTTGTTTGGGGTGTTCTTAAGTGTTTTTTTTTTTTTTAAATTGACGCAGATTACCTTTGGGAGACTGTCTGAAGGCAACATTGCACCCCAAAACCCCAATTCTGCACTTTTTTCCGCCTGCTATTCATAGGCAGAAAGTCTTTCAAATTGAATACGGCGATACTTTTCTGCCTGGCGAAATTACATCATCAGCGAAACTTTTTTGCCGATTCCTGCTTTTCGCTCCAAATTCAATACGAGTTTTATAGATTTTAAAAACGACCTTTAGAAAATATTCTCCCTATACTCCGTGTGCGCTGATTCAACAAGAATATTTCCAATTAGTTGATTCATATTTTACCCTGGAAAACGAGGATGCGTTGACATTTACTTCCCAGGAAATCCATTGAATAAACCCAGGTAGTACATATGTACTAATCAGTTATTATTAACATTTATTTATATAGCGCCTGCTTTATAACTCATTCTTTCCTGTGATATACGCCGGTCAGACCCAGCTTTAGGAGAGGCGCGTCTGAGGGGTGTCTTAGAGAATGTTGAAGGCCAGGAAGGCGTTTTGGATCATTGATGGCCTAAAAGACAGATAGGGAGAGAGCATTGTGAGTGTATGAGGGGTGAGCGTTGGGGTTTGAGGGGCATAGGGAGGGGTTGTCTAATCTAACGCGTGTGCCTTTTTAATAAATGTATTATTTTAATTTCTTACTGACATTAAGGGTGATAATGTGCAGATAAGTTATAGGGCCCTCAGCGTGTGTAGTGTTATCCATCACTGTTTACATTTATCTTTAATCAAATGTATATATTGTCTTCCATGGTTCTCTCTCCTCCCCAGATGTAAGCGTTATTGCAGATCGATGGAAAAATAGTTTGGACCTTCTGAAAGGATGTCCTGGTGTGCAAGGACTGCCTGGGCTAGAGGGAGATGGAGGAGCACCCGGGGTAAAAGGTACAACTCCTTGGCAAATTCACTTTTTAAACAAGACAATGCCATAACTTTACTTCAACAGTGATTTTTTTTGGCAGGGGGGAGCAAAATTTATAGTTACGCCACTGTGTGGAGGCTGGTGCCTAACATTGCATAAGTATTCATATATAAGTCACTGTATTATCTACATCTTCTCTGGCTGTACAGCATGGGGGGCTGCGGAGGGGTGGTACCTAACATTGCATAGGTATATATATATATTAATGTCACTGTATGCATATCTTCCCTGGCTGTACAGCATGGGGGGCTGCGGAGGGCTGGTACCTAACATTGCATAGGTATATATATATATATATGTCACTGTATGCACATCTTCCCTGGCTGTACAGCATGGGGGGCTGCGGAGGGCTGGTACAGTCACTGTATGTACATCTTCCCTGGCTGTACAGCTTAGGGGGCTGCGGAGGGCTGGTACCTAACATTGCATAGGTATACATATATATAAGTCACTGTATGCACATCTTCCCTGGCTGTACAGCATGGGGGGCTGCGGAGGGCTGGTACCTAACATTGCATATATATATATATACCTATGTCACTGTATGCACATCTTCCCTGGCTGTACAGCATGGGGGGCCGCGGAGGGCTGGTACAGTCACTGTATGTGCATCTTCCCTGGTTGTACAGCATGGGGGGCTGCGGAGGGCTGGGAGTGAGTCGCTTGTTTACTTGGTAAATTTCCATATAGTAACAAGATAAGTCATGCTGCCCAGCTGTCCCAATCTCAGGGCTCTTTCCCGCCATCCCATTCATCTTTGTACCGCGAGCGGGAGTGTTGGGATGTGCGTCCCACCCACCGCTGATGTGCATAGACTGGGATTGGTTATAAAGGATCAGCCCAGCGACATTTGTATTGCAGAGTGGGCTCTGTATACATTATCAATTATATCCCTGTATCCTATACATGAAATTACAACGTAGTCACATAAAGTTATGCTTGTGTTGCCTTTTTCCAAGTGTTTCCTCTGATAGAACAGCAAAGAGAGAACACTAACAGTAATAAGACAAAGCCGTATAATATAAAGAACACTAACAGTAATAAGACAAAGCCGTATAATATAAAGAACACTCACAGTAATAAGACAAAACCGCAGGAGATAAAGAACACTAACAGTAATAAGACAAAGCCGTATAATATAAAGAACACTAACAATAATAAGACAAAACCGCAGGAGATAAAGAACACTCACAGTAATAAGACAAAACCGCAGGAGATAAAGAACACTCACAGTAATAAGACAAAGCCGTATAATATAAAGAACACTAACAATAATAAGACAAAGCCGCAGGAGATAAAGAACACTCACAGTAATAAGACAAAACCACAGGAGATAAAGAACACTCACAGTAATAAGACAAAGCCGCAGGAGATAAAGAACACTCACAGTAATAAGACAAAGCCGTATAATATAAAGAACACTCACAGTAATAAGACAAAACCGCAGGAGATAAAGAACACTCACAGTAATAAGACAAAGCCGTATAATATAAAGAACACTAACAATAATAAGACAAAGCCGCAGGAGATAAAGAACACTCACAGTAATAAGACAAAGCCGCAGGAGATAAAGAACACTCACAGTAATAAGACAAAGCCGCAGGAGATAAACAACACTCACAGTAATAAGACAAAGCCGTATAATATAAAGAACACTAACAATAATAAGACAAAGCCGTATAATATAAAGAACACTCACAGTAATAAGACAAAACCGCAGGAGATAAAGAACACTAACAGTAATAAGACAAAGCCGTATAATATAAAGAACACTAACAATAATAAGACAAAACCGCAGGAGATAAAGAACACTCACAGTAATAAGACAAAGCCGTATAATATAAAGAACACTAACAATAATAAGACAAAACCGCAGGAGATAAAGAACACTCACAGTAATAAGACAAAACCACAGGAGATAAAGAACACTCACAGTAATAAGACAAAACCACAGGAGATAAAGAACACTCACAGTAATAAGACAAAGCCGTATAATATAAAGAACACTAACAATAATAAGACAAAGCCGCAGGAGATAAAGAACACTCACAGTAATAAGACAAAACCGCAGGAGATAAAGAACACTCACAGTAATAAGACAAAGCCGCAGGAGATAAAGAACACTCACAGTAATAAGACAAAACCACAGGAGATAAAGAACACTCACAGTAATAAGACAAAGCCGTATAATATAAAGAACACTAACAATAATAAGACAAAGCCGCAGGAGATAAAGAACACTCACAGTAATAAGACAAAGCCGTATAATATAAAGAACACTCACAGTAATAAGACAAAACCACAGGAGATAAAGAACACTCACAGTAATAAGACAAAGCCGCAGGAGATACAGAACAGTCCTGTGAGAGTAAAGTCCTCCGTTTTGTGCTCTCATTTTGCTCTTTTTTTTTTTACACAGGTGATGTTGGTGCCCCTGGATCTCCTGGCTGCAGTGGCGATATAGGTAAGTGACCGTCCTTACTATCCATCTTAAACGGAAAATCCTGAGATATCAATCATTATTTTTAGCATCACTAAGTGCGCACTGCCGCGCCTGTGATACTGGGGTGGATGAAGGAAGCAGTGAAAAGAGTGGTTAAGTTACCTATGGCAACCAATCAGCTTCAACCTGTCATTTTATAGAATGTACTTGATAAATGCAACCTCAAAGCTGATTGGGTGCCGCTGTTTCATACATCTACCCCACTGTCTCAGACCGCTTCGCTGGGCCACTCTGCCAATACGCTCATGCACAGCAGTCAGGGTGACCACCTTTTTATTTTTCAGATTCCCGGACAGTGGGCAACTGCCATCTGCAACTGTTTAACATACACCTTTATATGCCATCAGAGTGCCCTCATGCCCCTTTATATGCCATTAGACCCCCTCATACACCTTTATATGCCATCAGAGTGCCCTCATGCCCCTTTATATGCCATTATACCTCCTCATGTTACTTTATATGCCATTTCCAGCTGCTCCACATATTTATTTATTACCAGTTATTTATATAGCGCACACATATTCCGCAGCGCTTTACAGAGAATATTTGGCCATTCACATCAGTCCCTGCCCCAGTGGAGCTTACACTCTATATTCCCTATCACACACACACTAGGGTTAATATTTGTGTGGGGAGCCAATTAATCTACCAGTATATTTTTGGAGTGTGGGAGGAAACCGGAACACCCAGAGGAAACCCACACAAGCACAGGGAGAATATACAAACTCCACACAGTTGGGGCCAAGGTGGGAATTGAACCCATGACCTCAGTGCTGTGAGGCAGTAACGCTAACCATTACACAGTCTGTGCTGCCCAATGCTAACCACTACACCATCTGTGCTGCCCAATGCTAACCACTACACCGTCTGTGCTGCCCATCATATCCCTTTATATGCCATGAGACCCCCTCATGCTCCTTTCTATGCCATGAGAGTGCCCTCATGCTCCTTTCTATGCCATGAGAGTGCCCTCATGACCCTTTCTATCCCATCAGACCCCTCTCAAGTTACTTTATAAGCCGTCTACAGTTGTTCAATAGGCACCTTTATATGCCATCAGACCCCCACGTGTTACTTTATATGCCATTCAACAGAGTGCCCTCATGCCCCTTTATATACCATCAGACCCCCACATGTTACTTTATATGCCATTTGCAGCTGTTCCACATGCCCCTTTATATGACATCAGACAGAACCACCTCATGCCCCTTTATTTGCCATCAGTTTCCCCTCATGCCACTTTATATGCTATCTGCAGCTGCTCCACATGCCCCTCCATATGGAAAATAGCCCCATAATACCCTTTCCATGCCATCAGAGCTTCCTCATGCCCCTTTTATTGTCATCAGAGCCAGCGCCCTTCTGCCCTTGGTTTGGATTATGGTTTTACCTTGTTATGATTTGGAGCTTGGAGGGATAGAGTACAATACTGTACTGTCACTACACTTTAGCCCGGGTACATATCAGGCGATATATCGGACAATATATCGGTCCAACGTAGATTAGAATGATGTATCGTCCATATCGCTCAGTGTGTACGCTCAATTGCGCATTTGCGTGCATTGTGAGTGACATTGATACATCTGACTTGTAGCACATCAGATAGGACGACATCGCTGACGATGAATGCGGGATGGATGTGTATATTGCCGGTCGTACACTGGATTGTGCAATGTCTGTGACCAACTGATATATCCGTTGGGCGTTGGTTCGTCTGGGATACACGTTGTTCTGATATGTACCCAGCCTAATACTGAAGATTGTGTTCTGAACTCTTTGGGGTAAATTTACTAAAGTGAGAGTGTTAGAAGTCAGTTTTAAAAGAGATGTTGCCCATAGCAACCAATCAGATTCTACTTAACATTTAATTAGCACCTTCTAGAAGACAATAGCTAGAATCTGATTGGTTGCTATGGGCAACATCTCTTCTAAAACTCGCTTCTAAAAACTCTCACTTCACTAAATTTACTAATTTGACTGAAGCCACTGACAGAAAGTAACAGACTGCAGTCTCATGCAGCCGCGGCCAGAAGGATCAAACATTGCTAGCAGAGCAGGTGAGCCGCGGACAGAAGGATCAGACATTGCTAGCAGAGCAGGTGAGCCGCGGACAGAAAGATCACACATTGCTAGCAGAGGAAGGGAGCCACAGACAGAAGGATCAGACATTGCTAGCAGAGGAGGTGAGCCGCGGCCAGAAGGATCAGACATTGCTAGCAGAGGATGAGAGCCGCGGCCAGAAGGATCAGACATTGCTAGCAGAGGAAGCGAGCTGCGGTCAGAAGGATCAGACATTGCTAGCAGAGGAAGCGAGCTGCGGTCAGAAGGATCAGACCTTGCTAGCAGAGGAAGGGAGCCACAGACAGAAGGATCAGACATTTCTAGCAGAGGAAGCGAGCTGCGGCCAGAAGGATCAGACATTGCTAGCAGAGGAAGGGAGCCACAGACAGAAGCATCAGACATTGCTAGCAGAGGAGGCGAGCCACAGCCAGAAGGATCAGACCTTGCTAGCAGAGGAGGTGAGCCGCTGCCAGAAGGATCAGACATTGCTAGCAGAGGAGGAGAGCCGCGGCCAGAAGGATCAGACATTGATAGCAGAGGAAGGGAGCCACAGACAGAAGGATCAGATATTGCTAGCAGAGGAAGCGAGCTGCGGTCAGAAGGATCAGACATTTCTAGCAGAGGAAGCGAGCTGCGGCCAGAAGGATCAGACATTGCTAGCAGAGGAAGGGAGCCACAGACAGAAGCATCAGACATTGCTAGCAGAGGAGGCGAGCCGCAGCCAGAAGGATCAGACATTGCTAGCAGGGGAGGAGAGCCGTGGCCAGAAGGATCAGACATTGCTAGCAGAGGAAGCGAGCTGCGGTCAGAAGGATCAGACATTGCTAGCAGAGGAAGGGAGCCACAGACAGAAGGATCAGACATTTCTAGCAGAGGAAGCGAGCTGCGGCCAGAAGGATCAGACATTGCTAGCAGAGGAAGCGAGCTGCAGTCAGAAGGAGCAGACATTGCTAGCAGAGGAGGTGAGCCGCGGCCATAAGGATCAGACATTGCTAGCAGAGGAGGTGAGCCGCTGCCAGAAGGATCAGACATTGCTAGCAGAGGAGGTGAGCCGCGGCAAGAATGAGCAGACATTGCTAGCAGAAGAGGCAAGCCGCGGCCAGAAAGAGCAGACATTGCTAGCAGAGGAGGTGAGCCGCGGCCAGAAGGAGCAGACATTGCTAGCAGAAGAGGCAAGTCGCGGCCAGAAGGAGCAGACATTGCTAGCAGAGGAGGCAAGCCGCGGCCAGAAGGATCAGACATTGCTAGCAGAAGAGACGAGCCACGGCCAGAATGAGCAGACATTGCTAGCAGAGGAGGTGAGCCGCGGCCATAAGGAGCAGACATTGCTAGCAGAGGAGGCGAGCCACGGCCAGAAGGAGCAGACATTGCTAGCAGAAGAAGCGAGCCGCGGCCAGAAGGAGCAGACATTGCTAGCAGAGGAGGCGAGCCGCGGCCAGAAGGAGCAGACATTGCTAGCAGAGGAGGCGAGCCGCGGCCAGAAGGATCAGACATTGCTAGCAGAGGAGGCGAGCTGTGGCCCGAAGGATCAGACATTGCTAGCAGAGGAGGTGAGCCGCGGCCAGAAGGAGCAGACATTGCTAGCAGAAGAGGCAAGCCGCGGCCAGAAGGAGCAGACATTGCTAGCAGAGGAGGCAAGCCGCGGCCAGAAAGAGCAGACATTGCTAGCAGAGGAGGCGAGCCGTGGCCAGAAGGAGCAGACATTGCTAGCAGAGGAGGCGAGCCGCGGCCAGAAGGATCAGACATTGCTAGCAGAGGAGGCGAGCTGTGGCCCGAAGGATCAGACATTGCTAGCAGAGGAGGTGAGCTGCGGCCAGAAGGAGCAGACATTGCTAGCAGAAGAGGCAAGCCGCGGCCAGAAGGAGCAGACATTGCTAGCAGAGGAGGCAAGCCGCGGCCAGAAAGAGCAGACATTGCTAGCATAAGAGGCAAGCCGCGGCCAGAAGGAGCAGACATTGCTAGCAGAGGAGGCGAGCCGTGGCCAGAAGGAGCAGACATTGCTAGCAGAGGAGGCGAGCCGCGGCCAGAAGGATCAGACATTGCTAGCAGAGGAGGCGAACTGTGGCCCGAAGGATCAGACATTGCTAGCAGAAGAGGCAAGCCGCGGCCAGAAGGAGCAGACATTGCTAGCAGAGGAGGCAAGCCGCGGCCAGAAAGAGCAGACATTGCTAGCATAAGAGGCAAGCCGCGACCAGAAGGAGCAGACATTGCTAGCAGAGGAGGCGAGCCGCGGCCGGAAGGATCAGACATTGCTAGCAGAGGAGGCGAGCTGCGTCCCGAAGGATCAGACATTGCTAGCAGTGGAGGTGAGCCGCGGCCAGAAGGAGCAGACATTGCTAGCAGAAGAGGCAAGCCGCGGCCAGAAGGAGCAGACATTGCTAGCAGAGGAGGCAAGCCGCGGCCAGAAAGAGCAGACATTGCTAGCAGAGGAGGTGAGCCGCGGCCAGAAGGATCAGACATTGCTAGCAGAAGAGGCGAGCTACAAATGGAAGCCGGAAACAAATAGCAAGTGCTAAGAAAAAAAAGTGTAGATTTCCGCCCATCCAGGATTAAAACTCCAACATACTGTACCTCCCAACATGACCCATTCCAGAATAGAGGAAATGCTCTGTTCCTGGACTCCCTCTTAATTTAGGAATGCCGTCATCAGTAGTGAAACACCTTTATTATCAATTAGCTAGTTTTACACAGGTGATGGCAATCATAAATTAAGAGGGAAGCGATGGGCTGAAACATATTAACATGATAAAGTACATTTTCATTATTTTACCTCTGTTATCGCCATCCTGAGGTAACTGTACCACCACAATCCTTTGTTAAATAGGCTTCTCCATACAAAGCAATCTAACCGCTGGCTGTAGCCCCTTGATGCAGAGGGTGAAGCCGTATTGCTAGCTAAAACGGATGCCATAGTGCATTTTACCCTCCGGTCACTCTGCTCGACCAGCATGCTTAGATGGGGGCTTGCCCTGAGGCCATGTCCCCCTCACTCAGGGCACGTCCCTGAGGCCCAGCCATGCCCCCTTTCCCGCGTAGCAGGAATGCCGGGGGCCGAAGTTTAGGTTATTGCTACTTGGCTGAGGGTAGTTTATTCTAATTTGTACTTTAAACTAGAAAGTTCCTTGTCACACATTAGGTGGGGAGTACAGGAGCGGAGCATTGTGTACCTGATGGAAGGCGTCATGTTGGAGGGTCTGCAGAGTGTGGCCAGTCTGTATTCGCGGACTTCTAAGTGGGCAGAGCTTGCACTGAAGGGCGTATAGTTTAGGGCAGAGCTTGCACTGAAGGGCGTGTAGTTTGAGGCAGAGCTTGCACTGAAGGGCGTGTAGTTTGAGGCAGAGCTTGCACTGAAGGGCGTGTAGTTTGAGGCAGAGCTTGCACTGAAGGGCGTGTAGTTTAGGTGAGAGCTTGCACTGAAGGGCGTGTAGTTTGAGGCAGAGCTTGCACTGAAGGGCGTGTAGTTTGAGGCAGAGCTTGCACTGAAGGGCGTGTAGTTTGAGGCAGAGCTTGCACTGAAGGGTGTGTAGTTTGAGGCAGAGCTTGCACTGAAGGGCGTGTAGTTTGAGGCAGAGCTTGCACTGAAGGGCGTGTAGTTTGAGGCAGAGCTTGCACTGAAGGGCGTGTAGTTTGAGGCAGAGCTTGCACTGAAGGGCGTGTAGTTTGAGGCAGAGCTTGCACTGAAGGGCGTGTAGTTTAGGGCAGAGCTTGCACTGAAGGGCGTGTAGTTTGGGGCAGAGCTTGCACTGAAGGGCGTGTAGTTTAGGGCAGAGCTTGCACTGAAGGGCGTGTAGTTTGAGGCAGAGCTTGCACTGAAGGGCGTGTAGTTCTATAGCAAAGCTTGCACTGAAGGGCGTGTAGTTTGAGGCAGAGCTTGCACTGTTGGGCATGTAGTTTAGGGAAGAGCTTGCACTGAAGGGCATGTAGTTTGGGGCAGAGCTTGCACTGAAGGGCGTGTAGTTTTATAGCATAGCTTGCACTGAAGGGCGTGTAGTTTTATAGCATAGCTTGCACTGAAGGCCGTGTAGTTAGAGGCAGAGCTTGCACTGAAGGCCGTGTGGTTTGAGGCAGAGCTTGCACTGAAGGCCGTGTGGTTTGAGGCAGAGCTTGCACTGAAGGCCGTGTAGTTTAGGGCAGAGCTTGCACTGAAGGCCGTGTGGTTTGAGGCAGAGCTTGCACTGAAGGGCGTGTAGTTAGAGGCAGAGCTTGCACTGAAGGGCGTGTAGTTTAGGGCAGAGCTTGCACTGAAGGCCGTGTGGTTTGAGGCAGAGCTTGCACTGAAGGGGCGTGTAGTTAGAGGCAGAGCTTGCACTGAAGGCCGTGTAGTTTGAGGCAGAGCTTGCACTGAAGGGTGTGTAGTTTTATAGCATAGCTTGCACTGAAGGGCGTGTAGTTTAGGGCAGAGCTTGCACTGAAGGGCGTGTAGTTTGAGGCAGAGCTTGCACTGAAGGGCGTGTAGTTTAGGGCAGAGCTTGTACTGAAGGGCGTGTAGTTTGAGGCAGAGCTTGCACTGAAGGGCGTGTAGTTTAGGGCAGAGCTTGCACTGAAGGGCGTGTAGTTTGAGGCAGAGCTTGCACTGAAGGGCGTGTAGTTTGAGGCAGAGCTTGCACTGAAGGGCGTGTAGTTTGAGGCAGAGCTTGCACTGAAGGGCGTGTAGTTTGAGGCAGAGCTTGCACTGAAGGGCGTGTAGTTTAGGGCAGAGCTTGCACTGAAGGGTGTGTAGTTTAGGGCAGAGCTTGCACTGAAGGGCGTGTAGTTTGAAGCAGAGCTTGCACTGTAGGGCGTGTGGTTTGAGGCAGAGCTTGCACTGAAGGGCGTGTAGTTTGAGGCAGAGCTTGCACTGAAGGCCGTGTGGTTTGAGGCAGAGCTTGCACTGAAGGGGCGTGTAGTTAGAGGCAGAGCTTGCACTGAAGGGCGTGTAGTTTAGGGCATAGCTTGCACTGAAGGGCGTGTAGTTTGGGCCAGAGCTTGCACTGAAGGGCGTGTAGTTTGGGCCAGAGCTTGCACTGAAGGGCGTGTAGTTTGGGCCAGAGCTTGCACTAAAGGGCATGTAGTTTGGGGCAGAGCTTGCACTAAAGGGTGTGTAGTATAAATGTTGGGACCATATGTAAATGTCCTTTGCAGACTGATAAATTTCAGCCAGTATTTACCCTACATGCAAAAAAATGTATATATTTACACCCCTTACATTGCAACATGGTTTGTTCAGGTTCACAGTTACTGTAAGTGCTAATTCTCACTCTATTCCCAAGTCTGAATCAGGCCCTGAACTAAAATTCACAAAAAGGGGCCTATAAACCAGTTACATAAGTTACTGAGGTAGATAGACTGTTCGTAAACCAGTGATAACGTACACTATTAATAATGACTTCTACGACTGTATGTAAATGATGGGTGCACTTTAGCGCCTTCACGGCTAAGGATGAGTGGTACTTGTCCTGCACATATACCTCTAAAGTGATGAGTCCCACTTTTCTTTCACACAAGGGCTTTAAAGTCTTAAAATGAAATTATAGTTCCCCATTCTTTTATTTTCCTGTCGGCGGGTGTCGCTGCCTCTCTGAAGGGATACTTATATGCCAACGCCCCATTACCACCCTGTTATGCCCAATCAGCTGCAAGAGGAGATGCTACTGCGATGCAAACTTATTTATACTCTGTTCCTGGGCTCCGCGAAAACACATAAAATAGCTTCAACCTAACAAACTAAGCTTTACCGTATCCCCTTTATGTCTTTCATACAGGACTGTGCAAAGTAGTGAGTACAAAACATACATCCACCCTTTATTCTGACAACCTGTGTGTAGGAGCGGATATTACTCTGACATCCTGTGCGTATGAGCAGATATTACTCTGACATCCTGTGTGTAGGAGCGGATATTACTCTGACATCCTGTGTGTAGGAGCGGATATTACTCTGACATCCTGTGTGTAGGAGCGGATATTACTCTGACATCCTGTGTGTAGGAGCGGATATTACTCTGACATCCTGTGTGTAGGAGCAGATATTACTCTGACATCCTGTGTGTAGGAGCGGATATTACTCTGACATCCTGTGTGTAGGAGCGGATATTACTCTGACATCCTGTGTGTAGGAGCGGCTATTACTCTGACATCCTGTGTGTAGGAGCGGCTATTACTCTGACATCCTGTGTGTAGGAGCAGATATTACTCTGACATCCTGTGTGTAGGAGCGGATATTACTCTGACATCCTGTGTGTAGGAGCGGATATTACTCTGACATCCTGTGTGTAGGAGCGGATATTACTCTGACATCCTGTGTGTAGGAGCGGATATTACTCTGACATCCTGTGTGTAGGAGCGGATATTACTCTGACATCCTGTGCGTATGAGCAGATATTACTCTGACATCCTGTGTGTAGGAGCGGATATTACTCTGACATCCTGTGTGTAGGAGCGGATATTACTCTGACATCCTGTGCGTAGGAGCAGATATTACTCTGACATCCTGTGTGTAGGAGCAGATATTACTCTGACATCCTGTGTGTAGGAGCAGATATTACTCTGACATCCTGTGTGTAGGAGCGGCTATTACTCTGACATCCTGTGTGTAGGAGCGGATATTACTCTGACATCCTGTGCGTAGGAGCGGATATTACTCTGACATCCTGTGTGTAGGAGCAGATATTACTCTGACATCCTGTGTGTAGGAGCGGATATTACTCTGACATCCTGTGTGTAGGAGCGGATATTATTCTGACATCCTGTGTGTAGGAGCGGATATTACTCTGACATCCTGTGTGTAGGAGCGGATATTACTCTGACATCCTGTGTGTAGGAGCGGATATTATTCTGACATCCTGTGTGTAGGAGCGGATATTACTCTGACATCCTGTGTGTAGGAGCGGATATTACTCTGACATCCTGTGTGTAGGAGCGGATATTGCTCTGACATCCTGTGAGTAGGAGCAGATATTACTCTGACATCCTGTGCGTAGGAGCGGATATTACTCTGACATCCTGTGTGTAGGAGCGGATATTACTCTGACATCCTGTGTGTAGGAGCGGCTATTACTCTGACATCCTGTGTGTAGGAGCGGATATTACTCTGACATCCTGTGCGTAGGAGCGGATATTACTCTGACATCCTGTGCGTAGGAGCTGATATTACTCTGACATCCTGTGTGTAGGAGCGGATATTACTCTGACATCCTGTGCGTAGGAGCGGATATTATGGACCTCATTCAGAGTCGGTCGTTGCGGCTGCACGGTCGTACGCCACCATTGTTCGCTAAACTGTGAATGCTTAAATTTCGCAATGCGCGTGCGCAAACTAGCTGTTACGATCATAAATTTCTCTCTCCTTGAACACAGCCAGGTCGTTAGTTTGAGTGACAGGATTAGGCGTTTGTGGGTTGTAACAGGGGAAGGTGCTTGTGAACGGGGGAGTGGAGATCCGAACGCAGGCGTGCCTGACTTTGCAAACAGCGTTTTATGGGAGTGCATAATTAACTAAGTAGTGTCATGGCACATGTGACATGGGAGGTTTTTACACTGACATGATCGTAGTGCTTAAGAGAGGGTATGGTCAACCTTAAGCTCTATGACCAGCTCCGATGGTTCCCGATGGTGTCGATTAATCCTTATATGCCCGGAGATGACATGTAATGCATACGAGAAGGGGGCGTATTTTTTTGTCTTACGGCCACATCCTCCCCTTGGTCGTCCAGCTACCGATCCGATCTTAAGGACACAACTTGCGAGTACATCATTTGCATATCCGGCCCCTTTTCCCTTACGACCGTGCGGCCGCAACGACCGACTCTGAATGAGGTCCTATGCGTGTAGGAGCGGATATTACTCTGACATCCTGTGTGTAGGCACAGGAAAAGACAAATCACAGGTGCACAACTCCATATTACTGATTATATATAAATACATTATGCAATCAATAGAGGTTTTTAGCATAATCATGGCCAAGGTTATGGGCCTACCCACCATATCCAGGTAACCTCTTTAGGGTAAGTCCCTAGCATACTAGGGTTCAAATCCAGAGTGCAGGACACCCCTAAGTCGGTGCAGCCAAGTCGCCCCAGGGTATCGCCATAATGAGAAAAGTGAAATGTGAAGTAAGAAAGGTAATAGCAGCTATGGCTGCATAGAAAGGTGAAAATACAAATATAATAAAAACAAACTGTAAAGTGTTAAAATAGTGCAAGAGCGAATTTCCCATAGTACATAGCGGGAATATTTTAATTTAAAATGAAAATATAAACCTTTCATAATTGCGGCAGTACCACGATTATTAATACATAGGCCTCTAAGGGCTCTATTTTAAAAGGTTAATAGAAAGCAGCTGAAAAATGTTCTCTGTATTTCTATATTTTATAATGCCGGTAAAGTTCTGTCCCAGCGAGGAGAAAAAGAGCCATTTGTGAAATACGACGTTTGGATTTTCCTTTCCCACTAACCAGTTACTCTCATCTCTGCACAGACCGGGAGCCGAAGGAGTCGGCAGCGTGAATAAGAGAACGGTCTCTTCCTGCTTTTCTCCATTGTAACGGCGCATATCGCCATCTTCATATATGCATTCCCAAACTCTAATTGCTGAAGTGCCCGGAGGGCAGTGTAAGCTCTGGGGCCGAAACCTCCAGTCGTCTGCACAAAGTGACACAACAGAGATCTCCGCTTGTTTATATCGTAAGGGCACTTTCTCCTGATAGAACGCAGCAGAAAAGGTCTTTATTATGTATAAATAGAGCCCTTACTGTTTGTGGATCCTGCATAAATAAATGATAATATTGGTTCTACAGGCTTATTGCAGAATTTTAATAAATTGGGCTCAAAAATTACTTTCTTATCACCGCGATATACAGCGTTAGAAATGACACTTTACAGGATTATTTTCCATGGCATAATAAATAGTCGCTAAGTTATAGACGAGAATGTTCTCAGTATGACATGACCGCTGTCTACCGCCTGCAGCTTCACCAACACTTTCATTCCGTAGGAGATCCTGGAGATGAGGGAGTTACGGGAGAAGCAGGAAATAAAGGGATGCCAGGTAAAATATGGAATTATTTTAAAATATAATTGAATTTAATGTACAATATACTTTAGGAGTTACACATATATAAGTAGATTCACTCAATATTCCTGGGTAAATATTCAGGACAATAATATATACTACACCCCTGTGCAACACGTCAAGCCCCCAATTCCAGCAGCCACGCCACCGTTTTGCCATAGTCTCGCCTGCACCACTGGGCCACACAAGTTTGCTCACCTATAATAGGGGCATTTTCCTGGAGCAGAGGTAAAAGGTCCCCCACAGATGTTATTTCCTATGAATTTGTGATCAGTCACTTCTGTCCAAGCTCTATTATGTGATAGGGGCACACATCAATAATGGTTACCTCATACAGGGGCATAACTACAGCCGGAGGCAAGACCCCCCCCCCCCCCCCCCCCCTCAATTCTCACCCTATGTGCTGCTACATTGTATCTACAGATAATGAATAGGATTATTTTTATCTACACAGAGATCTGCTGTAGTTAACGTTAATATAATCTTCCAACAGGACTGCCAGGGCTCAAAGGAGAGCCCGGACCTAAAGGTATTCGTTATGAGTATGAACAATACATAAGGTGGGCTAGTAATGTTGATTCACCAAATTACACCTATAAAGTAATATGCATGAAAGTCTCCAAGAATAATCATTAAAAATAACCAACAATTCTATATACAGATTGGGCTAAACTAATATTTAGCAATTTGTAGATGTGCATTATAGTTATACAGTAGGTTTTGTCTGCAAATGATTTACCCCATGCACTAATCATGTACCTGTTACAGGAGAAAGAGGAGATCCCTTAGATGGTAAGAGAAAGCAGAGAATAAAATATATATTACTAACCTAAACCTAACCTAACCTCAGGCCGGCGCTAACCCAATCCTAACCCTAACTGTAACCCTAACCTCAGGCCGACGCTAACCCAATCCTAACCCTAACTGTAACCCTAACCTCAGGCCGGCGCTAACCCAATCCTAACCCTGACTGTAGCCCTAACCTCAGGCCGATGCTAACCCATTCCTAACCCTAACTGTAACCCTAACCTCAGGCCGACGCTAACCCAATCCTAACCCTAACTGTAACCCTAATCTCAGGCCGACGCTAACCCAATCCTAACCCTAACTGTAACCCTAACCTCAGGCCGATGCTAACCCAATCCTAACCCTAACCTCAGGCCGACGCTAACCCAATCCTAACCCTAACTGTAACCCTAACCTCAGGCCGACGCTAACCCATTCCTAACCCTAACTGTAACCCTAACCTCAGGTCGACGCTAACCCATTCCTAACCCTAATTGTAACCCTAACCTCAGGCCGACGCTAATCGCATCCTAACCCTAACTTTAACCCTAACCTCAGGCCGACACTAACCCAATCCTAACCCTAACTGTAACCCTAACCTCAGGCCGACGCTAACCCAATCCTAACCCTAACTGTAACCCTAACCTCAGGCTGACTCTAACCCAATCCTAACCCTAACTGTAACCCTAACCTCAGGCCGATGCTAACCCAATCCCAATCCTAACCCTAACTGTAACCCTAACCTCAGGCTGACTCTAACCCAATCCTAACCCTAACTGTAACCCTAACCTCAGGCCGATGCTAACCCAATCCTAACCTTAACTGTAACCTTAACCTCAGGCCGACGCTAACCCAATCCTAACCCTAACCCTAACAGTAACCCTAACCTCAGGCCGACGCTAACCCAATCCTAACCCTAACTGTAATCCTAACCTCAGGCCGACTCTAACCCAATCCTAACCTTAACTGTTACCCTAACCTCAGGTCGACGCTAACCCAATCCCAATCCTAACCCAAACTGTAACCCTAACCTCAGGCCGACGCTAACCCAATCCTAACCCTAACTGTAACCCTAAACTCAGGTCGACGTAACCCAATCCTAACCCTAACTGTAACCCTAACCTCAGGCCGACGCTAACCCAATCCTAACCCTAACTGTAACCCTAACCTCAGGCCGACGCTAAGCCAATCCTAACCCTAACTGTAACCCTAACCTCAGGCCGACGCTAACCCAATCCTAACCCTAACTGTAGCCCTAACCTCAGGCCGACGCTAACCCAATCCTAACCCTAACTGTAACCCTAATCTCAGGCCGACGCTAACCCAATCCTAACCCTAACTGTAACCCTAACCTCAGGCCGATGCTAACCCAATCCTAACCCTAACTGTAACCCTAACCTCAGGTCGACGCTAACCCAATCCTAACCCTAACTGTAACCCTAACCTCAGGCCGACGCTAACCCAATCCCAATCCTAACCCTAACCCTAACTATAACCCTAACCTCAGGCCGACGCTAACCCAACCCTAACCGTAACCCTAAACTCAGGCCGACGCTAACCCAACCCTAACCGTAACCCTAAACTCAGGCCGACGCTAACCCAATCCTAACCCTAACTGTAACCTTTACCTCAGGCCGATGCTAACCCAATCCTAACCCTAACCTCAGGCCGACGCTAACCCAATCCTAACCCTAACTGTAACCCTAACCTCAGGCCGACGCTAACCCATTCCTAACCCTAATTGTAACCCTAACCTCAGGCCGACGCTAACCCAATCCTAACCCTAACTGTAACCCTAACCTCAGGCCGACGCTAACCCAATCCCAATCCTAACCCTAACTGTAACCCTAACCTCAGGCCGACGCTAACCCAATCCTAACCCTAACTGTAACCCTAACCTCAGGCTGACTCTAACCCAATCCTAACCCTAACTGTAACCCTAACCTCAGGCCGATGCTAACCCAATCCCAATCCTAACCATAACTGTAACCCTAACCTCAGGCTGACTCTAACCCAATCCTAACCCTAACTGTAACCCTAACCTCAGGCCGATGCTAACCCAATCCTAACCTTAACTGTAACCTTAACCTCAGGTCGACGCTAACCCAATCCCAATCCTAACCCTAACTGTAACCCTAACCTCAGGCTGACGCTAACCCAATCCTCACCCTAACTGTAACCCTAACCTCAGGCCAACGCTAACCCAATCCTAACCTTAACTGTAACCCTAAACTCAGGTCGACGCTAACCCAATCCTAACCCTAACTGTAACCCTAACCTCAGGCCGACGCTAACCCAATCCTAACCCTAACTGTAACCCTAACCTCAGGCCGACGCTAACCCAATCCTAACCCTAACTGTAACCCTAAACTCAGGTCGACGTAACCCAATCCTAACCCTAACTGTAACCCTAACCTCAGGCCGACGCTAACCCAATCCTAACCCTAACTGTAACCCTAACCTCAGGCCGACGCTAAGCCAATCCTAACCCTAACTGTAACCCTAACCTCAGGCCGATGCTAACCCAATCCTAACCCTAACTGTAGCCCTAACCTCAGGCCGACGCTAACCCAATCCTAACCCTAACTGTAACCCTAATCTCAGGCGGACGCTAACCCAATCCTAACCCTAACTGTAACCCTAACCTCAGGCCGATGCTAACCCAATCCTAACCCTAACTGTAACCCTAACCTCAAGTCGACGCTAACCCAATCCTAACCTTAACTGTAACCCTAACCTCAGGCCGACGCTAACCCAATCCCAATCCTAACCCTAACCTCAGGCCGATGCTAACCCAATCCTAACCCTAACTGTAACCCTAACCTCAGGTCGACGCTAACCCATTTCTAACCTTAACTGTAACCCTAACCTCAGGTCGATGCTAACCCAATCCTAACCCTAACTGTAACCCTAACCTCAGGCCGACGCTACCCCAATCCTAACCCTAACTGTAACACGAACCTCAGGCCGACGCTAACCCAATCCTAACCCTAACTGTAACCCTAACCTCAGGCCGACGCTAACCCAATCCTAACCCTAACTGTAACCCCAACCTCAGGCCGACGCTAACCCAATCCTAACCCTAACCTCAGGCCGACGCTAACCCAATCCTAACCCTAACTGTAACCCTAACCTCAGGCCGACGCTAACCCAATCCTAACCCTAATTGTAACCCTAACCTCAGGCCGACGCTAACCCAATCCTAACCCTAACTGTAACCCTAACCTCAGGCCGACGCTAACCCAATCCTAACCCTAACTGTAACCCTAACCTCAGGCCGACGCTAACCCATTCCTAACCCTAACTGTAACCCTAACCTCAGGTCGACGCTAACCCATTCCTAACCCTAATTGTAACCCTAACCTCAGGCCGACGCTAATCGAATCCTAACCCTAACTGTAACCCTAACCTCAGGCCGACGCTAACCCAATCCTAACCCTAACTGTAACCCTAACCTCAGGTCGACGCTAACCCAATCCTAACCCTAACTGTAACCCTAACCTCAGGCCGACGCTAACCCAATCCTAACCCTAACTGTAACCCTAACCTCAGGCCGACGCTAACCCAATCCTAACCCTAACTGTAACCCTAACCTCAGGCCGATGCTAACCCAATCCTAACCCTAACTGTAATCCTAACCTCAGGCCGACTCTAACCCAATCCTAACCCTAACTGTAACCCTAACCTCAGGCCGACTCTAACCCAATCCTAACCTTAACTGTTACCCTAACCTCAGGTCGACGCTAACCCAATCCCAATCCTAACTGTAACCCTAACCTCAGGCCGACGCTAACCCAATCCTCACCCTAACTGTAACCTTTACCTCAGGCCGATGCTAACCCATTCCTAACCCTAACTGTAACCCTAATCTCAGGCCGACGCTAACCCTACCCTAACCCTAACTGTAACCCTAACCTCAGGCCGACGCTAACCCAATCCTAACCCTAACTGTAACCCTAACCTCAGGCCGACGCTAACACAGTCCTAACCCTAACTGTAACCCTAACCTCAGGCCGACGCTAACCCAATCCTAACCCTAACTGTAACCCTAACCTCAGTCCGACGCTAACCCAATCCTAACCCTAACTGTAACCCTAACCTCAGGCCGACGCTAACCCAATCCTAACCCTAACTGTAACCCTAACCTCAGGCCGACGCTAACCCAATCCTAACCCTAACTGTAACCCTAACCTCAGGCCGACGCTAACCCAATCCTAACCCTAACTGTAATCCTAACCTCAGGCCGACTCTAACCCAATCCTAACCCTAACTGTAACCCTAACCTCAGGCCGACGCTAACCCAATCCTAACCCTAACTGTAACCCTAACCTCAGGCCGATGCTAACCCAATCCTAACCCTAACTGTAATCCTAACCTCAGGCCGACTCTAACCCAATCCTAACCCTAACTGTAACCCTAACCTCAGGCCGACTCTAACCCAATCCTAACCTTAACTGTTACCCTAACCTCAGGTCGACGCTAACCCAATCCCAATCCTAACTGTAACCCTAACCTCAGGCCGACGCTAACCCAATCCTCACCCTAACTGTAACCTTTACCTCAGGCCGATGCTAACCCATTCCTAACCCTAACTGTAACCCTAATCTCAGGCCGACGCTAACCCTACCCTAACCCTAACTGTAACCCTAACCTCAGGCCGACGCTAACCCAATCCTAACCCTAACTGTAACCCTAACCTCAGGCCGACGCTAACACAGTCCTAACCCTAACTGTAACCCTAACCTCAGGCCGACGCTAACCCAATCCTAACCCTAACTGTAACCCTAACCTCAGGCCGACGCTAACCCATTCCTAACCCTAACTGTAACCCTAACCTCAGGTCGACGCTAACCCAATCCTAACCCTAACTGTAACCCTAACCTCAGGTCGACGCTAACCCATTCCTAACCCTAACTGTAACCCTAACCTCAGGTCGACGCTAACCCAATCCTAACCCTAACTGTAACCCTAACCTCAGGCCGACGCTAACCCAATCCTAACCCTAACTGTAACCCTAACTGTAACCCTAACCTCAGGCCGACGCTAACCCAATCCTAACCCTAACTGTAACCCTAACCTCAGGCCGACGCTAACCCAATCCTAACCCTAACTGTAATCCTAACCTCAGGCCGACTCTAACCCAATCCTAACCCTAACCTCAGGCCGACCCTAACCCAATCCTAACCTTAACTGTAACCCTAACCTCAGGTCGACGCTAACCCAATCTTCACCCTAACTGTAACCCTAACCTCAGGTCGACGCTAACCCAATCTTCACCCTAACTGTAACCCTAACCTCAGGCCGACGCTAACCCAATCCTAACCCTAACTGTAACCCTAACCTCAGGCCGACGCTAACCCAATCCTATCCCTAACTGTATCCCTAACCTCAGGCCGACGCTAACCCAGTCCTAACCCTAACTGTAACCCTAACCTCAGGCCGACGCTAACCCAGTCCTAACCCTAACTGTAACCCTAACCTCAGGCCGACGCTAACCCAGTCCTAACCCTAACTGTAACCCTAACCTCAGGCCGACGCTAACCCAATCCTAACCCTAACTGTAACCCTAACCTCAGGCCGACGCTAACCCAATCCTAACCCTAACTGTAACCCTAACCTCAGGCCGACGCTAACCCAATCCTAACCCTAACTGTAACCCTAACCTCAGGCTCAGCGCTTGCGACCTGGTCTGAATCAGGCCCTCTGTCCTCAGGACCCCACACAGGCCACATTTCCCAGGTTACCCAGCAGGTGCACAGGTGTATTCATTACTCACGGACACATTTCCCAGGTTATCTGGGAGGTGTACAGGTGTACTCATTACTAAAGGCCCCAATACATCAGCAATTGATTGCAGCAATTGGGCAATTTGCAATCGATTGTGTATAAAAATCTTTCCCTTTTTCAATCGATTTCAGAATTGCCACAATCGATTGAAAACGGGAAAGATTTTTAATGCTAAGTCACCTCCTCTGTATGTTTCCTAGGTCCAAGGAACTGCCGAGAGCTGCAAGATCTGGGCCTGACCCTTACAGGATGGTATAACATATATCCGGATGGAAATCCTATGAGGGTTATGTGTGATATGGACAGTGATGGTGGAGGATGGATAGTAAGCATGTTATAAAAATGTGAATTAGATGTGTCCTTTCTTACTGTAGTCACACAGAATGGCGGCTCTCTGTGCCAGGTCCTGCCCAACTCGAGCGTCTTTCTCAAGTTACATATATAGCGTACACTGATCACTTTCATGTGTGACATTTGTGTGAGACTGAACCTGTGTAAGGAGGATGCATCGGCTATGGCATTTCCACTTCATCTATGACAGCGCACGTGTGTAACACCAATTCCTGTGCCAATAAAGTCACAGCCCAGCGTCTCTGGTGCACTGGGAGCGGCTTTTCCTCTCGCCGTGTTCCATTGTGCTTCATCTATGACAGCGCACGTGTGTAACACCAATTCCTGTGCCAATAAAGTCACAGCCCAGCGTCTCTGGTGCACTATGAGCGGCTTTTCCTCTCGCCGAGTTCCATTGTGCTTCATGTACGACAGCGCACGTGTGTAACACCAATTCCTGTGCCAATAAAGTCACAGCCCAGCGTCTCTGGTGCACTGGGAGCGGCTTTTCCTCTCGCCGTGTTCCATTGTGCTTCATCTATGACAGCGCACGTGTGTAACACCAATTCCTGTGCCAATAAAGTCACAGCTCAGCGTCTCTGGTGCACTGTGAGCGGCTTTTCCTGTCGTCTTGTTCCATGGTGCTTCATCTATGACAGCGCACGTGTGTAACACCAATTCCTGTGCCAATAAAGTCACAGCTCAGCGTCTCTGGTGCACTATGAGCGGCTTTACCTCTCGCCGAGTTCCATTGTGCTTCATCTATGACAGCGCACGTGTGTAACACCAATTCCTGTGCCAATAAAGTCACAGCCCAGCGTCTCTGGTGCACTGTGAGCGGCTTTTCCTCTCGCCGTGTTCCATTGTGCTTCATCTACGACAGCGCACGTGTGTAACACCAATTCCTGTGCCAATAAAGTCACATCCCAGCGTCTCTGGTGCACTGTGAGCGGCTTTTCCTCTCACCGTGTTCCATTGTGCTTCATGTACGACAGCGCACGTGTGTAACACCAATTCCTGTGCCAATAAAGTCACAGCTCAGCGTCTCTGGTGCACTGTGAGCGGCTTTTAATCTCGCCGTGTTCCATTGTGCTTCATCTATGACAGCGCATGTGTGTAACACCAATTCCTGTGCCAATAAAGTCACAGCCCAGCGTCTCTGGTGCACTGTGAGCGGCTTTTCTTCTCGTCGTGTTCCATTGTGCTTCATCTATGACAGCGCACGTGTGTAACACCAATTCCTGTGCCAATAAAGTAACAGCTCAGCGTCTCTGGTGCACTATGAGCGGCTTTTCCTCTCACCGTGTTCCATTGTGCTTCAACTACGACAGCGCACGTGTGTAACACCAATTCCTGTGCCAATAAAGTCACAGCTCAGCGTCTCTGGTGCAATATGAGCGGCTTTTCCTCTCGCCGTGTTCCATTGTGCTTCATCTATGACAGCGCACGTGTGTAACACCAATTCCTGTGCCTATAAAGTCACAGCTGAACGTCTCTGGTGCACTATGAGCGGCTTTTCCTCTCGCCGAGTTCCATTGTGCTTCATGTACGACAGCGCACGTGTGTAACACCAATTCCTGTGCCAATAAAGTCACATTCCAGCGTCTCTGGTGCACTGTGAGCGGCATTTCCTCTCGCCGTGTTCCATTGTGCTTCATCTACGACAGCGCACGTGTGTAACGCCAATTCCTGTGCCAATAAAGTCACATCCCAGCGTCTCCGGTGCACTGTGAGCGGCTTTTCCTCTCGCCGTGTTCCATTGTGCTTCATCTATGACAGCACACGTGTGTAACACCAATTCCTGTGCCAATAAAGTCACATCCCAGCGTCTCTGGTGCACTGTGAGCGGCTTTTCCTCTCGCCGTGTTCCATTGTGCTTCATCTACGACAGCGCACGTGTGTAACACCAATTCCTGTGCCAATTAAGTCACAGCTCAGCATCTCTGGTGCACTATGAGCGGCTTTTCCTCTCATCGTGTTCCATTGTGCTTCATCTACGACAGCGCACGTGTGTAACACCAATTCCTGTGCCAATAAAGTCACAGCTGAACGTCTCTGGTGCACTATGAGCGGCTTTTCCTCTCGCCGTGTTCCATGGTGCTTCATCTATGACAGCGCACGTGTGTAACACCAATTCCTGTGCCAATAAAGTCACAGCTCAGCGTCTCTGGTGCACTGTGAGCGGCTTTTCCTGTCGTCTTGTTCCATTGTGCTTCATCTATGACAGCGCACGTGTGTAACACCAATTTCTGTGCCAATTAAGTCACAACCGAACGTCTCTGGTGCACTAAGAGCGGCTTTTCTTCTCGTCGTGTTCCATTGTGCTTCATCTATGACAGCGCACGTGTGTAACACCAATTTCTGTGCCAATAAAGTCACAGCTCAGCGTCTCTGGTGCACTATGAGCGGCTTTTCCTCTCGCCGAATTCCATTGTACTTCATCTATGACAGCGCACGTGTGTAACACCAATTCCTGTGCCAATAAAGTCACAGCTCAGCGTCTCTGGTGCACTGTGAGCGGCTTTTCCTCTCGCCGTGTTCCATTGTGCTTCATCTATGACAGCGCATGTGTGTAACACCAATTCCTGTGCCAATAAAGTCACAGCTCAGCGTCTCTGGTGCACTATGAGCGGCTTTTCCTCTCGCCGTGTTCCATTGTGCTTCATCTATGACAGCGCACGTGTGTAACACCAATTCCTGTGCCAATAAAGTCACAGCTCAGCGTCTCTGGTGCACTGTGAGCGGCTTTTCCTCTCGCCGTGTTCCATTGTGCTTCATCTACGACAGCGCACGTGTGTAACACCAATTCCTGTGCCAATAAAGTCACAGCCGAACGTCTCTGGTGCACTGTGAGCGACTTTTCCTCTCGCCGTGTTCAGTTGTGCTTCATCTATGACAGCGCACGTGTGTAACACCAATTCCTGTGCCAATAAAGTCACAGCTCAGCGTCTCTGGTGCACTATGAGCGGCTTTTCCTCTCACCGTGTTCCATTGTGCTTCATCTACGACAACGCACGTGTGTAACACCAATTCCTGTGCTAATAAAGTCACAGCTCAGCGTCTCTGGTGCACTATGAGCGGCTTTTCCTCTCACCGTGTTCCATTGTGCTTCATCTATGACAGCGCACGTGTGTAACACCAATTCCTGTGCCAATAAAGTCACAGCCGAACGTCTCTGGTTACACTGTGAGCGACTTTTCCTCTCGCCGTGTTCAGTTGTGCTTCATCTATGACAGCGCACGTGTGTAACACCAATTCCTGTGCCAATAAAGTCACAGCTGAACGTCTCTTGTGCACTGTGAGCGGCTTATCCTCTCGCCGTGTTCCATTGTGTTTCATCTATGACAGCGCACGTGTGTAACACCAATTCCTGTGCCAATAAAGTCACAGCTCAGCGTCTCTGGTGCACTATGAGCGGCTTTTCCTCTCACCGTGTTCCATTGTGCTTCATCTATGACAGCGCACGTGTGTAACACCAATTCCTGTGCCAATAAAGTCACAGCTCAGCGTCTCTGGTGCACTGTGAGCGGCTTTTCCTCTCGCCGTGTTCCATTGTGCTTCATCTACGACAGCGCACGTGTGTAACACCAATTCCTGTACCAATAAAGTCACATCCCAGCGTCTCTGGTGCACAATGAGCGGCTTGTCCTCTCGTCTTGTTCCATTGTGCTTCATCTACGACAGCGCACGTGTGTAACACCAATTCCTGTGCCAATAAAGTCACAGCCCAGCGTCTCTGGTGCACTATGAGCGGCTTTTCCTCTCACCGTGTTCCATTGTGCTTCATCTATGACAGCGCACGTGTGTAACACCAATTCCTGTGCCAATAAAGTCACAGCTCAGCGTCTCTGGTGCACTGTGAGCGGCTTTTCCTCTCGCCGTGTTCCATGGTGCTTCATCTATGACAGCGCACGTGTGTGACACCAATTCCTGTGCCAATAAAGTCACAGCTCAGCGTCTCTGGTGCACTATGAGCGGCTTTTCCTCTCGCCGTGTTCCATGGTGCTTCATCTATGACAGCGCACGTGTGTGACACCAATTCCTGTGCCAATAAAGTCACAGCTCAGCGTCTCTGGTGCACTGTGAGCGGCTTTTCCTGTCGTCTTGTTCCATTGTGCTTCATCTTTGACAGCACACGTGTGTAACACCAATTCCTGTGCCAATAAAGTCACAACCGAACGTCTCTGGTGCACTATGAGCGGCTTTTCTTCTCGTCGTGTTCCATTGTGCTTCATCTATGACAGCACACGTGTGTAACACCAATTCCTGTGCCAATAAAGTCACAGCTCAGCGTCTCTGGTGCACTGTGAGCGGCTTTTCCTCTCACCGTGTTCCATTGTGCTTCATCTATGACAGCGCACGTGTGTAACACCAATTCCTGTGCCAATAAAGTCACAGCCCAGCGTCTCTGGTGCACTATGAGCGGCTTTTCCTCTCACCGTGTTCCATTGTGCTTCATCTATGACAGCGCACGTGTGTAACACCAATTCCTGTGCCAATAAAGTCACAGCTCAGCGTCTCTGGTGCACTGTGAGCGGCTTTTCCTCTCATCGTGTTCCATTGTGTTTCATCTATGACAGCGCACGTGTGTGACACCAATTCCTGTGCCAATAAAGTCACAGCTCAGCGTCTCTGGTGCACTGTGAGCGGCTTTTCCTCTCGCCGTGTTCCATTGTGCTTCATCTACGACAGCGCACGTGTGTAACACCAATTCCTGTGCCAATAAAGTCACAGCTCAGCGTCTCTGGTGCACTGTGAGCGGCTTTTCCTCTCACCGTGTTCCATTGTGCTTCATCTACGACAGCGCACGTGTGTAACACCAATTCCTGTGCCAATAAAGTCACAGCCCAGCGTCTCTGGTATACTGTGAGCGGCTTTTCCTCTCGCCGTGTTCCATTGTGCTTCATCTACGACAGCGCACGTGTGTAACACCAATTCCTGTGCCAATAAAGTCACAGCCCAGCGTCTCTGGTGCACTGTGAGCGGCTTTTCCTCTCGCCGTGTTCCATTGTGCTTCATCTACGACAGCACACGTGTGTACCACCAATTCCTGTGCCAATAAAGTCACAGCTCAGCGTCTCTGGTGCACTGTGAGCGGCTTTTCCTCTCGCCGTGTTCCATTGTGCTTCATCTACGACAGCACACGTGTGTAACACCAATTCCTGTGCCAATAAAGTCACAGCTCAGCGTCTCTGGTGCACTGTGAGTGTAACATTTATTTAAAGAAAAATACAGTATGCTACTCTCAGTGCGTCTCAGTCGTGCCGGGCGTCTTGTGCCATATGGCATACGGACGACCAGTAAGTGAATATGTCATACAGAGGCCCATTTTATTAATAATCACATTTGCAGTGCAATTTTGCCGCGATGTTAGCACCCATGATCATATTGCATAATGTGATCCTAGCGTCTGAATGTAACAAAATGCAGCCACAGGGGCTCCGAAAGGCGCCTGTCCTTGGAATGTGCTTGGAGTGAAGTGACCTCGTCAGCGGTCTCTTGACTCCTATGCCGGGACTCCTGCGCTTGCGTGGCGGTCATTGCCGGGGGAGGGATCCTAGGTTTCTTACAGTGAGAAAGAATAAAATAAATCGCATTATGTCTGCCTATCTGTACCCAAAACTGTATTCATCCTAGTGACATACAATACAACAGCATCCTAGAGATTAATAAACAATACAGATTGCATCCTAGTGATTCATATACCATGCTGAGAGCATCCTAGTGATTAATATACATCACAGTAACGAGAAATCTCTCCAATCCTAATTATACAGCAACTTAAATCCCATATGTAGAAATACAAAAAATAATTTCATCCCAAAAATCCTACAACCTGGATGCAGTTGTATCTGTTTTAGGTACTGTTGTGCATTGTAGCCCTTATTGTACTATGTGCTAATGTTTGGTGATGACTTCATTCCTACCCTACCCTAACTGTGTAGTACGTATCACAAGGAGAGTAGCAGGTGTTCACCTCTTTGCAGGTCTTCCAGAGACGCTCGGATGGTTCAGTGAATTTTAACCGTGACTGGATCTCCTACAAGAGAGGATTTGGGAATCAGTGGAGCGAGTTCTGGCTGGGGAATGACAACATTCACTCACTAACATCAACAGGTAATACTCCAGTACTCAGCACCATGTATTCAGGTGGCATAAGATCTATTACACAGCCAACAATCATTTTGTGTAGTTACCCAGAATATTTGAATGAATGGGGTAAGTGGGAGCAGAATCCTGTAACTATTTATACTTCTCTTTAACTCTTAAATAAAGTTAGAGTACAAATTATGGTCTCAGTGAACGTCAGCTCAATGGATGCCCAGCAGTGGTGGTTCCAGAGGTGAGTCTGCAGGACAGTCCAATATTCAAATAGGGAACCTGCTACACCAACTGCCAGTGATGTTTGGCAGTATTTGGGGTGGCAGTTGCTGTGACTCCCCTATTTCAATATTGGACTGTGCTGCAGACCCACCTCTGGAGCCACCACTGGTGCCCAGGTTTTCACTTAAAAATGATAAGAGCCAGAAGTTTCACAGGGGCTGTGTGATCAGACAAGGAGCCAAAACTCTCGCAGGGGCGGGGTGATCAGACTAAGCACCAGGAGTCTTACAGGGGCTGGGTAATTAGACAAGAAGCCAGGAGTGTCACAGGGACTGGGTGATCAGACAAGCACCAGGAGTGTCACCGGGGGTGGGTGATCAGACAAGGAGCCAGTAGTGTCACAGAGTGGGTGATCAGACAAGGAGCCCAGGATTGTCACAGGGGCTGGGTGAACAGACAAGGAGCAAGGAGTGTCACCGGGGGTGAGTGATGAGACAAGGAGCCAGGAGTGTCACAGGGGCTGCGTGAACAGACAAGGAGCCAGGAGTGTCACAGGGGCTGGGTGAACAGACAAGGAGCCAGGAGTGTCACAGGGGCTGGGTGATCAGACAAGGAGCCAGGAGTGTCACAGGGGCTGGGTGAACAGACAAGGAGCCAGGAGTGTCACAGGGGCTGGGTTATTAGACAAGGAGCCAGGAGTGTCACAGGGGCTGGGTGAACAGACAAGGAGCCAGGAGTGTCACAGGGGCTGGGTTATTAGACAAGGAGCCAGGAGTGTCACAGGGGCTGGGTGATCAGACAAGGAGCCAGGAGTGTCACAGGGGCTGGGTGATTAGACAAGGAGCCTGGAGTGTCACAGGGGCTGGGTGAACAGACAAGGAGCCAGGAGTGTCACAGGGGCTGGGTTATTAGACAAGGAGCCAGGAGTGTCACAGGGGTTGGGTGAACAGACAAGGAGCCAGGAGTGTCACAGGGGCTGCGTGAACAGACAAGGAGCCTGGAGTGTCACAGGGGCTGGGTGATCAGACAAGGAGCCAAAACTCTCGCAGGGGCGGGGTGATCAGACTAAGCACCAGGAGTCTTACAGGGGCTGGGTAATTAGACAAGAAGCCAGGAGTGTCACAGGGACTGGGTGATCAGACAAGCACCAGGAGTGTCACCGGGGGTGGGTGATCAGACAAGGAGCCAGTAGTGTCACAGAGTGGGTGATCAGACAAGGAGCCCAGGATTGTCACAGGGGCTGGGTGAACAGACAAGGAGCAAGGAGTGTCACCGGGGGTGAGTGATGAGACAAGGAGCCAGGAGTGTCACAGGGGCTGCGTGAACAGACAAGGAGCCAGGAGTGTCACAGGGGCTGGGTGAACAGACAAGGAGCCAGGAGTGTCACAGGGGCTGGGTGATCAGACAAGGAGCCAGGAGTGTCACAGGGGCTGGGTGAACAGACAAGGAGCCAGGAGTGTCACAGGGGCTGGGTTATTAGACAAGGAGCCAGGAGTGTCACAGGGGCTGGGTGAACAGACAAGGAGCCAGGAGTGTCACAGGGGCTGGGTTATTAGACAAGGAGCCAGGAGTGTCACAGGGGCTGGGTGATCAGACAAGGAGCCAGGAGTGTCACAGGGGCTGGGTGATTAGACAAGGAGCCTGGAGTGTCACAGGGGCTGGGTGAACAGACAAGGAGCCAGGAGTGTCACAGGGGCTGGGTTATTAGACAAGGAGCCAGGAGTGTCACAGGGGTTGGGTGAACAGACAAGGAGCCAGGAGTGTCACAGGGGCTGCGTGAACAGACAAGGAGCCTGGAGTGTCACAGGGGCTGGGTGATCAGACAAGGAGCCAGGAGTGTCACGGGCTGGGTGATCAGACAAGGAGCCAGGAGTGTCACAGGGGCTGGGTGAACAGAGTAGCACCAGGAGTGTCACAGAATGTGGGAATGAAAGATAAGTAAAACAGACATGGAATGGGGTCTCCTTATCATGGGGTCTTGTTTAGTCATAGCTCTCAGTTGATCATTGATCTATTTTGATCAAAAGAATATCTCTGACTAGTTCTAATTGTAAATAATGTGACGTATCTTTATGCGATTTGCATTATTTTTTTTACCAGGTAATTTTGAGCTCCGAATCGATTTAGAAGACTTTGATAAAAATCGTGTGAATGCCATATACAAAGGCTTCCAGCTTGGAGGAGAGTCTGAGAAATATCCCCTATATTTAGGGAATTACAGCATGGGTAATGCAGGTAATACAGCGTGCCTGTTATTTACTTACTGGGGGGGCACTTACGGGTATTGCCCTGATAGTCAGGATTTCTAGGCATTTCTAGGACAGAACTGATCTAATGGCATATTAGACCCTCAGCACATGAGCCATCCATTCATGCAGCTCTCTTGTATCTTCTATCTTTAACCCTGTATTGCATGAATTATGGGGGAGATGTATCAATTCCTGGAGAGAGATAAAGTACCAGCCAATCAGCTCCTGTCACTTTACAATCTGTGCTACAAATATTACAGATGCTGATTGGTTGGTAGTCTCTCTCTCTCTCTCTCATCAAAATTGAAAAATAACAAATAATTATTTTTAAAAAACACATTAAATGGGTCGGAGTTGCCTTTGTACGACACTGAGCGTTCATCTCCTGCCCCACTCATAGGTCTTCACTGCGTATGGAACAGCAGAAAACTATTTCACAACAATTCAGACACTTTGCCCCTGGTGCGCCCTGTGTGTGCCCGCCCCTGGTGTGTGTGCCCGCCCCTGGTGTGCCCTTGCAGAGAACTTTCTTATCATCATACTGGCTGTACTGAGTGTCCTGATTGGACGGTTTATAATCCACGCCATGCAGTACAGGTATAGAGAATGGTCTCCAGGCAGATGTCAGTATCCTGACAACACATCTACGGTGCTGATAAAAGTGTTTTCTATGCACAGATCTGATAGTATTAATCGTCAGCTCTATAGACAATGAGACAAAGTTTCTTCAGGAAAGAGAAGATGGAGGCTGCTGGGTTTCCCCTGTAAATACAGATTAGTCTGATGTCACGGTGTATGTAGCAGCAGCTGTGTGGTTTATCCTTCATGAAGAAAGGTCTCTGGGATATCGCTGGTTCCTGGATGGAAAAATTTAATTGTTCTGACTATTGCTCCTGATTTTTAATGTACTGTTCATTATAAATGTGCTATTTATATTGTGAGCCAGCAACAGCTAACAAACTATTTGTGTATTCACAGGTGATGCCCTTTCTGTTCACAGCAACCAAAAATTTACTACCTTTGATAATGATAATGATGACAGCAAAAATTTTAACTGCGCTAGAATACATTCTGCCCCCTGGTGGCACGCAGGGTGCTCCAATTCCTTTCTAAATGGGGAATATAAACATGGACAACATAAGGATAAGGGGGGTATTATCTGGTCAACGTTTAAGGACGATCAGTATTCCCTCAAGTTCTCGGAGATGAAGTTCCGCCAAGAGGACGATGAAGACTGGTAGATGGAACAGAGCGATTCGCTGATGCCTATAAATCTATAGATGTGGAGAAATCTGCTTGTGTTGTTATACATCTCTATAATAGAACAATTATACATCTGTTCACCATATTATAAAGATGTTTTCCATTGTTTTAAAACAGGATAATGTCCTATATTTAATGTAAAGTCTGCTAACATTAGGTGTCATTCATTTGGTTCATGTAGAGGCCGGAGAAAAGGTGATATAATATTACAGACTATAGAATACAGAAAGAGACTATGCATAGAACAAGATGAGAATATAAATAAAGCTGCCCATGGAATAAAACACCTACTAAATCATGTACTAATCTCTTATTACTTCACCGATGTGATGAACAGAACTAAGCATGCGATGATACATTCCATTTGTTTTACATAAAGAAGCTCATTAACCTTGGCCCAGATTCTGAGTAGCGCACTGCTGCGTCCGCGACTCCTAATGCCGGTATCAGCTCATTCCCTGGTGTACGGCCGAGCGTCACTGTACAAGGACTCAGACGCCAATTTCAGCGTCTCCAAGCGCTGAAATACAGCTTGGTGCATCGCGCCATCGAAACTAGCACCAGCCCCATAGTAAGGGCAGATTCTCCGTCAGAGTATGAGCGATTAGGCGTCTGTGTACACAACCAGTTCAGCGATGCGCCTGCGATATTCCCATGACACGCCCATTAGACCGAGCAGCTCCGCCTCTGAATGGCCCCCGCCCTCTTACTGCCCAGGAATGCCCAAATCATTTTCAATACAGTTTTGCGCACATGCATCTAAAATCGCTACTGCGATATATATTTATGATATCAATAAATATATAAATAAATAAGTAACTCAGGTGCTAATAATCCATCAGCAACACTGTAACATAACTATTCACAAAGAAATAGCCACAATATAACGCGTAAAACGCAACTGTGTAAAAACAGTACCATGAATACAAAGGCAAAAACCCGCTCACATTGTTGTATTGTGTAAGTGTGACCGTCGCGCAATTCAGCTGGAAGCGTTCAGTTGTTTAAAACAGTCATTTTTATTAACATTTTCAATATGCAGGTACATTATAAGATGGAAAAATACAGAAGAGATACACAAACACCAGTGTAAATAGAAACAATATCAGCAGGGTAATAATAGTAATAATAGACAATCAGCGTGTATACTACCAGGAGGTCCTGGGGAAAACCAGGAGCCAAGCTGTCAGAATGTGGGGACATAAGGGGGACCGGACCAGAGGAATATAATAGACAATCAGCGTGTGTATACTACCAGGAGGTCCTGGGGAAAACCAGGAGCCAAGCTGTCAGAATGAGGGGACATAAGGGGGACCGGACCAGAGGAATATAATAGACAATCAGCGTGTGTATACTACCAGGAGGTCCTGGGGAAAACCAGGAGCCAAGCTGTCAGAATGAGGGGACATAAGGGGGACCGGACCAGAGTAATATAATAGACAATCAGCGTGTGTATACTACCAGGAGGTCCTGGGGAAAACCAGGAGCCAAGCTGTCAGAATGAGGGGACATAAGGGGGACCGGACCATGGGGGTATCAGGGTAATAATAGACAATCAGCGTGTGTATACTACCAGGAGGTCCTGGGGTAAACCAGGAGCCAAGCTGTCAGAATGTGGGGACATAAGGGGGACCGGACCAGGGGAATATAATAGACAATCAGCGTGTGCATACTACCAGGAGGTCCTGGGGAAAACCAGGAGCCAAGCTGTCAGAATGAGGGGACATAAGGGGGACCGGACCAGGGGGGTATCAGGGGAATATAATAGACAATCAGCGTGTGTATACTACCAGGAGGTCCTGGGGAAAACCAGGAGCCAAGCTGTCAGAATGTGGGGACATAAGGGGGACCGGACCAGAGGAATATAATAGACAATCAGCGTGTATACTACCAGGAGGTCCTGGGGAAAACCAGGAGCCAAGCTGTTAGAATGAGGGGACATAAGGGGGACCGGACCAGAGGAATATAATAGACAATCAGCGTGTGTATACTACCAGGAGGTCCTGGGGAAAACTAGGAGCCAAGCTGTCAGAATGAGGGGACATAAGGGGGACCGGACCAGAGGTATATAATAGACAATCAGCGTGTGTATACTACCAGGAGGTCCTGGGGAAAACCAGGAGCCAAGCTGTCAGAATGAGGGGACATAAGGGGGACCGGACCATGGGGGTATCAGGGTAATAGACAATCAGCGTGTGTATACTACCAGGAGGTCCTGGGGTAAACCAGGAGCCAAGCTGTCAGAATGTGGGGACATAAGGGGGACCGGACCAGGGGAATATAATAGACAATCAGCGTGTGCATACTACCAGGAGGTCCTGGGGAAAACCAGGAGCCAAGCTGTCAGAATGAGGGGACATAAGGGGGACCGGACCAGGGGGGTATCAGGGGAATATAATAGACAATCAGCGTGTGTATACTACCAGGAGGTCCTGGGGAAAACCAGGAGCCAAGCTGTCAGAATGTGGGGACATAAGGGGGACCACACCAGGGGGGTATCAGGGTTATAATAGACAATCAGCGTGTGCATACTACCAGGAGATCCTGGGGAAAACCAGGAGCCAAGCTGTCAGAATGAGGGGACATAAGGGGGACCGGACCAGAGGGGTATCAGGGTAATAATAGTAATAATAGACAATCAGCGTGTGTATACTACCAGGAGGTCCTGGGGAAAACCAGGAGCCAAGCTGTCAGAATGAGGGGACATAAGGGGGACCGGACCAGAGTAATATAATAGACAATCAGCGTGTGTATACTACCAGAAGGTCCTGGGGAAAACCAGGAGCCAAGCTGTCAGAATGAGGGGACATAAGGGGGACCGGACCAGAGGAATATAAAGGGAATATAATAGACAATCAGCGTGTGCATACTACCAGGAGGTCCTGGGGAAAACTAGGAGCCAAGCTGTCAGAATGTGGGGACATAAGGGGGACCGGACCAGGGGGGTATCAGGGGAATATAATAGACAATCAGCGTGTGCATACTACCAGGAGGTCCTGGGGAAAACCAGGAGCCAAGCTGTCAGAATGTGGGGACATAAGGGGGGCCACACCAGGAGAATATAAAGGGAATATAATAGACAATCAGCGTGTGTATACTACCAGGAGGTCCTGGGGAAAACTAGGAGCCAAGCTGTCAGAATGTGGGGACATAAGGGGGAACACACCAGGAGGGTATCAGGGGAATATATTAGACAATCAGCGTGTGTATACTACCAGGAGGTCCTGGGGAAAACTAGGAGCCAAGCTGTCAGAATGAGGGGACATAAGGGGGACCACACCAGGGGGGTATCAGGGTAATAATAGACAATCAGCGTGTGCATACTACCAGGAGGTCCTGGGGAAAACCAGGAGCCAAGCTGTCAGAATGAGGGGACCTAAGGGGGACCAGACCAGGGGAATATAATAGACAATCAGCGTGTGCATACTACCAGGAGCCAAGCTGTCAGAATGAGGGGACATAAGGGGGAACGGA
Source organism: Taudactylus pleione (assembly GCA_031769625.1). Classification (NCBI taxonomy): domain Eukaryota; kingdom Metazoa; phylum Chordata; class Amphibia; order Anura; family Myobatrachidae; genus Taudactylus; species Taudactylus pleione. The sequence continues at coordinate 298,301 of JAUIMM010000693.1, read as the reverse complement.
CCAGAGGAATATAATAGACAATCAGCGTGTGTATACTACCAGGAGGTCCTGGGGAAAACCAGGAGCCAAGCTGTCAGAATGAGGGGACATAAGGGGGACCGGACCAGAGGAATATAATAGACAATCAGCGTGTGTATACTACCAGGAGGTCCTGGGGAAAACCAGGAGCCAAGCTGTCAGAATGTGGGGACAAAAGGGGGACCACACCAGGAGAATATAAAGGGAATATAATAGACAATCAGCGTGTGTATACTACCAGGAGGTCCTGGGGAAAACCAGGAGCCAAGCTTTCAGAATGTGGGGACATAAGGGGGACCACACCAGGGGGGTATCAGGGTAATAATAGACAATCAGCGTGTGCATACTACCAGGAGGTCCTGGGGAAAACCAGGAGCCAAGCTGTCAGAATGAGGGGACATAAGGGGGACCAGACCAGGGGAATATAACAGACAATCAGCGTGTGCATACTACCAGGAGGTCCTGGGGAAAACCAGGAGCCAAGCTGTCAGAATGTGGGGACATAAGGGGGACCACACCAGGGGATTATCAGGGTAATAATAGACAATCAGCGTGTGCATACTACCAGGAGGTCCTGGGGAAAACCAGGAGCCAAGCTGTCAGAATGAGGGGACATAAGGGGGACCGGACGAGAGGTATATAAAGGGAATATAATAGACAATCAGCGTGTGTATACTACTAGGAGCCAAGCTGTCAGAATAAGTGGACATAAGGGGGACCGGACCAGAGGAATATAATAAAAAAATCAGCGTGTGCATACTACCAGGAGGTTCTGGGGAAAACTAGGAGCCAAGCTGTCAGAATGAGGGGACATAAGGGGGACCGGACCAGGGGAATATAAAGGGAATATAATAGACAATCAGCGTGTGCATACTACCAGGAGGTCCTGGGGAAAACCAGGAGCCAAGCTGTCAGAATGAGGGGACATAAGGGGGACCGGACCAGAGGAATATAAAGGGAATATAATAGACAATCAGCGTGTGTATACTACCAGGAGGTCCTGGGGAAAACCAGGAGCCAAGCTGTCAGAATGAGGGGACATAAGGGGGACCGGACCAGAGGAATATAATAGACAATCAGCGTGTGTATACTACCAGAAGGTCCTGGGGAAAACCAGGAGCCAAGCTGTCAGAATGAGGGGACATAAGGGGGACCGGACCAGAGGAATATAAAGGGAATATAATAGACAATCAGCGTGTGCATACTACCAGGAGGTCCTGGGGAAAACTAGGAGCCAAGCTGTCAGAATGTGGGGACATAAGGGGGACCGGACCAGGGGGGTATCAGGGGAATATAATAGACAATCAGCGTGTGCATACTACCAGGAGGTCCTGGGGAAAACCAGGAGCCAAGCTGTCAGAATGTGGGGACATAAGGGGGGCCACACCAGGAGAATATAAAGGGAATATAATAGACAATCAGCGTGTGTATACTACCAGGAGGTCCTGGGGAAAACTAGGAGCCAAGCTGTCAGAATGTGGGGACATAAGGGGGAACACACCAGGAGGGTATCAGGGGAATATATTAGACAATCAGCGTGTGTATACTACCAGGAGGTCCTGGGGAAAACTAGGAGCCAAGCTGTCAGAATGAGGGGACATAAGGGGGACCACACCAGGGGGGTATCAGGGTAATAATAGACAATCAGCGTGTGCATACTACCAGGAGGTCCTGGGGAAAACCAGGAGCCAAGCTGTCAGAATGAGGGGACATAAGGGGGACCAGACCAGGGGAATATAATAGACAATCAGCGTGTGCATACTACCAGGAGGTCCTGGGGAAAACCAGGAGCCAAGCTGTCAGAATGAGGGGACATAAGGGGGAACGGACCAGAGGAATATAATAGACAATCAGCGTGTGTATACTACCAGGAGGTCCTGGGGAAAACCAGGAGCCAAGCTGTCAGAATGAGGGGACATAAGGGGGACCGGACCAGAGGAATATAATAGACAATCAGCGTGTGTATACTACCAGGAGGTCCTGGGGAAAACCAGGAGCCAAGCTGTCAGAATGTGGGGACATAAGGGGGACCACACCAGGGGGGTATCAGGGTAATAATAGTAATTATAGACAATCAGCGTGTGTATACTACCAGGAGGTCCTGGGAAAACCAGGAGCCAAGCTGTCAGAATGTGGGGACAAAAGGGGGACCACACCAGGAGAATATAAAGGGAATATAATAGACAATCAGCGTGTGTATACTACCAGGAGGTCCTGGGGAAAACCAGGAGCCAAGCTTTCAGAATGTGGGGACATAAGGGGGACCACACCAGGGGGGTATCAGGGTAATAATAGACAATCAGCGTGTGCATACTACCAGGAGGTCCTGGGGAAAACCAGGAGCCAAGCTGCCAGAATGAGGGGACATAAGGGGGACCAGACCAGGGGAATATAACAGACAATCAGCGTGTGCATACTACCAGGAGGTCCTGGGGAAAACCAGGAGCCAAGCTGTCAGAATGTGGGGACATAAGGGGGACCGGACCAGAGGAATATAATAAAAAAATCAGCGTGTGCATACTACCAGGAGGTTCTGGGGAAAACTAGGAGCCAAGCTGTCAGAATGAGGGGACATAAGGGGGACCGGACCAGGGGAATATAAAGGGAATATAATAGACAATCAGCGTGGGCATACTACCAGGAGGTCCTGGGGAAAACCAGGAGCCAAGCTGTCAGAATGAGGGGACATAAGGGGGACCGGACCAGAGGAATATAAAGGGAATATAATAGACAATCAGCGTGTGCATACTTCCAGGAGGTCCTGGGGAAAACTAGGAGCCAAGCTGTCAGAATGAGGGGACATAAGGGGTACCGGACCAGAGGAATATAATAGACAATCAGCGTGTGTATACTACCAGAAGGTCCTGGGGAAAACCAGGAGCCAAGCTGTCAGAATGAGGGGACATAAGGGGGACCGGACCAGAGGAATATAAAGGGAATATAATAGACAATCAGCGTGTGCATACTACCAGGAGGTCCTGGGGAAAACTAGGAGCCAAGCTGTCAGAATGTGGGGACATAAGGGGGACCGGACCAGGGGGGTATCAGGGGAATATAATAGACAATCAGCGTGTGCATACTACCAGGAGGTCCTGGGGAAAACCAGGAGCCAAGCTGTCAGAATGTGGGGACATAAGGGGGGCCACACCAGGAGAATATAAAGGGAATATAATAGACAATCAGCGTGTGTATACTACCAGGAGGTCCTGGGGAAAACTAGGAGCCAAGCTGTCAGAATGTGGGGACATAAGGGGGACCACACCAGGAGGGTATCAGGGGAATATATTAGACAATCAGCGTGTGTATACTACCAGGAGGTCCTGGGGAAAACTAGGAGCCAAGCTGTCAGAATGAGGGGACATAAGGGGGACCACACCAGGGGGGTATCAGGGTAATAATAGACAATCAGTGTGTGCATACTACCAGGAGGTCCTGGGGAAAACCAGGAGCCAAGCTGTCAGAATGAGGGGACATAAGGGGGACCAGACCAGGGGAATATAATAGACAATCAGCGTGTGCATACTACCAGGAGGTCCTGGGGAAAACTGTCAGAATGAGGGGACATAAGGGGGAACGGACCAGAGGAATATAATAGACAATCAGCGTGTGTATACTACCAGGAGGTCCTGGGGAAAACCAGGAGCCAAGCTGTCAGAATGAGGGGACATAAGGGGGAGCACACAAGGGGGGTATCAGGGGAATATAATAGACAATCAGAGTGTGTATACTACCAGGAGGTCCTGGGGAAAACCAGGAGCCAAGCTGTTAGAATGTGGGGACATAAGGGGGACCACACCAGGGGAATATAAAGGGAATATAATAGACAATCAGCGTGTGCATACTACCAGGAGGTCCTGGGGAAAACCAGGAGCCATGCTGTCAGAATGTGGGGACATAAGGGGGACCGGACCAGAGGAATATAATAAACAATCAGCGTGTGCATACTACCTGGAGGTCCTGGGGAAAACTAGGAGCCAAGCTGTCAGAATGAGGGGACATAAGGGGGACCGGACCATAGGAATATGAAGGGAATATAATAGACAATCAGTGTGTGCATACTACCACAGGAGGTCCTGGGGAAAACTAGGAGCCAAGCTGTCAGAATGTGGGGACATAATGGGGACCGGACCAGGGGGGTATCAGGGTTATAATAGACAATCAGCGTGTGTATACTACCAGGAGGTCCTGGGGAAAACCAGGAGCCAAGCTGTCAGAATGTGGGGACATAAGGGGAACCGGACCAGAGGAATATAAAGGGAATATAATAGACAATCAGCGTGTGCATACTACCAGGAGGTCCTGGGGAAAACCAGGAGCCAAGCTGTCAGAATGTGGGGACATAAGGGGGACCACACCAGGGGAATATAAAGGGAATATAATAGACAATCAGCGTGTGTATACTACCAGGAGGTCCTGGGGAAATCCAGGAGCTAAGCTGTCAGAATGAGGGGACATAAGGGGGACCGGACCAGAGAAATATAAAGGGAATATAATAGACAATCAGCGTGGGCATACTACCAGGAGGTCCTGGGGAAAACCAGGAGCCAAGCTGTCAGAATGAGGGGACATAAGGGGGACCGGACCAGAGGAATATAAAGGGAATATAATAGACAATCAGCGTGTGTATACTACCAGGAGGTCCTGGGGAAAACCAGGAGCCAAGCTGTCAGAATGAGGGGACATAAGGGGGACCGGACCAGAGGAATATAATAGACAATCAGCGTGTGTATACTACCAGGAGGTCCTGGGGAAAACCAGGATCCAAGCTGTCAGAATGAGGGGACATAAGGGGGACCACACCAGGGGGGTATCAGGGGAATATAATAGACAATCAGCGTGTGTATACTACCAGGAGGTCCTGGGGAAAACCAGGAGCCAAGCTGTCAGAATGAGGGGACATAAGGGGGACCACACCAGGGGAATATAAAGGGAATATAATAGACAATCAGCGTGTGCATACTACCAGGAGGTCCTGGGGAAAACCAGGAGCCAAGCTGTCAGAATGTGGGGACATAAGGGGAACCGGACCAGAGGAATATAATAAACAATCAGCGTGTGAATACTACCAGAAGGTCCTGGGTAAAACTAGGAGCCAAGCTGTCAGAATGAGGGGACATAAGGGGGACCGGACCATAGGAATATAAAGGGAATATAAAAGACAATCAGCGTGTGCATACTACCAGGAGGTCCTGGGGAAAACTAGGAGCCAAGCTGTCAGAATGTGGGGACATAAGGGGGACCGGACCAGGGGGGTATCAGGGTAGTAATAGACAATCAGTGTGTGTATACTACCAGGAGGTACTGGGGAAAACCAGGAGCCAAGCTGTCAGAATGAGGGGACATAAAGGGGACCACACCAGGGGAATATAAAGGGAATATAATAGACAATCAGCGTGTGTATACTACCAGGAGGTCCTGGGGAAAACCAGGAGCCAAGCTGTCAGAATGAGGGGACATAAGGGGGACCGGACCAGAGGAATATAAAGGGAATATAATAGACAATCAGCGTGTGCATACTACCAAGAGGTCCTGGGGAAAACCAGGAGCCAAGCTGTCACAATGTGGGGACATAAGGGGGACCACACCAGGGGAATATAAAGGGAATATAATAGACAATCAGCGTGTGTATACTACCAGGAGGTCCTGGGGAAAACCAGTAGCCAAGCTGTCAGAATGTGGGGACATAAGGGGGACCGGACCAAGGGGGTATCAGGGGAATATAATAAACAATCAGCGTGTGTATACTACCAGGTGGTCCTGGGGAGAACCAGGAGCCAAGCTGTCAGAATGTGGGGACATAAGGGGGACCACACCAGGGGAATATAAAGGGAATATAATAAACAATCAGCGTGTGTATACTACCAGGAGGTCCTGGGGAGAACCAGGAGCCAAGCTGTCAGAATGAGGGGACATAAGGGGGACCGGACCAGAGGAATATATAGGGAATATAATAGACAATCAGCGTGTGCATACTACCAGGAGGTCCTGGGGAAAACTTTGAGCCAAGCTGTCACAATGAGGGGACATAAGGGGGACCGGACCAGAGGAATATAAAGGGAATATAATGGAAAGAAAAAAACAGTTTGATGAAATATAAAAGGGAGAAAAAGGTAAAAAAAGTATAATAGAAGAGATAAAATGAAAGGACGTTAGCAGAGGACAGGAAGCAGTTTGTGGGTGGTGACAGGGGCTCGCAGCTAGAAACGTGGCAGTGGTTGTGCGAACGCAGGCATGTCTGAGCGTCTTAGCACCGTTTCAGAGGCGTGCATAAGTAAGACGCAGCGTCATAGTACACGTCACCTGGATGCATTTTACACTGAAGTGCTCACAGTGCTCGCGGTAGGGTATGGTCAACTACAAGCGCGGCGCTCACTTCCGATAGTACCCATGGTTACATACACTTCCTGGAGATGACGTGCGCAAGTGGGCGTCTTAAGACCAGCTGGTGGGCGTCTGCATACACAGGACGATCGCATCACATAGTGGGCGTGCTTATTCCTTGCCGTGCGATCGCCTGCCTTGCTGGCACTTAGCCGAATTTGCATACGCATCTAGTGAGCGGGTCTGAATGAGGTCCTCAGTATGATACCACAGGGACCATACTTCATGATAGGTACACACAGTGTCACTTTGTAAGCTGGAGATGTATTCCATGGAGACCACCCCATGAACACTAGCATGAAGAGCTGTAATGAGAGGGCTACTGAACATTTCCAGTTTTTGGCAGTCAACGATTTTGCAGCATTACAAATATGGACTATGAGCTTGTCTTTGTGTTTGCTAGTGGACCGGAGTGGGGTAACTCGGGCGTTACGGTAGCATCTCGCGGCAGAGACCTCACATGCCTGTGACCTGCAATATCAGGTTCCACACTTACTCTCAATAAGTTATAATTACTGGGAAAGACCACCATGTGTGTAATATATATATACCCTCCTCACCACGATGTCTCCAGCTGGAAGTTGATGGAAATAGGGTGTGAAGCTTATACCCCTTTTACACCAACATGAAAATCCCGGGTTCTAGCATGTGACCGCGCATCATCAACCCAGGATTTGTGTCAGTGTAAACGGAGCCACCCGTGTCCAGTGACCCGGGGGATCCAACTTATGTAGCTTGCGGGGTCGTTCCCGTGTAACCCTGCAGCAGGGTTGGACTGGCCCACAGAGGTACAGGGGAAATCCCCGGTGGGCCCCAATGTCTGTGGGCCCACCCCCCTCCTCTAGGTGTCAGTTTCCAGACCTCAAATGATAGATTGTTACTCATTAGATGGTCAGTTACCAGGAACATTGATCAGCATGGGGGCTTGGTTCCCTTCTATAGAAACTGCACCAAGATTTGCCCATTGGTTAGCCAATCATCTGTGGTGGCTCTCCACACCCCCTCTGGTGGATCACCACACCCCCTCTGGTGGATCACCACACCCTTTAAGCATGGGCCCCTACCACTGCATTCCCCAGTGGGCCCTTCATGTTTCAGTCCGCCACTGCAGTGCAGTGTCAGCGGAGCAATCTGGGTCACGATGACCCAGGTTGTGCCACATGCTACCCAATTGGCTGGCTTCAGTAGCGCTTGGAGATTCCGAGAAACCAAATGATTGCATAAGAAAAGAGGTGTTTTAAACCTCAAGGATGGTGGCTGGCATGTATGCAAATTACTGGTTGTAGATAGCCTATGACAAGCAGGGGCGGGTTTTTAATAGGGACATTATATAAGGGGCTAGAAGTGTGGGCCAAAGCCTCGGCAGCTCACCAGTCCGGTACAATTATTTAGTTGAGGTGCGCGCCCTTCGTTGACTGGTAGTTGGCTGTACTAACCTAACGGGGGGCAGTATCACCACCTAAATGGGTGGGTAGTCAAGGTAAAGGGTGAGCGATACCTTTTTGTTGATTATATGGTTTATATTGTTATGTGTATGCACTCTGGGCGATCTACACCTGCTATACCTGTTGTTGTTTGTGTGTGGGCATAGCAGATTTGGCTGATTTCTGGCCGTCCTGTCTTTGCCACCAAACATCCTTAAATAAATAATAAATGAATAATAAATAATTATTGTTCCAATAAATCACCATCAATGTTATCTGGCAAATCTACGTCTCAGTGTCTTTATTTATTTTAGTTGGGGTAAGTGGTTTGCACACATGACACACCTCATCCGATAGAAGGTTTAATCATCTCCAAGCGTCCACTGCAACGCCAAAAGAGCCGGGTACTGCAGACCTGGCTCTGGTGTGAACGGTGTGAAGGGGTATTAGATGGCACCAGGTACCATCTTGTATATGTCTTATAACCAGTGGCGACTCCAGTGGTGGGGCTGTAGTACAGTCCAAAATTCAAACTGGGTAGCCACACAAGCTGCCAGTGAGTGCCGGCTGGCGATGCCTGGCAGTGTTTGGCGTGGAAGTTGGTGTGGCTGCTCTATTTGAATATTGGAGTGCGCTGCAGTAACACCTCCTGAGCCGCCATAACACGTCTCCCTTATAACCACACTAATGGAAGCTTTAGTAATTCGGCACCTAAAAGCAGATCATCCCTCTGTCATCTATAGGGGCTGATAGATTGGCCTCCCAAGCTAATTCATCAGGTTTCCCGTCAGGGGCCAGAATTAAGTGATTAGGGGGCAGATGTACTAAGATCTGGAAAGTGATAAAGTGGAGAGAGATAAACTACCAACCAATCAGCTCCTAACTGTCATTTTCAAACACAGCCTGTAACAAGACAGTTAGGAGCTGAGTGGCTGGTACTTTATCTCGCTTCACTTTATTACTTTCCAGAGCTTCATACATCTGCCCCTTTGTACAGAGATGTTGCCTTTTCGACCTCAAGACGTTCAGTTTTTAAGTGGTAAGCCAGGAAATCCAACCGCTTCATTAAAGTCTGCTACACCTGTACATAAACAAAGGAATAAGCAGTTGTACTTGGTGCCACACAAATATTAAAACATAACTTTTTTTTGTATCTCTTTATTTACGAAAATAGTTGACATGAAATATACAAATCCAAGAATTGTATAATGTATAGAAAATATTACAATCATAACAATTATCTTGTTAATATTAATACGGATGTACAATTAGTTGTCATCAAACTAGTAATTTTGTAGTTATTGGGGCTTTAAATTATAACATAACAAAAACAAATAAAAATGCAACAGGAAAGGTAAAAGGATGGGTAAGTAAATAGGCAGCATCCGGTACACTCCCCAATCAGGAGAAAAGAAAATGTACCCTTCCCCAGGAAGCTGTCTGACAAGAGGAGCACGTATGTACGGCGCTGGGACCACTTGTGGCGCCTAAAAAATAGTATGTAATAATAATAATAAATAATAATAATACCAGGGGTCCCAGGGTGCATGGAATCTGAGCACTGTACCATGAAGAGGGGCAGTTTTATACCCCTTTTACACCAGAGCAAAAATCTGGGCATTTGCTGGATCTACCCGAGTCTCAGCTCAGCGTAAAAGGGTCCCTGAAAAATAACCTGGGTCAAGTGACCCGGCAATCCAACCCAGGTAGCTACCAGGGTTGGCAACACAGGTTATCCGACCTGTGTTATGCCTAAAATGAGCTGATTGGTGGTTGTGGAGCAGTCACATCCCACTTTTTATGACCTCACAAGTTTAGCAGGGAAGACCCAGGTTCGGTGTGAATGGGGCTGACCTGGGAATAATCCAGATCGATGGTGCTGTGTAACCGGTGTCTGACCTGGGTCTGATCTGGGTTGGAACCATGTCTGAAAGCCCAGGTCAGACCTGGGTTTTTGTTGGAAAACAGGTATTATTCTCCATTATAGCTAAATATAAGATCTTATTAATAAAAGCTTGCACTGGGAAAGGGGGGGGGCTTATTTTGCTTTGAATTTACAGCAGTCAGGAGTTTAGCCGCAGTGTAAATGTGGCCACAAAGTTTATTTTGAGGTTATTAAGGGATCTTGGGTTGATAATTGGTGCAGCCACTCACTGAAGAACTGATAATTGGTGCAGCCACTGGCTGAAGAACTGATAATTGGTGCAGCCACTGGCTGAAGTAAGAAGAGTTGATACTCAAAACAAGCCCCCCACAAAACAAGCTGCCAATGCACAGTGGACATTGGTGGCAATGATCCCATACACAATACATTAGATATTGTCATAGTCATCCCCATCAGTGTGTACATCCTCCTCTTCTTCACACAATATTAATTTGTCCTCACTGGAATCCACCATTACAGACGCTTCTGTATTATTATTTTTTTACTCAAGTGCTGGTAAAGGTCTTCCTCGTGGAATTTGTAATTAATTTCATGAGCATCATCTTTTCCACATTTTGGGGAAGTAACCTCCTACACCGATCACTGACAAGGTTCCCGGCTGCGCTGATAACTCTTTCAGACTACACACTGGAGGGTGGGCAACTTAAGTACAGCAAAGCGGTTTGTGTAAATGACTCCAAATTGCCTCTTTTTCCTGCCAGTAGTGAAACGGACTGTCTGACATACCCATTTGGATGCTGTGGCCGAAGGCAGGCCACACAGGGTTAATGGCTGCCACAGCACTGAAGGGGTTAACCCCCGTGCTGTGCCGCCATTTTTAAAAGGACAAAAAGGCGCCAGGCGCCCATTGTAAATGTATACTCTGCGCTACGCGCTGAGTGTTGATAAGTGTTTTTCATGTTCTTTATGCCGCGGCCTGGACTTGCTGCACTGGGGGAGTGTAGGTAGAGTGTGTCATGGCCGCTGCGGGACAGGGAGAGCCAGCTCCCACTGCAACCAGCGCTGAAACAGTTACGGTCCCAGTGAGGACACAGTTTAAAAGCACACTGCACATGGTTTATGATGAACTGTATTAAAATATATATGTATTGCTGTAATGCACTGCAGCTGATCTGCAATGCATTAGTGCATGAAGCAACGTATATTTAATAGGCTATGCACTATATGGTTTAAATGTATATTTTGTAGAGAAAATGCACTTATTGAATATATGCCTGAATATGACATGACCAGCCTCTGTGTCTGCAGAAAGTAGCAGGAGGTCTGATGAATAGGAAGACCTGTTTTGGTCAGTGACCTCTGGCTGGAAGGTTACTGTGTGAAGGTGTGAATGGTGTCATATAGCCAAACATTTCACATACAGAACTTCCTTTTGAAAAGACAATTTGTTTTTAAGAAGATCCTTGTGGATGCCACTTCTAAAAGCTGAATGTGTTGGTTGGAAATGCCAAAGTGATTGATAAGGATGAATGTCATTTACCCTTTCCTGTGAAATGTTATATCAACATTTTAGGAGAAAGTATAATGTATGATAAATCAGTTTGTGTTTAAAGTTTGGGTGGTGACCAAAACACCAGGTAGTCTCAGGCTCAGGGGAGTGACCACTCCCCACTGTCCATAGGGGACAATGTTAAATGTGCATGTGGCCAGCACACGCACAGGTCATGCACTTAAGGTGATTGGTTGGAAACCACAGGGCAGACTTACCCCCTGCAGAAATGTGTATTAGAATGATATAAATAGAGGGCCTGTGAGCCCTGTGTGTGTACATCTTTCAAAATCCTGTGTGGAGGAGACCTGCTGTATGATTCCTGTAACATCTTGTATGCTGATATTCCCCTTCAATCTGAAGGGAGGGTCTTTTTTAAGACTATGAGCAATAAACACCTTGCCTGACTTCAATTGTGCCTCAATCCTGCGACCAACAGAATTGCGCAAAACGCTATTCCGTTCTCCTGATGTTCTGGGTAAGAGCTCCGTGTCTCCAAGTTCAAGTCCTCTGCCAGCTACCATGCAGACCTGGTCCATTGCGAGGGATCAGGTGGGAACAGCCAACACCAAACAGGAGGTGTGTCCGCAGATAGTCAAACGCATATGCAGCAGAAGCGGTTCCAGGCGCCGACGTAGGAGCCTGACTGTACGTAAAAAGCGGTTCCAAACGCCGATGGTAGAGTTTGGTGGTGGCAGCATCGTTAAACGCCCACGGCGCAGTGGGTGGAGTCAGTGACAGGAGGTCACTGAGGGTGAGTGGGAGTCCAAAAGCGCTAACCCGTGACCAGGGACGGCCTAGGCGAAAGGCGTCCGGTCACAGATGCTATCCCTAAAATAATCATCCACCATTCTCTGAATGGTGAGCGTATCAGACAAAGTCACGGTAGACATGTCACTCATTGTAGGCAGTTATTTCAGACCCAACCAGATGTCATTAGGTTTTGCTGACTGATCTGCATCACCACTAGTAGTGGGTCTCTTAGGAAAATGTAGTTTTTTCCTGGCAGCTGCAGAAACTGAAGGAGGAGATAATGTCGTGTCACGTGCCGCTTGAGCGGACAATTTTTTCACCACCAGCTCTTTGCATCTTTTCAGATTTATGTCCATCGGAAAGAATGACACAAGGTATAACTTAAACCTAGGATCAAGTATGGTCGCCAAAATATAGTGATCTGATTTCAATAGATTTAAGACCCTTGAATCCTGGCAAAGCGAATGAAGTGCTTGATCTACAAGTCCGACATACTTAGCGGAATCACTCTGTTTCAGCTTCTCCTTCAGTTTCTCCAGCTGCTTTTGCAAAAGTCTGATTAGGGGAATGATCTGACTCAAGCTGGCAGTGTCTGAACGAACTTCACATGTGGCAAATTCAAAGGAATTGAGAACCTTGCACTACACGGAAATTATTCTCCACTGGGCTTGACTAAGGTGCATTCCCACTCCTCACCATATGTCATAGGCTGTAGTGTAGCCTTGGATGGCCTTTGCTGCTCCTCCATCCGCTGAATCATATAGAGGGTAGAATTCCACCTAGTTACCACTTCTTGCTTCAGCTGATGGCAGGGCAACTTCAATAGTTCTTGCTGGTTTTGCAATCTTTGACACGCAGATGCTGAATGTCGTAAATAGACAGAAATCTTTCGGGCAACCGAGAGCATCTCCTGCACGCCCCTGTCATTTTGTAAGAAATGTTGCACCACCAGATTAATTGTGTGAGAAAAACATGGGATGTGTTCGAATTCTCCCACATGTAATGCTCTCACAATATTGCTGGCATTGTCAGGAATCACAAATCCCAAGGAGACTCCAAGTGGGGTAAGCCATTTTGCAATGATTTCCTGGAGTTTCTCTAAGAGGTTCTCAGCGGTATGCCTCTTACTGAAACCGGTGATACACAGAGTAGCCTGCCTCTGAATGAGCTGGCATTTGTTAGATGCTGCTGCAGTTTGCACTGTTGGAGGCAATACACTTACCCAGTGGGCTGTCACAATCATGTAATCTTTAGTTTGCCCTGTCCCACTTGTCCACATATCTGTGGTTGAGTGAACAGAGGGCACAACGACATTTTGGAGGCCATTAAGAAAAAAAAACGTATTAATGTCCTTGTACAAATTGGGAATTGCTATTCTAGAGAAGTGGAATCTAGAAGGGACCTGGTAGCGGGGACACCACTAACTGTGTAATAAAACCCACTGCATTAATGGTGGATACTGGATGCACATCTAATACCAGCATAGCATCAGTAATCCGCTGTGCAACTGGGTGTCTGATGTCAAACTTGTTCCCCATTGCAAAGGATTGTTTGACAGTCAATTGTCTGGTTAAACTATAAGTAGTCTTCATCCTGGTCCCCTTCTGGGATGAAGATCCACTGACAGCAACAGCAGGCATAGCACTCAAGGATCCTGCTGAGGAACAACGAATAGGAGAGGAGTCAGTTATTCTTATGGAATTGGATGCAGGACTACTTCTGACCACGAAAGAGGATGTTGATGATGATGCAAGTGTTGGTGGTGGAGTTTGCACGCGCTTGGATCCAGATAGAAGGGAGCAGCTAGGTGACACTGGACTGATTGTTGTTCGTTTTTTTTGTCCCCAAATTTTCAGAATTTGAAATACCCTTTCCAATTTGATGAATGCGCTGCAAGTGACATAACAGGGAGGAGTGTGACAGGGAGTTGTGGGTGAGGGGAGGTGCTGGACATGTCACACTGACATAATAATCTGCTGAGGAACAGCGACATCAATGAGTAGGAACAGGCTATAGATAGACAGAGGCTATAGATAGACGGAGTTCTCCACTAGTGTATGGTGGCTTCTAAGGTGCCAGGAAGAGGTGTCATGTATTGGGCGGCTGTGATGGTACACTCTGGGTACATAGTTACAGCCCTAAGTGGGATCAATATATTGTGGGCAATGGAGGAGGTGCCCCATCAGTGCTGGCGCATGGCGGCAGGCGCCTCCATTGTCTCCCATAGTTCCACCCCTGATAACACAGCCCTTATGGACAACAGGCACAGCCCAGCACAGCAGCCAGCCCTAGTATGGACTAGTGGACAACAGCCAGCCAGCCCCTATGACAAGTGACAACAGCCAGCCAGGCCCTTTGACAAGTGACAACAGCCAGCCAGCCCCTATGCAGTATGGACATTAAGCAGCCAGCCCCTATGCACACACAGCAACAGCACAGCGATCACAGCCCCCTCCTTCCTCTTCACTTTCCACAGCTGGAATGAAAATGGTGGCGATTGCAGGAACCTTTTATACAATGCAAAATCTGCGACAATCAGACAGCGGGATAATGACGTTTTGAGATCCAAGTCAGGAGGGACAACCTGAGCCGGCTTGAATCCGACTTGGATCTGCAAAATTCGGGTGGGTTCAGATCTCTAATATCCGAGCCCACTCATCCCTACTAAATACCATGCTGGGCACTGATTGGTATTTAGGTTTCAATTTAACAAATCGGTCCAAAAAGACAGATCTTCTCTCACCGCCCATTAAGTTTGTTAAAAGTTACAGTAAGTAAAAAAACGATGCAGATATGGCTTATGGGAAAGTAGTGACCAGGATTCCCCTCTCCTAAGCGCAGGGGTTTATTATTTTGTTGCACAATGTTTGAGCTGGATACACTGCAGAGCTTACTGGTGGCCTCTGACATTACTGGGCCCCTAGCATTGGTTTCATAGCGAGACGTGTAAGCTCCTGTGTCTGGGAGTCTCTCCTTTGCTGCCTCTATTTACTTTTGGATTAGTAAAATAAATTGAGTTGTAGATTAAATTTCTTGATTTACAACAAAATTATGAGATAAATAGGTGACCTTTATCCTTTATAGATAAATGTACTATCATTGTTATATTTACCTGTCCTTCAACTTCCTAAATGTTTATCAGGACAGGTCACAGCTCTCTGAGCTTTCGGGAATGAGTGGAGCTAAATGTTTGTTATAAGGCCCCTGGCCAGGCATTAATACATAGCTGCACATTTCAGTAGACAGGCATCAGCCATGAAACTGCGGTCACACTTCACATTGTGCGTCTGCACCGGGATATTCGCGGTGCTGTGTCTGGCGGATAAAGAGAGCTGTCCAGGTGAGTAATCTACAAACACTTCTGAATTTTACAATATTTTTACTTTTATAACAAGTATTCTGTTGTGTCTCCTTATATCATTTACTTCTTACCAAGTGCCCTTCATGTCTGTAACTGGGCAGTAAGTGCCCTTCATGTCTGTAACTGGGCAGTAAGTACCCTTCATGTCTGTAACTGGGCAGTAAGTGCCCTTCATGTCTGTAACTGGGCAGTAAGTGCCCTTCATGTCTGTAACTGGGCAGTAAGTACCCTTCATGTCTGTAACTGGGCAGTAAGTGCCCTTCATGTCTGTAACTGGGCAGTAAGTGCCCTTCATGTCTGTAACTGGGCAGTAAGTGCCCTTCATGTCTGTAACTGGGCAGTAAGTACCCTTCATGTCTGTAACTGGGCAGTAAGTGCCCTTCATGTCTGTAACTGGGCAGTAAGTGCCCTTCATGTCTGTAACTGGGCAGTAAGTACCCTTCATGTCTGTAACTGGGCAGTAAGTACCCTTCATGTCTGTAACTGGGCAGTAAGTGCCCTTCATGTCTGTAACTGGGCAGTAAGTGCCCTTCATGTCTGTAACTGGGCAGTAAGTACCCTTCATGTCTGTAACTGGGCAGTAAGTGCCCTTCATGTCTGTAACTGGGCAGTAAGTGCCCTTCATGTCTGTAACTGGGCAGTAAGTACCCTTCATGTCTGTAACTGGGCAGTAAGTGCCCTTCATGTCTGTAACTGGGCAGTAAGTGCCCTTCATGTCTGTAACTGGGCAGTAAGTACCCTTCATGTCTGTAACTGGGCAGTAAGTGCCCTTCATGTCTGTAACTGGGCAGTAAGTGCCCTTCATGTCTGTAACTGGGCAGTAAGTGCCCTTCATGTCTGTAACTGGGCAGTAAGTACCCTTCATGTCTGTAACTGGGCAGTAAGTGCCCTTCATGTCTGTAACTGGGCAGTAAGTGCCCTTCATGTCTGTAACTGGGCAGTAAGTACCCTTCATGTCTGTAACTGGGCAGTAAGTACCCTTCATGTCTGTAACTGGGCAGTAAGTGCCCTTCATGTCTGTAACTGGGCAGTAAGTGCCCTTCATGTCTGTAACTGGGCAGTAAGTACCCTTCATGTCTGTAACTGGGCAGTAAGTGCCCTTCATGTCTGTAACTGGGCAGTAAGTGCCCTTCATGTCTGTAACTGGGCAGTAAGTGCCCTTCATGTCTGTAACTGGGCAGTAAGTGCCCTTCATGTCTGTAACTGGGCAGTAAGTGCCCTTCATGTCTGTAACTGGGCAGTAAGTGCCCTTCATGTCTGTAACTGGGCAGTAAGTGCCCTTCATGTCTGTAACTGGGCAGTAAGTGCCCTTCATGTCTGTATCTTGGCAGTAAGTGCCCTTCATGTCTGTAACTGGGCAGTAAGTGCCCTTCATGTCTGTAACTGGGCAGTAAGTGCCCTTCATGTCTGTAACTGGGCAGTAAGTGCCCTTCATGTCTGTATCTGGGCAGTAAGTACCCTTCATGTCTGTAACTGGGCAGTAAGTGCCCTTCATGTCTGTAACTGGGCAGTAAGTGCCCTTCATGTCTGTAACTGGGCAGTAATTACCCTATATGTCTGTAACTGGGCAGTAAGTGCCCTTCATGTCTGTATCTGGGCAGTAAGTGCCCTTCATGCCTGTAACTGGGCAGTAAGTGCCCTTCATGTCTGTAACTGGGCAGTAAGTGCCCTTCATGTCTGTAACTGGGCAGTAATTACCCTATATGTCTGTAACTGGGCAGTAAGTGCCCTTCATGTCTGTATCTGGGCAGTAAGTACCCTTCATGTCTGTAACTGGGCAGTAAGTGCCCTTCATGTCTGTAACTGGGCAGTAAGTGACCTTCATGTCTGTAACTGGGCAGTAAGTACCCTATATGTCTGTAACTGGGCAGTAAGTACCCTTCATGTCTGTATCTGGGCAGTAAGTACCCTTCATGTCTGTATCTGGGAAGTAAGTACCCTTCATGTCAACATAAGGGGCATTACTGGGGACATTACTGGGGGCTCTGCATAAGGGGCATTATTGGGGGCTCTGCATAAGGGGCATTACTGGGGGCACAACATAAGGGGCATTACTGGGGACATTACTGGGACTCTGCATAAGGGGCATTACTAAGTACATTACTGGAGGCTCTGCATAAGGGGCATTAGTGGGGGCACTGCATAAGGGGCATTACTGGGGGCACTGCATAAGGGGCATTATTATTATCTCAGTCTGTGCCCTGACTGCACATGTGCAAATGCACCAATTTTCCAGTGATTTTTGACTAATGCGCCAGCTGACGCAGGACTCCGGAGAGAGAAGTAGAATTATACGGGTGCAGCATGTGTGGTGTGGGCAGTAAGTGCCCTTCGTGTCTGTAACAGGGCAGTAAGTACCCTTCATGTCTGTAACTGGGCAGTATGTACCCTTCATGTCTGTATCTTGGCAGTAACTACCCTTCATGTCTGTAACTGGGCAGTAAGTGCCCTTCATGTCTGTATCTGGGCAGTAAGTGCCCTTCATGTCTGTAACTGGGCAGTAAGTGCCCTTCATGCCTGTAACTGGGCAGTAAGTACCCTTCATGTCTGTATCTTGGCAGTAACTACCCTTCATGTCTGTAACTGGGCAGTAAGTGCCCTTCATGCCTGTAACTGGGCAGTAAGTACCCTTCATGTCTGTAACTGGGCAGTAAGTGCCCTTCATGTCTGTATCTGGGCAGTAAGTACCCTTCATGTCTGTATCTGGGCAGTAAGTACCCTTCATGTCTGTAACTGGGCAGTAAGTGCCCTTCATGTCTGTATCTGGGCAGTAAGTGCCCTTCATGTCTGTAACAGGGCAGTAAGTACCCTTCATGTCTGTAACTGGGCAGTATGTACCCTTCATGTCTGTATCTGGGCAGTAAGTACCCTTCATGTCTGTAACTGGGCAGTAAGTGCCCTTCATGTCTGTATCTGGGCAGTAAGTGCCCTTCATGTCTGTAACAGGGCAGTAAGTACCCTTCATGTCTGTAACTGGGCAGTATGTACCCTTCATGTCTGTATCTTGGCAGTAACTACCCTTCATGTCTGTAACTGGGCAGTAAATGCCCTTCATGTCTGTATCTGGGCAGTAAGTGCCCTTCATGTCTGTAACTGGGCAGTAAGTGCCCTTCATGCCTGTAACTGGGCAGTAAGTACCCTTCATGTCTATATCTTGGCAGTAACTACCCTTCATGTCTGTAACTGGGCAGTAAGCCCTTCATGCCTGTAACTGGGCAGTAAGTACCCTTCATGTCTGTAACTGGGCAGTAAGTGCCCTTCATGTCTGTATCTGGGCAGTAAGTACCCTTCATGTCTGTAACTGGGCAGTAAGTGCCCTTCATGTCTGTAACTGGGCAGTAAGTGCCCTTCATGTCTGTAACTGGACAGTAAGTACCCTATATGTCTGTAACTGGGCAGTAAGTACCCTTCATGTCTGTATCTGGGCAGTAAGTACCCTTCATGTCTGTATCTGGGAAGTAAGTACCCTTCATGTCAACATAAGGGGCATTACTGGGGACATTACTGGGGGCTCTGCATAAGGGGCATTATTGGGGGCTCTGCATAAGGGGCATTACTGGGGACACAACATAAGTGGCATTACTGGGGACATTACTGGGGGCTCTGCATAAGGGGCATTATTGGGGGCTCTGCATAAGGGACACTACTGGGGACACAACAAAAGGGGCATTACTGGGGACATTACTGGGGGCTCTGCATAAGGGGCATTATTGGGGGCTCTTGCATAAGGGGCATTACTGGGGGCACAACATAAGGGGCATTACTAGGGACACTACTAGGGACACAACATACGGGCATTACTGGGGACATTACTGGGGCTTTGCATAAGGGGCATTACTGGGGACACAACATAAGGGACACTACTAGCGACATTACTGGGGTCTCTGCATAAGGGGCATTACTGGGGGCACAACATAAGGGGCATTACTGGGGACATTACTGGGACTCTGCATAAGGGGCATTACTAAGTACATTACTGGGGGCTCTGCATAAGGGGCATTAGTGGGGGCACTGCATAAGGGGCATTACTGGGGGCACAACATAAGGGGCATTATTATTATCTCAGTCTGTGCCCTGACTGCACATGTGCAAATGCACCAATTTTCCAGTGATTTTTGACTAATGCGCCAGCTGACGCAGGACTCCGGAGAGAGAAGTAGAATTATACGGGTGCAGCATGTGTGGTGTGGGCAGTAAGTGCCCTTCGTGTCTGTAACAGGGCAGTAAGTACCCTTCATGTCTGTAACTGGGCAGTATGTACCCTTCATGTCTGTATCTTGGCAGTAACTACCCTTCATGTCTGTAACTGGGCAGTAAGTGCCCTTCATGTCTGTATCTGGGCAGTAAGTGCCCTTCATGTCTGTAACTGGGCAGTAAGTGCCCTTCATGCCTGTAACTGGGCAGTAAGTACCCTTCATGTCTGTATCTTGGCAGTAACTACCCTTCATGTCTGTAACTGGGCAGTAAGTGCCCTTCATGCCTGTAACTGGGCAGTAAGTACCCTTCATGTCTGTAACTGGGCAGTAAGTGCCCTTCATGTCTGTATCTGGGCAGTAAGTACCCTTCATGTCTGTAACTGGGCAGTAAGTGCCCTTCATGTCTGTAACTGGGCAGTAAGTGCCCTTCATGTCTGTAACTGGGCAGTAAGTACCCTATATGTCTAACTGGGCAGTAAGTACCCTTCATGTCTGTATCTGGGCAGTAAGTACCCTTCATGTCTGTATCTGGGAAGTAAGTACCCTTCATGTCAACATAAGGGGCATTACTGGGGACATTACTGGGGGCTCTGCATAAGGGGCATTATTGGGGGCTCTGCATAAGGGGCATTACTGGGGGCACAACATAAGGGGCATTACTGGGGACATTACTGGGACTCTGCATAAGGGGCATTACTAAGTACATTACTGGGGGCTCTGCATAAGGGGCATTATTGGGGGCTCTTGCATAAGGGGCATTACTGGGGGCACAACATAAGGGGCATTACTAGGGACACTACTAGGGACACAACATACGGGCATTACTGGGGACATTACTGGGGCTTTGCATAAGGGGCATTACTGGGGACACAACATAAGGGACACTACTAGCGACATTACTGGGGTCTCTGCATAAGGGGCATTACTGGGGGCACAACATAAGGGGCATTACTGGGGACATTACTGGGACTCTGCATAAGGGGCATTACTAAGTACATTACTGGGGGCTCTGCATAAGGGGCATTAGTGGGGGCACTGCATAAGGGGCATTACTGGGGGCACAACATAAGGGGCATTATTATTATCTCAGTCTGTGCCCTGACTGCACATGTGCAAATGCACCAATTTTCCAGTGATTTTTGACTAATGCGCCAGCTGACGCAGGACTCCGGAGAGAGAAGTAGAATTATACGGGTGCAGCATGTGTGGTGTGGGCAGTAAGTGCCCTTCGTGTCTGTAACAGGGCAGTAAGTACCCTTCATGTCTGTAACTGGGCAGTATGTACCCTTCATGTCTGTATCTTGGCAGTAACTACCCTTCATGTCTGTAACTGGGCAGTAAGTGCCCTTCATGTCTGTATCTGGGCAGTAAGTGCCCTTCATGTCTGTAACTGGGCAGTAAGTGCCCTTCATGCCTGTAACTGGGCAGTAAGTACCCTTCATGTCTGTATCTTGGCAGTAACTACCCTTCATGTCTGTAACTGGGCAGTAAGTGCCCTTCATGCCTGTAACTGGGCAGTAAGTACCCTTCATGTCTGTAACTGGGCAGTAAGTGCCCTTCATGTCTGTATCTGGGCAGTAAGTACCCTTCATGTCTGTAACTGGGCAGTAAGTGCCCTTCATGTCTGTAACTGGGCAGTAAGTACCCTATATGTCTAACTGGGCAGTAAGTACCCTTCATGTCTGTATCTGGGCAGTAAGTACCCTTCATGTCTGTATCTGGGAAGTAAGTACCCTTCATGTCAACATAAGGGGCATTACTGGGGACATTACTGGGGGCTCTGCATAAGGGGCATTATTGGGGGCTCTGCATAAGGGGCATTACTGGGGGCACAACATAAGGGGCATTACTGGGGACATTACTGGGACTCTGCATAAGGGGCATTACTAAGTACATTACTGGGGGCTCTGCATAAGGGGCATTAGTGGGGGCACTGCATAAGGGGCATTACTGGGGGCACTGCATAAGGGGCATTATTATTATCTCAGTCTGTGCCCTGACTGCACATGTGCAAATGCACCAATTTTCCAGTGATATTTGACTAATGCGCCAGCTGACGCAGGACTCCGGAGAGAGAAGTAGAATTATACGGGTGCAGCATGTGTGGTGTGGGCAGTAAGTGCCCTTCGTGTCTGTAACAGGGCAGTAAGTACCCTTCATGTCTGTAACTGGGCAGTATGTACCCTTCATGTCTGTATCTTGGCAGTAACTACCCTTCATGTCTGTAACTGGGCAGTAAGTGCCCTTCATGTCTGTATCTGGGCAGTAAGTGCCCTTCATGTCTGTAACTGGGCAGTAAGTGCCCTTCATGCCTGTAACTGGGCAGTAAGTACCCTTCATGTCTGTATCTTGGCAGTAACTACCCTTCATGTCTGTAACTGGGCAGTAAGTGCCCTTCATGCCTGTAACTGGGCAGTAAGTACCCTTCATGTCTGTAACTGGGCAGTAAGTGCCCTTCATGTCTGTATCTGGGCAGTAAGTACCCTTCATGTCTGTATCTGGGCAGTAAGTACCCTTCATGTCTGTAACTGGGCAGTAAGTGCCCTTCATGTCTGTATCTGGGCAGTAAGTGCCCTTCATGTCTGTAACAGGGCAGTAAGTACCCTTCATGTCTGTAACTGGGCAGTATGTACCCTTCATGTCTGTATCTGGGCAGTAAGTACCCTTCATGTCTGTAACTGGGCAGTAAGTGCCCTTCATGTCTGTATCTGGGCAGTAAGTGCCCTTCATGTCTGTAACAGGGCAGTAAGTACCCTTCATGTCTGTAACTGGGCAGTATGTACCCTTCATGTCTGTATCTTGGCAGTAACTACCCTTCATGTCTGTAACTGGGCAGTAAGTGCCCTTCATGTCTGTATCTGGGCAGTAAGTGCCCTTCATGTCTGTAACTGGGCAGTAAGTGCCCTTCATGCCTGTAACTGGGCAGTAAGTACCCTTCATGTCTGTATCTTGGCAGTAACTACCCTTCATGTCTGTAACTGGGCAGTAAGTGCCCTTCATGCCTGTAACTGGGCAGTAAGTACCCTTCATGTCTGTAACTGGGCAGTAAGTGCCCTTCATGTCTGTATCTGGGCAGTAAGTACCCTTCATGTCTGTAACTGGGCAGTAAGTGCCCTTCATGTCTGTAACTGGGCAGTAAGTACCCTATATGTCTAACTGGGCAGTAAGTACCCTTCATGTCTGTATCTGGGCAGTAAGTACCCTTCATGTCTGTATCTGGGAAGTAAGTACCCTTCATGTCAACATAAGGGGCATTACTGGGGACATTACTGGGGGCTCTGCATAAGGGGCATTATTGGGGGCTCTGCATAAGGGGCATTACTGGGGGCACAACATAAGGGGCATTACTGGGGACATTACTGGGACTCTGCATAAGGGGCATTACTAAGTACATTACTGGGGGCTCTGCATAAGGGGCATTAGTGGGGGCACTGCATAAGGGGCATTACTGGGGGCACTGCATAAGGGGCATTATTATTATCTCAGTCTGTGCCCTGACTGCACATGTGCAAATGCACCAATTTTCCAGTGATATTTGACTAATGCGCCAGCTGACGCAGGACTCCGGAGAGAGAAGTAGAATTATACGGGTGCAGCATGTGTGGTGTGGGCAGTAAGTGCCCTTCGTGTCTGTAACAGGGCAGTAAGTACCCTTCATGTCTGTAACTGGGCAGTATGTACCCTTCATGTCTGTATCTTGGCAGTAACTACCCTTCATGTCTGTAACTGGGCAGTAAGTGCCCTTCATGTCTGTATCTGGGCAGTAAGTGCCCTTCATGTCTGTAACTGGGCAGTAAGTGCCCTTCATGCCTGTAACTGGGCAGTAAGTACCCTTCATGTCTGTATCTTGGCAGTAACTACCCTTCATGTCTGTAACTGGGCAGTAAGTGCCCTTCATGCCTGTAACTGGGCAGTAAGTACCCTTCATGTCTGTAACTGGGCAGTAAGTGCCCTTCATGTCTGTATCTGGGCAGTAAGTACCCTTCATGTCTGTATCTGGGCAGTAAGTACCCTTCATGTCTGTAACTGGGCAGTAAGTGCCCTTCATGTCTGTATCTGGGCAGTAAGTGCCCTTCATGTCTGTAACAGGGCAGTAAGTACCCTTCATGTCTGTAACTGGGCAGTATGTACCCTTCATGTCTGTATCTGGGCAGTAAGTACCCTTCATGTCTGTAACTGGGCAGTAAGTGCCCTTCATGTCTGTATCTGGGCAGTAAGTGCCCTTCATGTCTGTAACAGGGCAGTAAGTACCCTTCATGTCTGTAACTGGGCAGTATGTACCCTTCATGTCTGTATCTTGGCAGTAACTACCCTTCATGTCTGTAACTGGGCAGTAAGTGCCCTTCATGTCTGTATCTGGGCAGTAAGTGCCCTTCATGTCTGTAACTGGGCAGTAAGTGCCCTTCATGCCTGTAACTGGGCAGTAAGTACCCTTCATGTCTATATCTTGGCAGTAACTACCCTTCATGTCTGTAACTGGGCAGTAAGCCCTTCATGCCTGTAACTGGGCAGTAAGTACCCTTCATGTCTGTAACTGGGCAGTAAGTGCCCTTCATGTCTGTATCTGGGCAGTAAGTACCCTTCATGTCTGTAACTGGGCAGTAAGTGCCCTTCATGTCTGTAACTGGGCAGTAAGTGCCCTTCATGTCTGTAACTGGACAGTAAGTACCCTATATGTCTGTAACTGGGCAGTAAGTACCCTTCATGTCTGTATCTGGGCAGTAAGTACCCTTCATGTCTGTATCTGGGAAGTAAGTACCCTTCATGTCAACATAAGGGGCATTACTGGGGACATTACTGGGGGCTCTGCATAAGGGGCATTATTGGGGGCTCTGCATAAGGGGCATTACTGGGGACACAACATAAGTGGCATTACTGGGGACATTACTGGGGGCTCTGCATAAGGGGCATTATTGGGGGCTCTGCATAAGGGACACTACTGGGGACACAACAAAAGGGGCATTACTGGGGACATTACTGGGGGCTCTGCATAAGGGGCATTATTGGGGGCTCTTGCATAAGGGGCATTACTGGGGGCACAACATAAGGGGCATTACTAGGGACACTACTAGGGACACAACATACGGGCATTACTGGGGACATTACTGGGGCTTTGCATAAGGGGCATTACTGGGGACACAACATAAGGGACACTACTAGCGACATTACTGGGGTCTCTGCATAAGGGGCATTACTGGGGGCACAACATAAGGGGCATTACTGGGGACATTACTGGGACTCTGCATAAGGGGCATTACTAAGTACATTACTGGGGGCTCTGCATAAGGGGCATTAGTGGGGGCACTGCATAAGGGGCATTACTGGGGGCACAACATAAGGGGCATTATTATTATTTCAGTCTGTGCCCTGACTGCACATGTGCAAATGCACCAATTTTCCAGTGATTTTTGACTAATGCGCCAGCTGACGCGGGACTCCGGAGAGAGAAGTAGAATTATACGGGTGCAGCGTGTGTGGTGTGGGCCCCTCTGGATCCTGGGGTCACCTATTATAGATACATCAATGTTCAGGAGGGAATGTACAAATTAATATGGCAGCACTATGTCCCTCCTCGCTGTCATTGGGAGCCGTGAGAGAGGGGTGGGCGGTGAGCGTGCGCGTGCCTCCATGTTACGGACAAACATTATACAGGATTATACAGGATTATATAACAGATAAGTGTAACACAGTGGAATCAATTCTCTCTCTTTTTTACATTAGAAATAAAAATCCTTGAATTTGGCGAATCCGAAAGTCTTTCCATTCTGAGAGGATGTCCTGGGGCCCGCGGCACAATAGGACTACCGGGATTACAGGGCCCACCAGGAAGTAAAGGTAAATATCGCCCTCATCTTGCCCTTTACAAGTCAAGGAAAATAAATGTTGAGTTAAATTGCTGTCAATTGTGGCGCTAAAAATAAAACACATAGAATTGCGGCTGCGAGAGGAGGAATCTCTCCAATAATGAACAACCCTAAACTGCTGCGCAAATATGTATATATAGAATGGTCTCATATGGTGAATAATAACAGCAATTTATTACTGGGGTATTAATCATCAGGAAACATTAAACACACACCTTAGCACGTATATGAAAGTAGTGAGACGTTGAGCCGTCTGGGAGCGGTAGAAATAGTCGCGCTCTTCTCATTTACTAGTAACTCGGAGGCTTATGTATTAATAATCATAGCGCTGCAATCGTAGCGAGAACCGCTGTCCCTGCAAGTTACTCCTCTGGCACATTTAGGAAAGACTCCTACAGGGGAATATGATACTGATTATTATAATTATTATCCTTTATTTATAAGGCGCCACAAGTGTAGCATCCGCTCAATGTCAGATTCCAAAGCCGGACGGCGGCTTAGAGGGATGGGAAGATCTCTCTCCCGCTGGTAAGCCTCCATAGGCGTATATCGGAGAATGTTGGTGTAAACTAATGGGGGCATGTGGTCAGTATCCCAATGGGCACAGCGCGATGGTCACAATACCGACAGCAGCATCTCTACGGATCCTTAGGGTATTAGAGTATTAGGGTTAGGCACTAGGGGGAGGGTAAGGCTGCGGGAGGGGACGGTTATGGTTAGGATGCGGGAGGGGATGGTTGCGGATAGGCACTAGGGGGAGGGTTGCGGTCAGGCACTAGGGGGAGGGTTGCGTTTAGGCACTAGGGGGAGGGTTGCGGTTAGGCACTAGGGGGAGGGTTAAGGTTAGGCTGTGGGAGGGGTGGGTTATGATGGGGTTATTTTGACTGTCAGGATGACGTACCCAACCCCTAATGGGGCCAAACTCAGAGAAGCTTTTCTTGTGGGAGTTTGGTACATAGGGGTCAGACCATAGACCCACTGATAATAATGGGGGCCGCAATCTGCAGCGCTAATTAGCCTTTCACAGTAGATTTCTGTGAAATCTCCTGCATTAGGCTCTTAGTACATAGCAGGAATACATCAAATTATAGAGAAACTGCAGTCTCTACATATTATGAAAGAAGACACTCGATAAATAGGCCCCTCAGTCTTTTGTCTATGCATGTATTCCAGAGATGGGATATAGGTCCTAATTCAGACCTGCTCGCTAGCAAGCGGCCGCTCAGTGCAGACGATGTTTGCTAACGTGCGCATGCATGTAGTTCACAGTGCGTGTGCGCAAACTAGTACGAGCGATTGGAATGTGCTCGCTCGCCCTGCAAAGACAGCCCAGTGGAGTGAGTGACAGGAGAGGCCATTTTTGGGTGGTAACAGGGGCAGGGCAGTAGTAACGGCTGAGTGTAGTTGCGGACGCAGGCGTGCCTGAGTGTTTTCACGCCATTTCCGGGGCGTGCATAATTAACAGGTAGCGTCATGGTACACGTCACCTGGTACCGCAAGCGCTGCGGTCTGATCTGATGGTTCCCGATGTACCGATGGTTGTATATACTTCCTTGAGATGACGTAGGCTGGTGGGCGTCTGTAAACACAAAGTGAACGCACGCCAAGACATAGTGGGCATGCTTATGCCTTGCGAGCGGCTGCCTTGACGTCACTTA
Source organism: Taudactylus pleione (assembly GCA_031769625.1). NCBI lineage: Eukaryota > Metazoa > Chordata > Amphibia > Anura > Myobatrachidae > Taudactylus > Taudactylus pleione. Next base: position 271,212 of record JAUIMM010000693.1, on the reverse strand, counting down.
GCTGAATTTCCATACGCTGGGAGCGAGCGGCCGCATCTAGCGAGTGGGTCTGAATCATGCCCATAGTGCGCCATAGCGGTCAGCTGTAAGCTTCTGAGGAACGTGCCAACTAGACACAGCAACTAGATCCACTTATGGTTGGACCTGTATGTGCAGTTACAGCAATCAACCTCCGCTATATTATTACACCCGCTCCTCCATTATAAAATCACTGCTCTGATCTTTGCATGCTGGAACTTATCCAAAGCTTCATGGGGTCACTTGCAGCGGACATGAGACACGCAGTCTAACACAAGACCACCGGGTCCATTACAGCCAATAGCTGTACAGTATGTAGGGACCACCACATTCCAGCTGTTCCACACTAAATTGGCAATTTATTACATACCCCCCTCCTCAGGACCTGATTCAGTACAGATCGCTATTGCGATTACAGCTGCGATTACGCATGCAGGTCCACTGCAAAAATATCCTAAAGTTTGCAATCGCTATGCCGTTGCAGCACAACATAAGGACGCCCACTTCCCATTACTCACATCCGTAATACTTAGCAAAACTATCGGAAACATGGAGTACCATCGCTGCCTTACGCACATTTGCACAGGGTCAGGAATTGCTAACCTCATCACACGCAGTAAGTACACAAGCTGCCTATGGCATCGCAGTGGCTGATTTATGCACACCCCTGCAACAGCGTTCAAACGCACTGTCACGACCGCGTATCGCTGCCCCCCATCACCACCCCCAAACGCTCACTTCCCGTCAATAACTCTGCGATGGGTCTACGTAGTATCGGCATTCACAATGTGATCGCAGTGAGACCTTCGCACACGTGCACGACGATGCATACACATGCACAGAACGCAAAAATCATCTGTCTGCGTGTGTAATCGCTAGTATATGTGTAATCGCTAGTATACGTTTAATCGCTAGTATTTGTGTAATCGCTAGTATATGTGTAATCGCTAGTATGTGTGTAATCGCTAGTATATGTGTAATCGCTAGTATATGTGTAATCGCTAGTATGTGTGTAATCGCTAGTATGTGTGTAATCGCTATATGTGTAATCACTAGTATGTGTGTAATCGCTAGTATGTGTGTAATCGCTAGTATACGTGTAATCGCTAGTATTTGTGTAATCGCTAGTATATGTGTAATCGCTAGTATTTGTGTAATCGCTAGTATATGTGTAATCGCTAGTATTTGTGTAATCGCTAGTATTTGTGTAATCGCTAGTATATGTGTAATCGCTAGTATGTGTGTAATCGCTAGTATGTGTGTAATCGCTAGTATATGTGTAATCGCTAGTATATTTGTAATCGCTAGTATATGTGTAGAGAGATTGCTACTTCTGTGACTCAGACAAGTGCTGCGTCTGAAAATTTCGTTACTTTGATAATGATACTTTTAATTTTAATACACTTTGGGGCCTGTGCATTAATAATCTCGGGAATACTGCGACAGTCAGTATCGTGATGGATATTTTCATTTTGAATTAAAATATCCCAGCTATGTACTAAATGTAGCTCACAGAGACAGTGATAGCGATAACCGCTGTCCCTGCAAGCTACATCCCCGGCATATTGTATGGTAGCGATAACTGCTGTCCCTGCAAGTTACATCCCCGGCATATTGTATGGTAGCGATAACTGCTGTCCCTGCAAGTTACATCCCCGGCATATTGTATGGTAGCTATAACTGCTGTCCCTGCAAATTGTATGGTAGTGATAAACGCTGTCCCTGCAAGTTACATCCCCGGCATATTGTATGGTAGTGATAAGCGCTGTTCCTGCAAGTTACATCTCCGGCATATTGTATGGTAGTGATAACTGCTGTCCCTGCAAGTTACATCTCCGGCATATTGTATGGTAGTGATAACCGCTGTCCCTGCAAGTTACATCCCCGGCATATTGTATGGTAGTGATAACTGCTGTCCTTGTGAGTTACATCCCCGGCATATTGTATGGTAGTGATAACTGCTGTCCCTGCAAGTTACATCCCCGGCATATTGTATGGTAGTGATAACTGCTGTCCCTGCGAGTTACATCCCCGGCATATTGTATGGTAGTGATAACTGCTGTCCCTGTGAGTTACATCCCCGGCATATTGTATGGTAACGATAACCGCTGTCCCTGCAAGTTACATCCCCGGCATATTGTATGGTAGTGATAACCGCTGTCCCTGCAAGTTACATCCCCGGCATATTGTATGGTAGTGATAACCGCTGTTCCTGCAAGTTACATCTCCGGCATATTGTATGGTAGTGATAACCGCTGTCCCTGCAAGTTACATCCCCGGCATATTGTGTGGTAGCGATAACTGCTGTCCCTGCAAGTTACATCCCCGGCATATTGTATGGTAGCGATAACTGCTGTCCCTGCAAGTTACTTCTCCGGCATATTGTATGGTAGTGATAACCGCTGTCCCTGCAAGTTACATCCCCGGCATATTGTATGGTAGTGATAACTGCTGTCCCTGCGAGTTACATTCATGGCATATTGTATGGTAGCGATAACCGTTGTCCCTGCAAGTTACATCCCCAGCATATTGTATGGTAGTGATAACCGCTGTCCCTGCAAGTTACATCTCCGGCATATTGTGTGGTAGCGATAACTGCTGTCCCTGTGAGTTACATCCCTGGCATATTGTATGGTAGTGATAACTGCTGTCCCTGCAAGTTACATCCCCGGCATATTGTGTGGTAGCGATAACTGCTGTCCTTGCAAGTTACATCCCCGGCATATTGTGTGGTAGCGATAACTGCTGTCCCTGCGAGTTACATCTCCGGCATATTGTATGGTAGCGATAACTGCTGTCCCTGCAAGTTACATCCCCGGCATATTGCATGGTAGTGATAACTGCTGTCCCTGCAAGTTACATCCCCGGCATATTGTATGGTAGCGATAACTGCTGTCCCTGCGAGTTACATCTCCGGCATATTGTATGGTAGTGATAACCGCTCTCCCTGCAAGTTACATCCCTGACATATTGTATGGTAGTGATAACCGCTGTCCCTGCAAGTTACATCCCCGGCATATTGTATGGTAGCGATAACTGCTGTCCCTGCGAGTTACATCTCCGGCATATTGTATGGTAGTGATAACCGCTGTCCCTGCGAGTTACATCCCTGACACATTTTGTGGTAGCGATAACCGCTGTCCCTGCGAGTTACATCCCTGACATATTTTGTGGTAGCGATAACCGCTGTTCCTGCGAGTTACATCCCTGACATATTGGAGGAATCTATCACATTTGTGAAGACTCCTCCACAGAATCTGACACTGCGCATGTGCTCACTGTCAGCTACTGGAGCTGGCCGGAGGCTGCAGGAGAGGGATCATAAGATTTATCTCCTTTGAATATAACTCCATAGCAGTGTCGGCATGGGGCATGAAGGGTCCACCAGTGGAATGCAATCACAGAAGCCTGCTAGGGGGTGTAGCCAGCTGCTAGAAGGGGTGTGGCCATCCAACCAGAGATGAGCAGCCAGCCATTAAAGCAGCGCCATAGTATAGTATATAAATAAATGTAACCTTTGCAGTAAGGCCAGTTTAACATTTATCATTGATCTCCATCATACAAGGAGGACATAGCATCATTATCACAGTGGCCCTTATAAAGGTTAGATGTCCGCCTATTATGGCCCCTAAAGTGTATCAGGTTGGCTATCACTGCCCTAACAGATGGTCCTGCAGTAAACCAGGCAAATACTGTATTAGTGTCTTCACTTGGATTTTGCATAAAGTCGCAGAGTATGTAGGTGCAGTTGTATGAAGTCGCAGAATATGTAGCGGCAGTTGTATAAAGTCGCAGAGTATGTAGGTGCAGTTGTATAAATTCTCGCAGAGTATGTAGGTGCAGTTGCATAAAGTCGCAGAGTATGTAGGTGCAGTTGTATAAATTCTCGCAGAGTATGTAGGTGCAGTTGTATAAAGTCGCAGAGTATGTAGCGGCAGTTGTATAAAGTCACAGAGTATGTAGGTGCAGTTGTATAAATTCTCGCAGAGTATGTAGGTGCAGTTGTATAAAGTCGCAGAGTATGTAGCGGCAGTTGTATAAAGTCACAGAGTATGTAGGTGCAGTTGTATAAATTCTCGCAGAGTATGTAGGTGCAGTTGTATAAAGTCGCAGAGTATGTAGCGGCAGTTGTATAAAGTCACAGAGTATGTAGGTGCAGTTGTATAAATTCTCGCAGAGTATGTAGGTGCAGTTGTATAAAGTCACAGAGTATGTAGGTGCAGTTGTATAAATTCTCGCAGAGTATGTAGTGGCAGTTGTATAAATTCTCGCAGAGTATGTAGCGGCAGTTGTATAAATTCTCGCAGAGTATGTAGCGGCAGTTGTATAAATTCTCGCAGAGTATGTAGCGGCAGTTGTATAAATTCTCGCAGAGTATGTAGCGGCAGTTGTATAAATTCTCGCAGAGTATGTAGCGGCAGTTGTATAAATTCTCGCAGAGTATGTAGCGGCAGTTGTATAAATTCTCGCAGAGCATGTAGCGGTAGTTGTATAAAGTCGCAGAGTATGTAGCGGCAGTTGTATAAATTCTCGCAGAGTATGTAGCGGCAGTTGCACAAAGTCACAGAGTATGAAGGTGCAGTTGTATAAAGTCGCAGAGTATGTAGGTGCAGTTGTATAAAGTCGCAGAGTATGTAGTGACAGTTGCATGAAGTCGCAGACTATGGAGCGGCAATTGCATAAAGTCACAGAGTATGTAGCGGCAGTTGTATAAAGTCACAGAGTATGTAGCGGCAGTTGTATAAAGTCACAGAGTATGTAGCGGCAGTTGTATAAATTCTCGCAGAGTATGTAGCGGCAGTTGCACAAAGTCACAGAGTATGTAGGTGCAGTTGTATAAAGTCGCAGAGTATGTAGGTGCAGTTGTATAAAGTCGCAGAGTATGTAGTGACAGTTGCATGAAGTCGCAGACTATGGAGCGGCAATTGCATAAAGTCACAGAGTATGTAGCGGCAGTTGTATAAAGTCACAGAGTATGTAGCGGCAGTTGTATAAAGTCACAGAGTATGTAGGTGCAGTTGCATAAAGTCGCAGAGTATGTAGCGGCAGTTGTATAAAGTCGCAGAGTATGTAGGTGCAGTTGTATAAAGTCGCAGAGTATGTAGCAGCAGTTGTATAAAGTCACAGAGTATGTAGCGGCAGTTGCATAAAGTCGCAGAGTATGTAGTGACAGTTGCATGAAGTCGCAGAGTATGTAGTGACAATTGCATAAAGTCGCAGAGTATGGAGCGGCAATAAGTCACTCATGAGGCTGTGCTACTGGTGATTTCCACGGGTCAGAGGAGCATGTGATGGGCTCCTCCAATCAGAGCCCAGCACATGCTTCGCTGACCCCTTTGCAGAGTCTCATGGGAATTACCCAGTAGTGCAATGCTGAGTGCCTGTGTAGCTGCACTACGCCATGTGCCCCGTTATAGAGAATGGTGGCTTTGCCGTAGGCCCCATCCTCCTGGCGTGGTTACAGATTAGCAAAGACCACTGGATATTTCCCAACTCCGCAGCCACCCAGTCAGAGTCTGCCCCATAGACATAAAGCGATTTAAACCAAAGGGACCACACTCCGCATTCATAATAGTGGGGACTGCAATCTGTAGTGCTAATTACCCTTCGGCAGTGTGATCTCCTGCATTTGGCTGTTTAAAGCGCTGATACATACAGTCATGCATCATTTTATGAGAAACTATCTTGATAAATTTGGCCTTTTAATATCTAAACAAGTGTTTTAATAGGTTTCCTGATTATAAATACCTACATAATAACTTGCTATTACTGTTACTATTTTTAACCATGAGACTTTTCTATCTACAAGTATTTGTGCAGCCAGTTAGACGCATTTGTTTAATTGGTAAATTGTTTGAAAAGACATTCATCAAAAGTGTCTAATGCCCCTTTTTCACCAGAGCTAAAACCCGGATTATTACTGGGTCTACCCAGGTCTCAGCTCAGTGTAAAAAGGTCCCTGAAAAATAACCTGGGTCAAGTTACCTGACAATCCAACACAGGTAGCTACCAGGGTTGGACCCAGGATGGTGCAGTGTAAACGGCGCAGCCCGGGTTATCCGACCTGTGTCATGCCTAAAATAAGCCGATTGGTGGTTGTGGAGCAGTCACCTCCCACTTTTTATGACCTCACAAGTTTAGCTGGGCAGACCCGGGTTCAGTGTGAACGGGGCTGACATGAGAATAACCCAGATCGATGGTGCTGTGTAAACGGTGTCTGACCTGGGTTGGAACCATGTCTGAAAACCCAGGCTGGATCCGGGTTTTTGGTGGAATATATAACAACAATATATGTAACACATCCATAAGGTCACAGAAATGTAACATTCTGTAGTTTAATGGAAGCTTCTGTTCTCTGTTATCAGCTAATGCAGCCATATAAATAGTAGTGCGGTATGTTTATGAAAATCACAGGGGGGTGATTGGGATTTATATTGGGACAGATGACAATTATCTGGCACTTATCACCGAGTTTGAATATTGCTTCTAATATACAATTAAATTTTTTTTTCCAAAATAATTAATAATTAATTTTACTTGTGATTTTCTTTTTACATCTAATAGGAGAGCCTGGACGTCCGGGAAGTGATGGAGAATGTGGACAAAAAGGTATAATAATAGGGAAACTATTATAAAGAATAATGTAACTAGTGGCCGTTATACAGTAAGTGAAAATGTTCTGCGCTGTCCCTGTAATAGGACAGATTTGTTATTAGTTCATTTGTAAATCAAGAAACATTAAATGTTCTATTTGCCCAAAATGTCATCCCATGATCTAAGCATTAATATTATACGAGGGGCAATTATCAGGTTTCCTGCAAGGGTGACACCACAGCGACAGTTTACAAAAGTGACGAGAAGCCAAACAACTTGTTGCCTTTAGAATTAATTATTAAAGAGGTGCCGTCTCCATGTCAGCGCTGCTCTAGTACTTTCTATCAATACCTTACTTACCGCTATATTATCTTCTACATACATTTATTTCAGGCGCGCCTTTTGCACACAGCCAGCCAGAGACATAGGGCCGGATGCCGCTTCTGCGTATGTTGCCGGAGGTGCCAGCCAGAGACACAGGGCCAGATGCCGCTTCTGCGTCTGTTGCCGGAGGTGCCAGCCAGGGACACAGGGCCGGATGCCGCTTCTGTGTCTGTTGCCGGAGGTGCCAGCCAGAGACACAGGGCAGGATGCAGCTTCTGCGTCTGTTGCCGGAGGTGCGGCTGCGATAATATACACATGCTGCTTTCAGCTTCTCTGCCGCTGACCCCGACACCACCCGCACATACACCAGTACTGTGACATGTGCGGATGGTGTGGCTGCAGGTGTGTATCGGAGAATGCAGCCGCTCACTGACATGCCATGTCACACCCAGTTTGCACATGCGCAGTAGCAAATAATTGCATCGAGTGCGGTTTGTTTTATCCGACTCTGTACAAGGGATGCAAGATCTACAGTGTTTAGTCAGTTAATAGGTCGACACCTGATGGTCGACAGGGTCAAAAGGTCGTTACGATCAAAAGGACAACACAGGAAAGGTTCACATGGTTTTTTTTTAGGATTAGGGTTAGGCATTAGGGGGAGGGTTAGGGTTAGGCACCAGGAGGAGGGGAGGGTTAGGCACCTGGCAGAAGGTTAGGGTTAGGCTGTGGAAGGGGAGAGTTAGGGTTAGGCAAAAGGGGAGGGTTAGGGTTAGACAGCAGGCAGAGGGTTAGGGTCAGGCTGTGGAAGGGGACAGTTAGGGTTAGGCACTAGGGGGAAGGTTAGGCACCTGGCAGAGGGTTAGGTATATGCACCAAGGGGAGGGTTAGGCATCAGTGGGTTAGGCATCAGGGAGAAGGTTAGGGTTAGGCACCTGGCAGAGGGTTATTCACCTGGCACAGGGTTAGGGTTAGGCATCAGGGGGAGGATTAAGGTTAGGCACCTGGCAGAGGGTTAGGGTTAGACTGTGGAAGGGGATGGTTAGGTTTAGGCACCAAGTGGAGGGTTAGGCACCTGGCAGAGGGTTAGGGTCAGGCTGTGGAAGGGGACAGTTAGGGTTAGGCACTAGGGGGAAGGTTAGGCACCTGGCAGAGGGTTAGGTATATGCACCAAGGGGAGGGTTAGGCATCAGTGGGTTAGGCATCAGGGGGAGGGTTAGGGTTAGGTACCTGGCAATGGGTTATTCACCTGGCACAGGGTTAGGGTTAGGCATCAGGGGGAGGATTAAGGTTAGGCACCTGGCAGAGGGTTAGGGTTAGACTGTGGAAGGGGATGGTTAGGTTTAGGCACCAAGTGGAGGGTTAGGCACATGGCAGAGGGTTAGGGTTAGGCTGTGGAAGGGGACAGTTAGGGTTAGGCACCAGGGGGAGGGTAGGGTTAGGCACCTGGCAGAGATTAGGGTTAGGCTGTGGAAGGGGACGGTTAGGGTTAGGCACCAGGGGGAGGGTTAGGGTTAGGCAGAAGGTTAGGGTTAGGCTGTGGAAGGGGACAGTTAGGGTTAGGCACTAGGGGGAGGGTTAGGGTTAGACACCTGGCAGAGGTTAGGGTTAGGCTGCGGAAGGGGACTGTTAGGGTTAGGCACTAGGGGGAAGGTTAGGCACTTGGCAGAGGGTTAGGTATAGGCACCAAGGGGAGGGTTAGACATCAGGTGGTTAGGGTTAGGTATTAGGGGGAGGGTTAGGGTTAGGCACCTGGGAGAGGGTTAGGCACCTGGCACAGGGTTAGGTTTAGGCATCAGGGGGATGGTTAGGGTTAGGCAGTGGAAGGGGACTGTTAGGGTTAGGCATCAGGGGGAGAGTTAGGGTTACGCACCAGGCAGAGGGTTAGGGTTAGACTGTGGAAGGGGATGTTTAGGTCTAGGCACCAGTGGGAGGGTTAGGCACCTGGCAGAGGGTTAGGGTTAGGCTGTGGAAGGGGATAGTTAGAGTTAGCACCAGGGGGAGGGTTAGGGTTAGGCACCAGGCAGAAGGTTAGGGTTAGGCTGTGGCAGGGGACAGTTAGGGTTAGCACCACGGGGAGGGTTAGGGTTAGGAACAAGGCAGAAGGTTAGGGTTAGCCTGTGGAAGGGGACAGTTAGGTTTAGCACCTGGCAGAGGGTTAGGGTTAGGCTGTGGAAGAGGATGATTAGGGTTAGGCACCAGGGGGAGGGTTAGGCTCCAGGCAGAAGGTTAGAGTTAGGCTGTGGAAGGGGACTGTTAGGGTTAGGCACTAGGGGGAAGGTTAGGCACCTGGCAGAGGGTTAGGTATAGGCACCAAGGGGAGGGTTAGGCACCAGGGGGTTAGGGTTAGGCATCAGGGGGAGTGGTAGGGTTAGGCACCTGGCAGAGGGTTAGGCACCTGGCACAGGGTTTGGTTTAGGCATCAGGGGGACGGTTAGGGTTAGGCAGCATGGGGGAGGGTTAGGCTTAGGCTGTGGAAGGGGACAGTTAGGGTTATGCACCATGGGGAGGGTTAGGCACCAGGGGGAGGGTTAGGGTTACGCACCTGGCAGAGGTTAGGGTTAGACTGTGGAAGGGGATGTTAGGTTTAGGCACTAGGGAGAGGTTTAGGCACCTGGGGCAAAGGGTTAGGGTTAGGCTGTGGAAGAGGACGGTTAGCGTTAGCCACCAGGGGGAGGGTTAGGGTTAAGCACCAGGGGGAGGGTTAGGGTTAGGCTGTGGAAGGGGACAGTTAGGGTTAGGCACTAGGGGGAGGGTTAGGCTGTGGAAAGGGACTGTTAGGGTTAAGCACCAGGGGGAGGGTTAGGGTTAGGCAGTGGAAGGGGACTGTTAGGTTTAGGCACCAGGGGGAGGGTTAGGGTTAAGCACTAGGGAGGATGATTAGGGTTAGGGTTAGGGTGAGGATTAGGGTTAAAATAATAATTAAAAAAGGGTGTGGAAGGGGACAGTTAGGCTTAGCACCAGGGAGAGGGTTAGGGTTAGGCACCTGGCAGAGGGTTAGGGTTAGGCTGTGGAAGGGGATGGTTAGAGTTACTCATGAGGGGAGGGTTAGGGTTAGGCATCAGGGGGAGGTTAGGCACCAGGCAGAAGGTTAGGGTTAGGCTGTGGAAGGGGATGGTTAGGTTTAGGCACTAGGGGGAGGGTTAGGGTTAGACACCTGGCAGAGGTTAGGGTTAGGCTGTGGAAGGGGACTGTTAGGGTTAGGCATCAGGGGGAGAGTTAGGGTTAGGCACCAGGCAGAGGGTTAGGGTTAGACTGTGGAAGGGGATGTTTAGGTCTAGGCACCAGGGGGAGGGTTAGGCACCTGGCAGAAGGTTAGGGTTAGGTAGTGGAAGGGGACGGTTAAGTTTAGGCACCAGGGGGAGGGTTAGGGTTAAGCACTAGGGAGGATGATTAGGGTTAGGGTGAGGATTATGGTTAAAATAATAATTAAAAAATGTGTTGACCTTTCTGTGTTCACCATTTGGTGTCATCCTATTGACAGTCTATGTAAATACTGTAGATCTTTCAGTCCACACCTCTCAGAATCAGGCCCGCAGTGTTACCACGATAAACGCTAGCCTGTATTGCTGATAGTGTGGAGACATTGGGGGAAATGTACTAAAGTGCTATGGGCAACATCTCCACTACTAAAACCCGCATGTTAGTAACTATGCCCCTGGTACATTGTTGGAAAATCATCCTGCAGCCCATTGCCAGGAGCTAGAGCGAGTGTCACTAACTAGCTGATAGACTACCATCCATACTTGCTGACATTCTGGTTGCCCACTCTGGGATGGCAGCAGGAGGGACATCATCCCGTATATCGCTTCCACGCATGAAGAGATGCCGCCGTAATGCAGGTTATATCCAGTTTTCAGGTTTACGCTGCCTGTAACTGTCCTTCATGTAATTATCAGAGTTTACTCAATATACTTTTTATTTTAGGTGAAAAAGGAAGTCCTGGGGCAAGGGGCTTTCCGGGCATTCCCGGATTACCAGGTGACGAAAAACTCTAATTATATTTTATGTTCTATATCATATAACATAGTATGAGAGTCTGACTGGAAACAATTGTATAATTGTTGTGCCGTTTAGGCTTCAAGTAATGCACATATATATATATATATATATAATATATATATTATACATACATACATACATACATACATACACATACATACACTGTATATGTAATGTATGGTTCATCCACTGCAAAGTTCCCTATAATACATCATGGCTGGCAGGGAGAAGGTTCTCCTCAGCTCTGCTCCTGGCCCCTAGAGAGCCACATCAGCTTCCCGGTACTCCAGTTACCAGGAGCACCAAGCAATATCATATATAAAGCCAGAGAGGGGGGAGCAGGTACTAATTACCTGGACCTGGCAGAGATCCACCACCTATTCTGGTTATAAATGACAGTGCCTCCAGATATTATGACACACAGTGCCCCTAGATCATATTATGACACACAGTGCCCCTAGATCATATTATGGCACACAGTGCCCCTAGTTCATATTATGGCACACAGTGCCCGTAGATCATATTATGGCAGACAGTGCCCCTAGGTCATATTTTGGCACACAGTGCCCCTAGTTCATATTATGACACACAGTGCCCCTAGTTCATATTATGGCACACAGTGCCCCTAGATCATATTATGGCACACAGTGCCCCTAGTTCATATTATGGCACACAGTGCCCCTAGTTCATATTATGACACACAGTGCCCCTAGATCATATTATGGCACACAGTGCCCCTAGATCATATTATGACACACAGTGCCCCTAGATCATATTATGACACACAGTGCCCCTAGATCATATTATGGCAGACAGTGCCCCTAGATCATATTATGACACACAGTGCCCCTAGTTCATATTATGACACACAGTCCCCCTAGATCATATTATGGCACACAGTGCCCCTAGATCATATTATGGCAGACAGTGCCCCTAGTTCATATTATGGCACACAGTGCCCCTGGTTCATATTATGACACACAGTGCCCCTAGTTCATATTATGACACACAGTGCCCCTAGATCATATTATGACACACAGTGCCCCTAGATCATATTATGGCACACAGTGCCCCTAGTTCATATTATGACACATAGTGCCCCTAGATCATATTATGACACACAGTGCCCCTAGATCATATTATGGCACACAGTGCCCCTAGATCATATTATGGCACACAGTGCCCCTAGATCATATTATGACACACAGTCCCCCTAGATCATATTATGGCACATGCCCCTAGTTCATATTATGGCACACAGTGCCCCTAGATCATATTATGGCACACAGTGCCCCTAGATCATATTATGACACACAGTGCCCCTAGTTCATATTATGACACACAGTGCCCCTAGATCATTTTATGGCACACAGTGCCCCTAGTTCATATTATGGCAGACAGTGCCCCTAGTTCATCATATTATGGCACACAGTGCCCCTAGATCATATTATGACACACAGTGCCTGTAGATCATATTATGGCACATGCCCCTAGTTCATATTATGGCACACAGTGCCCCTAGTTCATATTATGGCACACAGTGCCCCTAGATCATATTATGACACACAGTGCCCCTAGTTCATATTATGACACACAGTGCCCCTAGATCATATTATGGCACATGCCCCTAGTTCATATTATGGCACACAGTGCCCCTAGTTCATATTATGGCACACAGTGCCCCTAGATCATATTATGACACACAGTGCCCCTAGTTCATATTATGACACACAGTGCCCCTAGATCATATTATGGCACACAGTGCCCCTAGTTCATATTATGGCAGACAGTGCCCCTAGTTCATATTATGGCACACAGTGCCCCTAGATCATATTATGACACACAGTGCCCCTAGATCATATTATGGCACATGCCCCTAGTTCATATTATGGCACACAGTGCCCCTAGATCATATTATGGCACACAGTGCCCCTAGATCATATTATGGCACACAGTGCCCCTAGTTCATATTATGACACACAGTGCCCCTAGATCATATTATGGCACACAGTGCCCCTAGTTCATATTATGGCAGACAGTGCCCCTAGTTCATATTATGGCACACAGTGCCCCTAGATCATATTATGACACACAGTGCCCGTAGATCATATTATGGCACATGCCCCTAGTTCATATTATGGCACACAGTGCCCCTAGTTCATATTATGGCACACAGTGCCCCTAGATCATATTATGACACACAGTGCCCCTAGTTCATATTATGACACACAGTGCCCCTAGATCATATTATGGCACATGCCCCTATTTCATATTATGGCACACAGTGCCCCTAGTTCATATTATGGCACACAGTGCCCCTAGATCATATTATGACACACAGTGCCCCTAGTTCATATTATGACACACAGTGCCCCTAGATCATATTATGGCACACAGTGCCCCTAGTTCATATTATGGCAGACAGTGCCCCTAGTTCATATTATGGCACACAGTGCCCCTAGATCATATTATGGCACATGCCCCTAGTTCATATTATGACACACAGTGCCCCTAGTTCATATTATGACACACAGTGCCCCTAGTTCATATTATGGCACACAGTGCCCCTAGTTCATATTATGGCGGACAGTGCCCCTAGATCATATTATGACACACAGTGCCCCTAGATCATATTATGACACACAGTGCCCCTAGATCATATTATGGCACACAGTGCCCCTAGTTCATATTATGACACACAGTGCCCGTAGATCATATTATGGCACACAGTGCCCCTAGATCATATTATGACACACAGTGCCCCTAGATCATATTATGGCAGACAGTGCCCCTAGATCATATTATGGCACACAGTGCCCCTAGATCATATTATGGCACACGCCCCTAGAACATATTATGACACACAGTGCCCCTAGTTCATATTATGGCACACAGTGCCCCTAGTTCATATTATGGCACACAGTGCCCCTAGTTCATATAATGGCGGACAGTGCCCCTAGATCATATTATGGCACACAGTGCCCCTAGATCATATTATGACACACAGTGCCCCTAGATCATATTATGGCAGACAGTGCCCCTAGATCATATTATGGCACACAGTGCCCCTAGATCATATTATGACACACAGTGCCCCTAGATCATATTATGGCACATGCCCCTAGTTCATATTATGGCACACAGTGCCCCTAGATCATATTATGGCACACAGTGCCCCTAGATCATATTATGACACACAGTGCCCCTAGTTCATATTATGACACACAGTGCCCCTAGATCATATTATGGCACATAGTGCCCCTAGACCATATTATGACACACAGTGCCCCTAGATCATATTATGGCACATGCCCCTAGTTCATATTATGGCAGACAGTGCCCCTAGATCATATTATGGCACACAGTGCCCCTAGATCATATTATGACACACAGTGCCCCTAGATCATATTATGGCACATGCCCCTAGTTCATATTATGGCACACAGTGCCCCTAGATCATATTATGGCACACAGTGCCCCTTGATCATATTATGACACACAGTGCCCCTAGTTCATATTATGACACACAGTGCCCCTAGATCATATTATGGCACACAGTGCCCCTAGTTCATATTATGGCAGACAGTGCCCCTAGTTCATATTATGGCACACAGTGCCCCTAGATCATATTATGACACACAGTGCCCGTAGATCATATTATGGCACATGCCCCTAGTTCATATTATGGCACACAGTGCCCCTAGTTCATATTATGGCACACAGTGCCCCTAGATCATATTATGACACACAGTGCCCCTAGTTCATATTATGACACACAGTGCCCCTAGATCATATTATGGCACATGCCCCTAGTTCATATTATGGCAGACAGTGCCCCTAGTTCATATTATGGCACACAGTGCCCCTAGATCATATTATGACACACAGTGCCCCTAGTTCATATTATGACACACAGTGCCCCTAGATCATATTATGGCACACAGTGCCCCTAGTTCATATTATGGCAGACAGTGCCCCTAGTTCATATTATGGCACACAGTGCCCCTAGATCATATTATGACACACAGTGCCCCTAGATCATATTATGGCACATGCCCCTAGTTCATATTATGACACACAGTGCCCCTAGTTCATATTATGGCACACAGTGCCCCTAGTTCATATTATGGCGGACAGTGCCCGTAGATCATATTATGACACACAGTGCCCCTAGATCATATTATGGCAGACAGTGCCCCTAGATCATATTATGACACACAGTGCCCCTAGATCATATTATGGCACACAGTGCCCCTAGTTCATATTATGACACACAGTGCCCCTAGATCATATTATGGCACACAGTGCCCCTAGATCATATTATGACACACAGTGCCCCTAGATCATATTATGGCAGACAGTGCCCCTAGATCATATTATGGCACACAGTGCCCCTAGATCATATTATGGCACACGCCCCTAGAACATATTATGACACACAGTGCCCCTAGTTCATATTATGGCACACAGTGCCCCTAGTTCATATAATGGCGGACAGTGCCCCTAGATCATATTATGGCACACAGTGCCCCTAGATCATATTATGACACACAGTGCCCCTAGATCATATTATGGCAGACAGTGCCCCTAGATCATATTATGGCACATAGTGCCCCTAGATCATATTATGACACACAGTGCCCCTAGATCATATTATGGCACACAGTGCCCCTAGTTCATATTATGGCACACAGTGCCCCTAGTTCATATTATGACACACAGTGCCCCTAGTTCATATTATGACACACAGTGCCCCTAGATCATATTATGACACACAGTGCCCCTAGATCATATTATGGCACATGCCCCTAGTTCATATTATGACACACAGTGCCCCTAGTTCATATTATGGCACACAGTGTCCCTAGTTCATATTATGACACACAGTGCCCCTAGATCATATTATGACACACAGTGCCTCTAGATCATATTATGGCACACAGTGCCCCTAGATCATATTATGACACACAGTGCCCCTAGATCATATTATGGCACGTGTCCCTAGTTCATATTATGACACACAGTGCCCCTAGATCATATTATGACAGACAGTGCCCCTAGATCATATTATGGCACACAGTGCCCCTAGATCATATTATGGCACACAGTGCCCCTAGATCATATTATGACACACAGTGCCCCTAGTTCATATTATGACACACAGTGCCCCTAGATCATATTATGACACACAGTGCCTCTAGATCATATTATGGCACACAGTGCCCCTAGATCATATTATGACACACAGTGCCCCTAGATCATATTATGGCACGTGCCCCTAGTTCATATTATGACACAGTGCCCCTAGATCATATTATGACACACAGTGCCCCTAGTTCATATTAGGACACACAGTGCCCCTAGTTCATATTATGGCAGACAGTGCCCCTAGTTCATATTATGGCACACAGTGCCCCTTGATCATATTATGACACACAGTGCCCCTAGATCATATTATGGCACGTGCCCCTAGTTCATATTATGACACACAGTGCCCCTAGATCATATTATGACACACAGTGCCCCTAGTTTATATTATGACAGTGGCCATGATTCAGAGCCGGACGCTCTGACAGAGCGCTCCCTCTGAATCAGGGCCGGGCTTCACTTCAGCTGACTACCTGGCATAGCAGGTGGTGGTAACCTGCCTCATCGCCCATTATCTGTGAACAAGATGAACCAGCCGGGTCTTCCTCTATAACACACACATTATTATTTTTATTATTACACTTTTTTTATGGCGCCACAAGGGTTCCACAGCGCCTTACAAATGATTAAAACAAGATAACGGTGACTTACAGTATAAAACAATGCAGGACAAGTACATGGTTTATACACACTGCTGCATGTTTGATCATAAGTCAAATAAGCAGCAGGGCGGCCACAACCACGTGTAAAGCTGGGTACACACTGACAGATATATTGGCCGATCAATTGATAGGCCAGTATATCTGGTGCCCCTCGGCCAGTGTGTACCAGCGATACGCTTGTGAATGGTGTCGTTCGCAGACATATTGCGTCTGTGCTGCTGCACAGCCGATGGACAGATATATCTGCAGACAAGTGTGTACGACCGCCCGTACACATGCAGTTGCAGCTGCGGGGAGGGGGCGGCGTGACCCGCGGCTGCCTGGAAGATGATGGGCGTTCAGTGTGTACCCACCTTTAGATGCCATTGTATGGAGCATGTCAGAGTTCAGCCGGGGATCGGCCATCCCTTACCGTGCCGCCGGCTTCCTCTGACTTCCCGGGCAGTCGGGCGGCTGGCGCGGCGACGTGGGAGGAGCTGAGCATTCACCCTGTAGCTGTGGTGTCAGGCGACCCGGTGAGCGAGGATCGCAGTTTCCATCTTGGGCGCCGCCATGACACTTGCCCTATGTCAGTACTTCCTTCCCTGACTGGCCCGGCTGGGCCTTTACTATCAACAGCCTGTGTGAAAGCTAACCTCCATCTCTCCACAGTGCCTTTACTAATCAACAGCCTGTGTGGCAGCTAACCTCCATCTCACCACAGTGCCTTTACTATCAACAACCTGTGTGGCAGCTAACCTCCATCTCTCCACAGTGCCTTTACTAATCAACAGCCTGTGTGAAAGCTAACCTCCATCTCATCACAGTGCCTTTACTATCAACAACCTGAGTGAAAGCTAACCTCCATCTCTCCACAGTGCCTTTACTAATCAACAGCCTGTGTGAAAGCTAACCTCCATCTCTCCACAGTGCCTTTACTAATCAACAGCCTGTGTGGCAGCTAACCTCCATCTCACCACAGTGCCTTTACTATCAACAGCCTGTGTGGCAGCTAACCTCCATCTCTCCACAGTGCCTTTACTAAGCAACAGCCTGTGTGAAAGCTAACCTCCATCTCATCACAGTGCCTTTACTATCAACAACCTGAGTGGCAGCTAACCTCCATCTCATCACAGTGCCTTTACTATCAACAGCCTGTGTGGCAGCTAACCTCCATCTCTCCACAGAGCCTTTACTATCAACAGCCTGTGTGAAAGCTAACCTCCATCTCACCACAGTGCCTTTACTAATCAACAGCCTGTGTGCAAGTTTAACCTCCATCTCTCCACAGTGCCTTTACTAAGCAACAGCCTGTGTGCAAGTTTAACCTCCATCTCTCCACAGTGCCTTTACTAAGCAACAGCCTGTGTGCAAGTTAACCCTTCATCTCATCGCAGTGCTTTCACCATCACAGCCTGTGTGCAGGTTAATCCTTCATCTCATCGCAGAGCTTTTACCATCACAGCCTGTTTGCAAGTTAACCCTTCATCTCATCGCAGTGCTGTCACCATCACAGCCTGTGTGCAGGTTAACCCTTCGTCTCATTGCACCCTAGTGCATGAGCTCCGGCCGGCAATCCGGTATATACTTCGTGGGATATCCAGCTTTACCTCAGCCTACCAATAAATCTCCACACCTCTCTAGCCAGCACCTCAAGTGCCTTTCTCCAGCCAGGAGTTCTATCCCACTCCCCACGTGCCTATTCCAGGCATTACCCTTGGGCCACGGGTGTTTTGATTCTCTTTTTCCCTGCAGGCCTTGGTCACCAAGTCAAAGGACCGCGACCTGCTTACAGGGAGACGCACAAGCCCATATCCCACTTGGAGGGGTCACTGGCGAACACCTCCTTGTGAGTTAGACTCCGCACCATTGACTAGGTCTAGCCAATGACCAAGACTTGTGGATGCGGAGATCATACGTCCAGGCCCCTCGCCTTCGCCTCCTCCCGCAGCCTCAGACCTCGGCTTTCAAAAACCCGCCTCCCAGCGTGACAGTGTATAAGATAGTGTAAGTAAGGGAAAGGAGAGGCACATGAGGGAAGAGGGCCCTGCTCGTGACAGCTTACAATCTAAAGGGGAGGGGCAGACAGACATGGGTGACAAACAATGGGTATATTTAGTGGGGTTACTCTAGTGCCAAGCAGTTTTGGGCGCGGGACAGGACCATGGAGTCAGTGCTGGTGAATTGAGTGGGGATGAATTACAGAGCCCTGGCTGCTGGGAGAATGTTATTTCTGGAGAGCCTGTAAGTATACAGCTTAGGAGGAGCGTCATAGTCTCTCCCAGCAGCATTCGGTGCTGTGACCTGGGCGCAGGTGAAGCGGACACCAGAAGAGCAACTGCACCCTAGGCACCCAATGCAGTTATGCCTCTGGCCCAGGGGAATCTATACGATACCTAGAATCTCTATAAAACTGTTTATATTTCCTAGATATAGATTTCCTAAGCCATGTATAAGCAATGTATAGAATGTATAAGCAATGTATAGATTTTCTAGGCGATGTATAGAATGTATAAGCAATGTATAGATTTCCTAAGCAATGTATAGATTTTCTAGGCAATGTATAGATTTCCTAGGCAATGTATAAGCAATGTATAGATTTTTTAGGCAACGTATAGATTTCCTAAGCAATGTATAGATTTCCTACGCAATGTATAAGCAATGTATAGATTTCCTAAGCAATTATAAGCAATGTATATAATGTATAGGCAATGTATAGATTTTCTAGGCAATGTATAAGCAATGTATAGATTTCCCAAGCAATGTATAGATTTCCTAGGAAATCTATAGAATGTATAAGCAATGTATAGATTTCCTAAGCAATGTATAAGCAATGTATAGAATGTATAAGCAATGTATAGATTTTCTAGGCAAAGTATAGATTTTTTTACGCAATCTATAAGCAATGTATAGATTTCCTAGGCGATGTATAGAATGTATAAGCAATGTATAGATTTCCTAGGGAATGTATAAGCAATGTATAGATTTCCTAAGCAATGTATAAGCAATGTATAGATTTCCTAGGCAATGTATAGAATGTATAAGCAATGTATAGATTTTCTAGCCAATGTATAGATTTCCTAAGCAATGTATAAGCAATGTATAGATTTCCTAGGCAATGTATAGAATGTATAAGCAATGTATAGATTTCCTAGGCAATGTATAGAATGTATAGGCAATGTATAGATTTCCTAGGCAATGTATAGATTTCCTAGGCATTGTACAACATATCTAGGCATAGACAGATTCCTCGGCAATGTATAGAATGTATAGGCAATGTATAGATTTCTTAGGCATTGTACAACATATCTAGGCATAGACAGATTCCTAGGAAATGTATATATTTCCTAACTCTTTATTTACTAACAGCTATTTATATAGTGTGCACATATTACGTAGCGCTTTTGTGTAGGATTATATAACATGTCTAGATAAATTAATAATTAGAATTTGTAGGAGTTCTGTAGTATATTTATGCATTGTAAAGATTTTCCAGACACTTTATTCCCATTGTATACATATCATAGCTGCACAGTTATTGTAGGCATGGCCTAGATTTTCCATACACTGAATACAATCACTGGATTCTACGCTTTGCCTGTCTCATATACATTCTTCACTGTCATGTCTTTTCTACAGGAATGCCAGGAGCTCGCGGGAATCAAGGAGGCCCAGGTAACATGCATATTACATTACATGCGTACACAGATGGCTGGTTAGGTGGCCCAGGTAACATGCATATTACATTACATGTGTACACAGATGGCTGGTTAGGTGGCCCAGGTAACATGCATATTACATTACATGTGTACACAGATGGCTGGTTAGGTGGCCCAGGTAACATGCATATTACATTACATGCGTACACAGATGGCTGGTTAGGAGGCCCAGGTAACAAGCATATTACATTACATGTGTACACAGATGGCTGGTTAGGAGGCCCAGGTAACATGCATATTACATTACATGTGTACACAGATGGCTGGTTAGGTGGCCCAGGTAACATGCATATTACATTACATGTGTACACAGATGGCTGGTTAGGTGGCCCAGGTAACATGCATATTACATTACATGCGTACACAGATGGCTGGTTAGGTGGCCCAGGTAACATGCATATTACATTACATGTGTACACAGATGGCTGGTTAGGTGGCCCAGGTAACATGCATATTACATTACATGTGTACACAGATAGCTGGTTAGGAGGCCCAGGTAACATGCATATTACATTACATGCGTACACAGATGGCTGGTTAGGTGGCCCAGGTAACATGCATATTACATTACATGCGTACACAGATGGCTGGTTAGGTGGCCCAGGTAACATGCATATTACATTACACGTGTACACAGATAGCTGGTTAGGTGGCCCAGGTAACATGCATATTACATTACACGTGTACACAGATGGCTGGTTAGGTGGCCCAGGTAACATGCATATTACATTACACGTGTACACAGATGGCTGGTTAGGTGGCCCAGGTAACATGCATATTACATTACACGTGTACACAGATGGCTGGTTAGGTGGCCCAGGTAACATGCATATTACATTACATGTGTACACAGATGGCTGGTTAGGAGGCCCAGGTAACATGCATATTACATTACATGTGTACACAGATGGCTGGTTAGGAGGCCCAGGTAACATGCATATTACATTACATGTGTACACAGATGGCTGGTTAGGAGGCCCAGGTAACATGCATATTACATTACATGTGTACACAGATAGCTGGTTAGGAGGCCCAGGTAACATGCATATTACATTACATGTGTATACAGATAGCTGGTTAGGTGGCCCAGGTAACATGCATATTACATTACATGTGTACACAGATAGCTGGTTAGGTGGCCCAGGTAACATGCATATTACATTACATGTGTACACAGATGGCTGGTTAGGTGGCCCAGGTAACATGCATATTACATTACATGTGTACACAGATGGCTGGTTAGGTGGCCCAGGTAACATGCATATTACATTACATGTGTACACAGATGGCTGGTTAGGAGGCCCAGGTAACATGCATATTACATTACATGTGTACACAGATGGCTGGTTAGGAGGCCCAGGTAACATGCATATTACATTACATGTGAACACAGATGGCTGGTTAGGAGGCCCAGGTAACATGCATATTACATTACATGTGTATACAGATGGCTGGTTAGGAGGCCCAGGTAACATACATATTACATTACATGTGTACACAGATAGCTGGTTA
The DNA here is from genome assembly GCA_031769625.1 of Taudactylus pleione. Lineage (NCBI taxonomy): Eukaryota > Metazoa > Chordata > Amphibia > Anura > Myobatrachidae > Taudactylus > Taudactylus pleione. The sequence continues at coordinate 249,257 of JAUIMM010000693.1, read as the reverse complement.
GGTGGCCCAGGTAACATGCATATTACATTACATGTGTACACAGATAGCTGGTTAGGTGGCCCAGGTAACATGCATATTACATTACATGTGTACACAGATAGCTGGTTAGGTGGCCCAGGTAACATGCATATTACATTACATGTGTACACAGATAGCTGGTTAGGTGGCCCAGGTAACATGCATATTACATTACATGTGTACACAGATGGCTGGTTAGGTGGCCCAGGTAACATGCATATTACATTACATGTGTACACAGATAGCTGGTTAGGAGGCCCAGGTAACATGCATATTACATTACATGTGTACACAGATGGCTGGTTAGGAGGCCCAGGTAACATGCATATTACATTACATGTGTACACAGATAGCTGGTTAGGTGGCCCAGGTAACATGCATATTACATTACATGTGTACACAGATAGCTGGTTAGGTGGCCCAGGTAACATGCATATTACATTACATGTGTACACAGATAGCTGGTTAGGTGGCCCAGGTAACATGCATATTACATTACATGCGTACACAGATGGCTGGTTAGGAGGCCCAGGTAACATGCATATTACATTACATGTGTACACAGATAGCTGGTTAGGTGGCCCAGGTAACATGCATATTACATTACATGCGTACACAGATGGCTGGTTAGGAGGCCCAGGTAACATGCATATTACATTACATGCGTACACAGATGGCTGGTTAGGAGGCCCAGGTAACATGCATATTACATTACATGTGTACACAGATAGCTGTTTAGGAGGCCCAGGTAACATGCATATTACATTACATGTGTACACAGATGGCTGGTTAGGAGGCCCAGGTAACATGCATATTACATTACATGTGTACACAGATGGCTGGTTAGGTGGCCCAGGTAACATGCATATTACATTACATGTGTACACAGATAGCTGGTTAGGAGGCCCAGGTAACATGCATATTACATTACACGTGTACACAGATAGCTGGTTAGGTGGCCCAGGTAACATGCATATTACATTACACGTGTACACAGATGGCTGGTTAGGTGGCCCAGGTAACATGCATATTACATTACATGTGTACACAGATGGCTGGTTAGGTGGCCCAGGTAACATGCATATTACATTACATGTGTACACAGATGGCTGGTTAGGTGGCCCAGGTAACATGCATATTACATTACATGTGTACACAGATGGCTGGTTAGGTGGCCCAGGTAACATGCATATTACATTACATGTGTACACAGATGGCTGGTTAGGTGGCCCAGGTAACATGCATATTACATTACATGTGTACACAGATGGCTGGTTAGGAGGCCCAGGTAACATGCATATTACATTACATGTGTACACAGATGGCTGGTTAGGAGGCCCAGGTAACATGCATATTACATTACATGTGTACACAGATAGCTGGTTAGGAGGCCCAGGTAACATGCATATTACATTACATGTGTATACAGATAGCTGGTTAGGTGGCCCAGGTAACATGCATATTACATTACATGTGTACACAGATAGCTGGTTAGGTGGCCCAGGTAACATGCATATTACATTACATGTGTACACAGATAGCTGGTTAGGTGGCCCAGGTAACATGCATATTACATTACATGTGTACACAGATGGCTGGTTAGGTGGCCCAGGTAACATGCATATTACATTACATGTGTACACAGATAGCTGGTTAGGAGGCCCAGGTAACATGCATATTACATTACATGTGTACACAGATGGCTGGTTAGGAGGCCCAGGTAACATGCATATTACATTACATGTGTACACAGATAGCTGGTTAGGTGGCCCAGGTAACATGCATATTACATTACATGTGTACACAGATAGCTGGTTAGGTGGCCCAGGTAACATGCATATTACATTACATGTGTACACAGATAGCTGGTTAGGTGGCCCAGGTAACATGCATATTACATTACATGCGTACACAGATGGCTGGTTAGGAGGCCCAGGTAACATGCATATTACATTACATGCGTACACAGATGGCTGGTTAGGAGGCCCAGGTAACATGCATATTACATTACATGCGTACACAGATGGCTGGTTAGGAGGCCCAGGTAACATGCATATTACATTACATGTGTACACAGATGGCTGGTTAGGAGGCCCAGGTAACATGCATATTACATTACATGTGTACACAGATAGCTGGTTAGGAGGCCCAGGTAACATGCATATTACATTACATGTGTACACAGATGGCTGGTTAGGAGGCCCAGGTAACAAGCATATTACATTACATGTGTACACAGATGGCTGGTTAGGTGGCCCAGGTAACATGCATATTACATTACATGTGTACACAGATAGCTGGTTAGGAGGCCCAGGTAACATGCATATTACATTACATGTGTACACAGATGGCTGGTTAGGAGGCCCAGGTAACATGCATATTACATTACATGTGTACACAGATGGCTGGTTAGGTGGCCCAGGTAACATGCATATTACATTACAAGTGTACACAGATGGCTGGTTAGGAGGCCCAGGTAACATGCATATTACATTACACGTGTACACAGATAGCTGGTTAGGTGGCCCAGGTAACATGCATATTACATTACACGTGTACACAGATGGCTGGTTAGGTGGCCCAGGTAACATGCATATTACATTACATGTGTACACAGATGGCTGGTTAGGTGGCCCAGGTAACATGCATATTACATTACATGTGTACACAGATGGCTGGTTAGGTGGCCCAGGTAACATGCATATTACATTACATGTGTACACAGATGGCTGGTTAGGTGGCCCAGGTAACATGCATATTACATTACATGTGTACACAGATGGCTGGTTAGGAGGCCCAGGTAACATGCATATTACATTACATGTGTACACAGATGGCTGGTTAGGAGGCCCAGGTAACATGCATATTACATTACATGTGAACACAGATGGCTGGCTAGGAGGCCCAGGTAACATGCATATTACATTACATGTGAACACAGATGGCTGGCTAGGAGACCCAGGTAACATGCATATTACATTACATGTGTATACAGATGGCTGGTTAGGAGGCCCAGGTAACATACATATTACATTACATGTGTACACAGATAGCTGGTTAGGTGGCCCAGGTAACATGCATATTACATTACATGTGTACACAGATAGCTGGTTAGGTGGCCCAGGTAACATGCATATTACATTACATGTGTACACAGATAGCTGGTTAGGTGGCCCAGGTAACATGCATATTACATTACATGTGTACACAGATAGCTGGTTAGGTGGCCCAGGTAACATGCATATTACATTACATGTGTACACAGATGGCTGGTTAGGTGGCCCAGGTAACATGCATATTACATTACATGTGTACACAGATAGCTGGTTAGGAGGCCCAGGTAACATGCATATTACATTACATGTGTACACAGATGGCTGGTTAGGAGGCCCAGGTAACATGCATATTACATTACATGTGTACACAGATAGCTGGTTAGGTGGCCCAGGTAACATGCATATTACATTACATGTATACACAGATAGCTGGTTAGGTGGCCCAGGTAACATGCATATTACATTACATGTGTACACAGATAGCTGGTTAGGTGGCCCAGGTAACATGCATATTACATTACATGCGTACACAGATGGCTGGTTAGGAGGCCCAGGTAACATGCATATTACATTACATGTGTACACAGATAGCTGGTTAGGTGGCCCAGGTAACATGCATATTACATTACATGCGTACACAGATGGCTGGTTAGGAGGCCCAGGTAACATGCATATTACATTACATGCGTACACAGATGGCTGGTTAGGAGGCCCAGGTAACATGCATATTACATTACATGCGTACACAGATGGCTGGTTAGGAGGCCCAGGTAACATGCATATTACATTACATGTGTACACAGATAGCTGTTTAGGAGGCCCAGGTAACATGCATATTACATTACATGTGTACACAGATGGCTGGTTAGGAGGCCCAGGTAACATGCATATTACATTACATGTGTACACAGATGGCTGGTTAGGAGGCCCAGGTAACAAGCATATTACATTACATGTGTACACAGATGGCTGGTTAGGTGGCCCAGGTAACATGCATATTACATTACATGTGTACACAGATAGCTGGTTAGGAGGCCCAGGTAACATGCATATTACATTACATGTGTACACAGATGGCTGGTTAGGAGGCCCAGGTAACATGCATATTACATTACATGTGTACACAGATAGCTGGTTAGGTGGCCCAGGTAACATGCATATTACATTACATGTGTACACAGATGGCTGGTTAGGAGGCCCAGGTAACAAGCATATTACATTACATGTGTACACAGATGGCTGGTTAGGAGGCCCAGGTAACAAGCATATTACATTACATGTGTACACAGATGGCTGGTTAGGTGGCCCAGGTAACATGCATATTACATTACATGTGTACACAGATAGCTGGTTAGGAGGCCCAGGTAACATGCATATTACATTACATGTGTACACAGATGTCTGGTTAGGAGGCCCAGGTAACAAGCATATTACATTACATGTGTACACAGATGGCTGGTTAGGTGGCCCAGGTAACATGCATATTACATTACATGTGTACACAGATGGCTGGTTAGGAGGCCCAGGTAACAAGCATATTACATTACATGTGTACACAGATGGCTGGTTAGGAGGCCCAGGTAACATGCATATTACATTACATGTGTACACAGATAGCTGGTTAGGAGGCCCAGGTAACATGCATATTACATTACATGTGTACACAGATAGCTGGTTAGGAGGCCCAGGTAACCTACATATTACATTACATGTGTACACAGATGGCTGGTTAGGAGGCCCAGGTAACATGCATATTACATTACATGTGTACACAGATGGCTGGTTAGGAGGCCCAGGTAACATGCATATTACATTACATGTGTACACAGATGGCTGGTTAGGTGGCCCAGGTAACATGCATATTACATTACATGTGTACACAGATGGCTGGTTAGGTGGCCCAGGTAACATGCATATTACATTACATGTGTACACAGATGGCTGGTTAGGTGGCCCAGGTAACATGCATATTACATTACATGTGTACACAGATAGCTGGTTAGGAGGCCCAGGTAACATGCATATTACATTACATGCGTACACAGATGGCTGGTTAGGTGGCCCAGGTAACATGCATATTACATTACATGCGTACACAGATGGCTGGTTAGGTGGCCCAGGTAACATGCATATTACATTACATGCGTACACAAATAGCGGGTTAGGTGGCCAAAGGTAACATGCATATTACATTACATGCGTACACAGATAGCTGGTTAGGAGGCCCAGGTAACATGCATATTACATTACATGCGTACACAGATAGCTGGTTAGGAGGCCCAGGTAACATGCATATTACATTACATGTGTACACAGATAGCTGGTTAGGAGGCCCAGGTAACATGCATATTACATTACATGTGTACACAGATAGCTGGTTAGGTGGCCCAGGTAACATGCATATTACATTACATGTGTACACAGATAGCTGGTTAGGAGGCCCAGGTAACATGCATATTACATTACATGCGTACACAGATGGCTGGTTAGGAGGCCCAGGTAACATGCATATTACATTACATGCGTACACAGATGGCTGGTTAGGTGGCCCAGGTAACATGCATATTCCATTACATGTGTACACAGATGGCTGGTTAGGAGGCCCAGGTAACATGCATATTACATTACATGCGTACACTGATGGCTGGTTAGGTGGCCCAGGTAACATGCATATTACATTACATGTGTACACAGATGGTTGGTTAGGTGGCCCAGGTAACATGCATATTACATTACATGTGTACACAGATAGCTTGTTAGGAGGCCCAGGTAACATGCATATTACATTACATGCGTACACAGATGGCTGGTTAGGTGGCCCAGGTAACATGCATATTACATTACATGCGTACACAGATGGCTGGTTAGGTGGCCCAGGTAACATGCATATTACATTACATGCGTACACAGATGGCTGGTTAGGTGGCCCAGGTAACATGCATATTACATTACATGCGTACACAGATGGCTGGTTAGGTGGCCCAGGTAACATGCATATTACATTACATGCGTACACAGATGGCTGGTTAGGAGGCCCAGGTAACATGCATATTACATTACATGCGTACACAGATGGCTGGTTAGGTGGCCCAGGTAACATGCATATTACATTACATGCGTACACAGATGGCTGGTTAGGAGGCCCAGGTAACATGCATATTACATTACATGCGTACACAGATGGCTGGTTAGGTGGCCCAGGTAACATGCATATTAAATTACATGTGTACACAGATGGCTGGTTAGGTGGCCCAGGTAACATGCATATTACATTACATGCGTACACAGATGGCTGGTTAGGAGGCCCAGGTAACATGCATATTACTTTACATGTGTACACAGATGGCTGGTTAGGTGGCCCAGGTAACATGCATATTACATTACATGCGTACACAGATGGCTGGTTAGGAGGCCCAGGTAACATGCATATTACATTACATGCGTACACAGATGGCTGGTTAGGTGGCCCAGGTAACATGCATATTACATTACATGCGTACACAGATGGCTGGTTAGGTGGCCCAGGTAACATGCATATTACATTACATGCGTACACAGATAGCTGGTTAGGTGGCCCAGGTAACATGCATATTACATTACATGCGTACACAGATAGCTGGTTAGGTGGCCCAGGTAACATGCATATTACATTACATGCGTACACAGATAGCTGGTTAGGTGGCCCAGGTAACATGCATATTACATTACATGCGTACACAGATAGCTGGTTAGGTGGCCCAGGTAACATGCATATTACATTACATGCGTACACAGATGGCTGGTTAGGTGGCCCAGGTAACATGCATATTACATTACATGTGTACACAGATGGCTGGTTAGGTGGCCCAGGTAACATGCATATTACATTACATGTGTACACAGATGGCTGGTTAGGTGGCCCAGGTAACATGCATATTACATTACATGCGTACACAGATGGCTGGTTAGGTGGCCCAGGTAACATGCATATTACATTACATGCGTACACAGATGGCTGGTTAGGTGGCCCAGGTAACATGCATATTACATTACATGCGTACACAGATGGCTGGTTAGGAGGCCCAGGTAACATGCATATTACATTACATGCGTACACAGATAGCTGGTTAGGAGGCCCAGGGAACATGCATATTACATTACATGCGTACACAGATAGCTGGTTAGGAGGCCCAGGGAACATGCATATTACATTACATGTGTACACAGATGGCTGGTTAGGAGGCCCAGGTAACATGCATATTACATTACATGCGTACACAGATGGCTGGTTAGGTGGCCCAGGTAACAAGCATATTACATTACATGCGTACACAGATGGCTGGTTAGGTGGCCCAGGTAACATGCATATTACATTACATGCGTACACAGATGGCTGGTTAGGTGGCCCAGGTAACATGCATATTACATTACATGTGTACACAGATGGCTGGTTAGGTGGCCCAGGTAACATGCATATTACATTACATGTGTACACAGATGGCTGGTTAGGTGGCCAGGTAACATGCATATTACATTACATGCGTACAGAGATGGCTGGTTAGGTGGCCCAGGTAACATGCATATTACATTACATGCGTACACAGATGGCTGGTTAGGTGGCCCAGGTAACATGCATATTACATTACATGCGTACACAGATGGCTGGTTAGGAGGCCCAGGTAACATGCATATTAGATTACATGCGTACATAGATGGCTGGTTAGGTGGCCCAGGTAACATGCATATTACATTACATGCGTACACAGATGGCTGGTTAGGTGGCCCAGGTAACATGCATATTACATTACATGCGTACACAGATGGCTGGTTAGGAGGCCCAGGTAACATGCATATTACATTACATGTGTACACAGATAGGTGGTTAGGTCGCCCAGGTAACATGCATATTACATTACATGTGTACACAGATGGCTGGTTAGGTGGCCCAGGTAACATGCATATTACATTACATGTGTACACAGATGGCTGGTTAGGTGGCCCAGGTAACATGCATATTACATTACATGTGTACACAGATGGCTGGTTAGGAGGCCCAGGTAACATGCATATTACATTACATGTGTACACAGATGGCTGGTTAGGTGGCCCAGGTAACATTCATATTACATTACATGCGTACAGAGATGGCTGGTTAGGTGGTCCAGGTAACATGCATATTACATTACATGCGTACACAGATGGCTGGTTAGGTGGCCCAGGTAACATGCATATTACATTACATGCGTACACAGATGGCTGGTTAGGTGGCCCAGGTAACATGCATATTACATTACATGTGTACACAGATGGCTGGTTAGGTGGCCCAGGTAACATGCATATTACATTACACGTGTACACAGATGGCTGGTTAGGTGGCCCAGGTAACATGCATATTACATTACACGCGTACACAGATGGCTGGTTAGGAGGCCCAGATAACATGCATATTACATTACATGTGTACACAGATAGGTGGTTAGGTGGCCCAGGTAACATGCATATTACATTACATGTGTACACAGATGGCTGGTTAGGTGGCCCAGGTAACATGCATATTACATTACATGTGTACACAGATGGCTGGTTAGGTGGCCCAGGTAACATGCATATTACATTACATGTGTACACAGATGGCTGGTTAGGAGGCCCAGGTAACATGCATATTACATTACATGTGTACACAGATGGCTGGTTAGGAGGCCCAGGTAACATGCATATTACATTACATGTGTACACAGATGGCTGGTTAGGTGGCCCAGGTAACATGCATATTACATTACATGCGTACACAGATGGCTGGTTAGGTGGCCCAGGTAACATGCATATTACATTACATGCGTACACAGATGGCTGGTTAGGTGGCCCAGGTAACATGCATATTACATTACATGCGTACACAGATGGCTGGTTAGGTGGCCCAGGTAACATGCATATTACATTACATGTGTACACAAATGGCTGGTTAGGTGGCCCAGGTAACATGCATATTACATTACATGCGTACACAAATGGCTGGTTAGGTGGCCCAGGTAACATGCATATTACATTACATGCGTACACAGATGGCTGGTTAGGTGGGCCGGCAGCCGTATCCCTGCATCCCCGGCCAGCCACCTATTTTCCACCTCTATAGCCACCTCTGAGCTCTTGTTGGACGTAGCACAGTGAGAACTTGATGCCAATATCTCAGTTGTGTACTGGAGCCACCAGTTCTTACCCCAGAGCCATGGTCTAAAGTGTATGCGGCTACACGTATCAATGGCCCTGAACCTTCTGGAATATGTGTCATACTAATTTACTGTTGGCTGACCACCACCACCCACTGGACTAACCCTCCCCCTGCTGTGTAACCCTAACTCTCCCTCTAGTGCCTAGACCTAACCCTACCCTAACCCTTACCCTCCCCCTGCTGCGTAACCCTAACTCTCCCTCAAGTGCCTAGACCTAACCCTAACCCTCCCCCTGCTGTGTAACCCTAACTCTCCCTCTAGTGCCTAGACCTAACCCTAACCTAACCCTAACCATCCTCCTGCTGCATAACCCTATCTCTCCCTCTTGTGCCTAGACCTGACCTAACCCTAGCCTAACCCTAACCCTCCCCCTGCTGTGTAACCCTAACTCTCCCTCTAGTGCCTAGACCTAAACCTAGCCTAACCCTCCCCCTGCTGTGTAACCCTAACTCTCCCTCTAGTGCCTAGACCTAAACCTAGCCTAATCCTAACCCTGCTGTGTAACCCTAACTCTCCCTCTAGTGCCTAGACCTAACCCTAACCCTCCCCCTGCTGTGTAACCCTAACTCTCCCTCTAGTGCCTAGACCTAACCCTAACCCTCCCCCTGCTGTGTAACCCTAACTCTCCCTCTAGTGCCTAGACCTAACCCTAGCCTAACCCTTCCCCTGCTGTGTAACCCTAACTCTCCCTCTAGTGCCTAGACCTAACCCTAACCTAACCCTCCCCCTGCTGTGTAACCCTAACTCTCCCTCTATGCCTAGACCTAACCCTAACCTAACCCTCCCCCTGCTGTGTAACCCTAACTCTCCCTCTATGCCTAGACCTAACCCTAACCTAACCCTCCCCCTGCTGTGTAACCCTAACTCTCCCTCTAGTGCCTAGACCTAACCCTAGCCTAACCCTAACCCTCCCCCTGCTGTGTAACCCTAACTCTCCCTCTAGTGCCTAGACCTAACCCTAACCCTCCCCCTGCTGTGTAACCCTAACTCTCCCTCTAGTGCCTAAACCTAACCCTAGCCTAACCCTAACCTTCCCCCTGCTGTGTAACCCTAACTCTCCCTCTATGCCTAGACCTAACCCTAACCTAACCCTCCCCCTGCTGTGTAACCCTATCTCTCCCTCTAGTGCCTAGACCTAACCCTAGCCTAACCCTAACCCTCCCCCTGCTGTGTAACCCTAACTCTCCCTCTAGTGCCTAGACCTAACCCTAACCCTCCCCCTGCTGTGTAACCCTAACTATCCCTCTAGTGCCTAGACCTAACACTAGCCTAACCCTAACCCTCCCCCTGCTGTGTAACCCTAACTCTCCCTCTAGTGCCTAGACCTAACCCTAGCCTAACCCTAACCATCCCCTCCGGCACCCTAACTCTCCCCCTGCTGCGTAACTCTAACTCTCCCTCTAGTGCCTAGACCTAACCCTAACCCTCCCCCTGCTGTGTAACCCTAACTATCCCTCTAGTGCCTAGACCTAACACTAGCCTAACCCTAACCCTCCCCCTGCTGTGTAACCCTAACTCTCCCTCTAGTGCCTAGACCTAACCCTAGCCTAACCCTAACCATCCCCTCCGGCACCCTAACTCTCCCCCTGCTGCGTAACCCTAACTCTCCCTCTAGTGCCTAGACCTAATCCTAGCCTAACCCTAACCCTCCCCCTGCTGTGTAACCCTAACTCTCCCTCTAGTGCCTAGACCTAACCCTAGCCTAACCCTCCCCCTGCTGCGTAACTCTAACTCTCCCTCTAGTGCCTAGACCTAACCCTAACCCTCCCCCTGCTGTGTAACCCTAACTCTCCCTCTAGTGCCTAGACCTAACCCTAACCCTCCCCCTGCTGTGTAACCCTAACACTCCCTCTAGTGCACAACCCTACAAATTATGAAAACCATAAAAATGTGTTGACCATTTTTTGTGTCAACCATTTGAACGTGTCGACCTTTTAAAAGATGTCAATCTTCTGCACCTTCAACCATTTGTCAGTTGTCCTTTTGTCCCTGTCGACCATCTGGTGTTAACCTATTGACTGTCCATCTTTCATCCAGATACCACGTCCATCTATCTACTGCTTCCTCTTTAAAGCATCAAAAACGATATATTGAACCGTAAACCCCTCATTTACTCTTCATCTGGAGAGTGATCACTAACGTTATAACTTTGGGTTCGGACTTCTTTATGCGCAACCAGGTGCAATTGTTATCTTCCCGGGAGGGATCCAAATGATCCCTTTCTGAGACACAATGCAGTATTGTAGGATATAGGCTAAAACGGTAACGCTCAGAAAGGCTACGTTTTCTCAGAGCTTAGACACCGGCTGTCACTTACTGGGTCCAGCAACACTGGAGCCCTGTTTGGCGGTGGGCTGCTGATAGGATGTCCCCGGCGCCCGTTGCCGGAGTCCCTGCTTCTGGCTCCATCCCTGTGCTGCGGCTGCAGAGTGCGTGTGACCACGGCTCCCCTAGAGGAGTGCGCACCGTCCTACAGGAGAATTCAAAGGGATAGGATTTAAACTCCTCCCTATAAGAGGGAGTCTCTGGGCACTAAGCAAGTGCCATAGTATAGCCCCCCAAACCATACTCCATCGTTCCCAGTGATTATTACTGCTCGTTTGTGACCCGATTACGTCTCCTCCCTGGTACAGCACTTGGTATTCCGGTTTCTACCTTGGCCTTCCTGTGACCGGATTACCTCTGCACCCTGGTACCGTCCTGCCTGTGGGGGAGACTTCACACTGATTGCACTGCCCCCCCCCTGGATTTGCACCTGGCCTAGGGGCTCACAGCACACCCCCTCCCCCCATCACCTCAGTGCGCAGCGCCATGCCTCTCATTGCATGCTACCGCATCTGACGAAGATCAGAACGATATATCGTATAGTGTGTACACCTGATCCATCATTCATCACACCGATCCATCTGCTGTTCTGCGGCTTGTAACGATACATCATGTCGTCGTACGCTGCATTGTGCATGGCGCCCGCCATGTATTGTTATATCGCATTGCACCATCGCTGGGTCACACCATCATATGGTGTACCCAGCTTTAGCACTGAACCCCTGCTGGCCTAACCCTTCCTCCATGCCCGTCTTGGGGCTCCTGCTGCACCTGCCCATCTCAGGACATGCCATCCACAATTATATAGATAATAAAAATGCCAGTCATTGCAATATATAATGGTTATTGTTAGGTCTACTGCATATAACTTTCAACTTTTTTTGCACTATTAATAGGTGTCAAGGGTGACAAGGGAATCTCATGTCCAAAAGAGTTTAGTGGTACGTATGGCGTAGAGCTGTCACTGGTGGTAATTTGCTGCATTGGTATAATGATCAAAGAAAGTTACATCACTCAGCGAGAATTTGGCAGCGTTAAAATCCGCCACAAATAGCTGCATTTATTATTCAGTAATTGGTAATTTGGATGCCCAGAACGTAATTGCCGGTAATGTGCAGTGATTGGTGGTGGGTTTGAAAGGCCAAACTTATCTGCAATTTAACTGGAAAAAAAAATATATCACAATATTATTTCTCCTGTTGCTTCATGTATAAATAATATTGTCTCCTTAATGTGTATTAAACAATATTTTATTCTCCTAATTATTATTATTTTTTTAAATCATTTATTAATACTTTACCCTAAATTATTTATTAAATAATTGTGCTCACATAAATATAAATGAATTAATTGTTTTGGCATCCTAATTAGTGATGCCTTATAACGCATGCTTAATGTGGTTCATTACTGTTCTGGTCCTACAGCAACCTCACCGGCTCTTTTTTTGTAGTTTTTTTGATGAATGTTTGTGAAACCGCAGCTTAATAAATCTGACAATTTGACCATATAGCACCCTAATAAACCCCCTCAGCCACCCGGCAATATGACCATATAGCACCCTAATAAACCCCCTCAGCCACCCGGCAATATGACCATATAGCACCCTAATAAACCCCCTCAGCCACCCGGCAATATGACCATATAGCACCCTAATAAACCCCCTCAGCCACCCGGCAATATGACCATATAGCACCCTAATAAACCCCCTCAGCCACCCGGCAATATGACCATATAGCACCCTAATAAACCCCCTCAGCCACCCGGCAATATGACCATATAGCACCCTAATAAACCCCCTCAGCCACCCGGCAATATGACCATATAGCACCCTAATAAACCCCCTCAGTCACCTGGTAATATAACCATATAGCACCCTAATAAACCCCCTCAGCCACCCGGCAATATGACCATATAGCACCCTAATAAACCCCCTCAGCCACCCGGCAATATGACCATATAGCACCCTAATAAACCCCCTCAGCCACCCGGCAATATGACCATATAGCACCCTAATAAACCCCCTCAGCCACCCGGCAATATGACCATATAGCACCCTAATAAACCCCCTCAGTCACCTGGTAATATAACCATATAGCACCCTAATAAACCCCCTCCGCCCCTCTCCAATATGACCATATAGCACCCTAATAAACCCCCTCCGCCACCCGGCAATATGACCATATAGCACCCTAATAACCCCCTCAGCCACCTGGCAATATGACCATATAGCACCCTAATAACCCCCTCAGCCACCCAGCAATATGACCATATATCACCCTAATAAACCCCCTCAGACACCCGGCAATATGACCATATATCACCCTAATAAAACCCCTCAGCCACCCAGCAATATGAGTATATATCACCCTAATAAACCCCCTCAGTCACCCGGCAATATGACCATATAGCACCCTAATAAACCCCCTCAGTCACCTGGTAATATGACCATATAGCACCCTAATAACCCCCTCAGCCACCCGGCAATATGACCATATATCACCCTAATAAACCCCCTTAGTCACCCGGCAATATGACCATATATCACCCTAATGTACCCCCTCAGCCACCCGGCAATATGACCATATATCACCCTAATAAACCCCCTCAGTCACACGGAAATATGACCATATAGCACCCTAATAAACCCCCTCAGCCACCCGGCAATATGACCATATAGCACCCTAATAAACCCCCTCAGCCACCCGGCAATATGACCATATATCACCCTAAAACCCCCTCAGTCACCCGGCAATATGACCATATAGCACCCTAATAACCCCCTCAGCCACCCGGCAATATGACCATATATCACCCTAATAAACCCCGTCCGCCACCCGGCAATATGACCATATATAGCACCCTAATAAAGCCCCTCAGCCACCCGGCAATATGACCATATAGCACCCTAATAAACCCTCTCAGCCACCCGGCAATATGACCATATAGCACCCTAATAAACCCTCAGTCACCCGGTAATATGACCATATATCACCCTAATAAACCCTCTCAGCCACCCGGCAATATAACCATATAGCACCCTAATGTACCCCCTCAGCCACCCGGCAATATGACCATATAGCACCCTAATACACCCTCAGTCACCCGGTAATATGACCATTGTGATGACTTGGGGTATTTAGCTCGGCAGAGGGTGGATGGGTGCAGTGTTTAGGTGCTTATTGAGGGTCCACACACGGCTTTCAAGTAAACAAATTATGCTTTTACTTCCAGCTTGTGAATTCAGGATGCAGAAAATAACAAAACAACCTAGCCCCTGTTTAGGGCATCTAGCTCACTTCTTGAGCCCTCTCTAGTGTGACGCAGCTAGTCTCCGAACAAAGTCCCTGCCTGCTTCTTGCAGGCCTATCGCCGGTCCTGCCTGGCTTGGCTTGCCTGCCACAGCTACACAAACACAATCCTGGTGGCCTTCCCTGTATCACACAGATATAGGCCCTGGATGTCTCAGCCCGCAGCTTTACTGCTTCAATGTCCCATGGTCAGAGAGTTTTGTAGTCCCCCCTTGCCTCCCGCAAGGTCCAGACACTGGCCTCCTGGTCCCCAATGGCTCGCTCAGCTTCACTGGGCTCTCTGGCTGTTACAGTCCCAACTAGACTGTCTCCACCAGCCTGACTACTCGGCCTTCTCATTAGCTCACACCTGAGCTCTCTCCTCCAGGCAGGTGTATCACCACTCAGTATTTCAGCCCTGTGTGGGAGGATCTCTCCAATAAACTTTTCCACGGCCTACCATCCACAAAGCAATGGCTCCACCGAGAGAGTTAATCAAGATCTAGAGACTTTCCTAAGAATTTTTATGACATCTTCCCAAGACAATTGGGCTGCCTTGCTGCCGTGGGCCGAGTTTGCACATAATGCTTCCTACCACTCGTCAACTAACCAAAGGCCATTTCAGGTTGTTTATGGCCTTCATCCTCGTGTTCCCGAATTCCGAAGCCTGCCTGTTTTTGATGTTCCGGCCGTGGAAAGGTGCGGAATTTTGCTGCCATCTGGACTCAAGTACGGTCTGATTTGTTGAAGGCATCCTCTCGCTATAAGACCCAGGCCGATAAGAAGCGTAGAATAGTTCCACGCATGCAAGTTAGAAACCAGGTCTGGCTGTCTACCCGGAACCTTCATCTAAGAGTTCCTTCAATGAAATTTGCACCCCGCTTCATTGGTCCCTTCACCATAACAGAAGCCATTAATCCAGTGGCCTACCGTTTACAGTTACCTCCATACCTAAAAATTCCTAATTCCTTCCATGTTTCCTTATTAAAGCCCCTGATCCTGAATAAGTTCCATAATGCTCTACCTGCTTCTCCTCGAGTCCAGACAGAGAGAGGAGTCGAGTTTGAGGTCGCCCAGGTCTTGGACTCTCGTCTACGCAGAGGTCATCTACAGTATTTGCTGGACTGGAAAGGTTACGGTCCAGAGGAATGTTGCTGGACTGATGCGAGTGATGTTCACGCTCCTACGCTCATCAGGAGATTCCATTCTGCCCATCCGGAGAATCCTGGTGAGTGTCCTGAGGCCACCCCAAAAGGGGGGGGTACTGTCACGGCCAGGGTATTTCAGCATGGCGCTAGGCGGGTGTTACCTGTGAGGTCATTGTGGCGTGGGCTGTCTGCTGGCGGAGCTGGTGTCTGGCGAGGGGCTTTGGCTGCGCGCGTTGTTGTGCGGGCCTGTTGTCACTCTGCGCTGGTTAGGCCTAGCGGCGTCTCCGTTCCATTTGGCATGGGCGCCGCCATCTTGCCTTCTGGCCATGTGATGCGGCTGGCCAATCCTGGTGAGTCACATGTTCCCTCCGGCCAGTAACAGCACGGCATGGGGTATTTAGGAAGTGTCAGTGCCTTCCTTCTTTGCCAGTGCACCGTGTATCTCAGCCTAGCTGAGAGGGAGTTCTCTGTGCTTATCCTGTTCCTGTGAATTCGCTGTCTGCCAGTCTGCCTGTCAGCTCCTAGCTCCCACTGGACTACCCCGCTTCCTCCATCACCCTTGCCCATACCTGAGTGCCTGAGCCTGCTGACATCCTGCTCATTTGCCTTAGTTCACTACCTGCATACCTGGCTTATTATTTCCTGCATCATTACCTGCATACCTGCTTGATTATTTTCAGTCTCACTACCTGCACACCTGGACAGCTCTAATTGTTTCTACTTGGACATTAACCCATTACTCCCACCACAGAACTCTTGTGCACATTTATATATTCCTGGACTCTTATTTACTGCCATATATATTGTCTACTCAAGCACATATTAAAAACCTAGTTTTTTATTCAAACCCGCTTCTGTGATCACTCCTGCTACCACCCCGGGTCCACAAACAACCCAGAACATAACACTGGGTTCCCAAGAGATATCACAACATCATCCGCATATAATGCAATTTTATGCTCAGAGGAACCAATTTTTATACCGACAATGTCTGGATTGTTGCGGATCTTCGCTGCCAGAGGCTCCATGACCAGAGCAAAGATCAGAGGGGAAAGCGGGCATCCTTGTCTGGTACCGTTGGCAATTCCAAAAGGGGAAGAAGTGGTGCGATTGACAGAGACTGTAGCAGTGGGAGATCGATATAGGGCTAAAATACCATCTAGATATTTTCCAGAAAACCCCATTCTCTGAAGTACCCCCAAAACAAAGGCCCAGGAAATACGGTCAAATGCTTTCTCAACATCTAATGCCATAATTAGAGATGGTAACTTCCGAGCATGAATAGAGTGAATCAGATTGATGGCTCTTCTAGTGTTGTCAGACGCCTGACGACCTGGTATAAAGCCTACCTGATCTGGATGAATTAATTGAGTAAGTAGGGGGGCTAAACGGTTAGGCAAAATTTTTGCATAAATTTTAAGGTCTACATTTAGCGATGAAATTGGCCTATAATCTGAACACTGTGTAGGGTCTCTGTCAGGTTTTGGAATTAACACAATTTCAGCAAGTGTGGAAGCTGGTGCAAAGGATGCGCCATCCAAAATATTATTAAAGAGGGAGGTAAGATGCGGAGCAAGTTCCGTCACAAATGATTTATAATACTGAGCTGTGAAGCCATCTGGGCCCGGGGCAGCGGAGGATCGCATGGACTTAATAGCAGCCTTCGTCTCCTCTATTGAAATCTCCTCATTAAGCACAGAGAGCTGGGACTCACATGGTAACGGAATATTGGACAGATATGAACGTACTCCCTCGATACCATTGGAGGAAAGAAGGGAGGCTCTGGTTGGTTGTAGAGAGAGCTATAAAAGTCTCTAAACTCCTCTACCATCATACAGGGTCATACGTGAGGGCTCCTAGTTGTGGGAATATAATTTGTCTATCGTACTTGAAGCTTGTTTGCATCTCAACTTATTAGCTAAAAGAGTGTCAATTTTATCAGCTTTATCATAGAACCGCTGGTGTAGTTTCTGTCCAACCTGCATATATTATACGATGTATGCAGTAACTCTTTTCACACTTGCTGCATCAAAACAGACCATACATATTAGATTCTTAGAAATATTGAAAGAAAAAATGTAAATAAAAAAATAATAATCCTTCATGTATCATTAAGAGTGGTATATAGTCAGTCATGAAAAGCACACACATTCATTGGCATTGAGATCTGCTGTTTATTCTCTACCGATGGGCAAATAATTATCAATGAGAGTCCCTTATCCCAATGTGTGTGAACAGAAGATTCCCCTGCATCTGCTGTCAGCCCCAAGGTACCGAGCTGATAAGAGCACAGAAAGTAAGATAGTAGATTGTGTAGTTAGTTCATACAGGAATGTGTATAAAGAGATATCCCATAGAAAATCATAAGGATAGGGTGAAAATATGTCATGATATGGTAACCATAGAGAGATAATTATTTCTCACTTTATGCAACAAAAAATCTCCATACATTTGTAATAAGTTCCTTTGTCAGGAATCAGTCATACAAAAAAAAAATAATATATATATATATATATATATATATATATATATGTATATATTCTGCTTGTGATGTTTACATATGAGGAGAAAAAAGGACTTGTGGTAATGGGAGAAGAAAAGAGAAAAGGAATCTCCTCCTTTCCATCCACAATGACCCTGACTGGGTATTTGCCACTGGCAGTGAATACCATAGAAACAGGTGCCCAGATGGAGGCACTGGGAGGGATACTCTAAGTCTCCTTTATTGAGGTATGGGGGAATGATTCCCTTGGTGAGGATCTCCCTCACTACCTCTAAGGAGAGATAGAACAGAAGATAGTAGTGTACCTGTTTCCTTCTTAATAGTATGGAGAGGTGTTGCTTGGGGACCCGCTGTGCACGAAGCCGGCATCCCTATAAACCAATGCGCGTTTCACCCTCAGGCTTGGACCATGACCAAGCTAAGGATTTTGCCTTAGGTGCCCTTGGACTTCCATGTGCGGCTCCATGACTTGGTTACTGAGGTTGCCGTCGTGGGTGCAGCCATGATAGTCTTCATCACCTGACTGTTCCTTCAACGAATGGTAGCGTGGTCTTGTTCAGCTGATATTGAACTCCTATGAACTGCTACCTTAGGGTATATGAGTAGGCTCTGGACACCAGAAAGTTGCCTGTACAACGTCATCACTTCCAGTGAATGCTAGTTGTCATTCCGCTTCAGGTTCCTGTTCCTTGCTCTCAAGTTGTTTCTATTACCATCCCGGTACCATTCTCCGGTGTGTTGGGATTCACGCCGTGTACTCAGTACACATCATCGAGTACAATTGCTGAACCACTCTCTGGTACGTCTGAATTCGCACACCGTGTACTCAGTACACATCATCGAGTACTATTGCTGAACCATTCTCCGGTGCGTCTGGATTCGCACACCGTTTACTCAGTACATCTCCATTCCAGTAATATCTCTGAGTCAACCTCCTATACCAATGGTGCTCCAGTGTCCTCACTCCGTGCAACCAGCGCTCTCTCAGTCAGCTCAATCACCACCCTCCTCCAGTGCCGGCAGAACGTCCTACTCCTCTGTGGATCTTTCCTCTGGTCTCCCATTGTTCCGTTTCAGGAAGCAATTCCCTTTGCGCCTACTCTGTACCTGTAGGTATAGAAACCGTACTTCCAGTGGGTCATAGTGGTATTCTTTTCTCCATTTCCCACTTGCATCAGATACCTGACCAAAGGAATGCGACCTGCTTGCCGGGAGCAGCTGAAACCCATATCCCACTTGGAGGGGTCATTAGTGAACACCTTCCGGCAGGTTAGACTCTGCACCCTTGGTCGTTAACGTCCGATACTTGTGGATGAGGAGAACGTACATCCAGGCTCCTCACCTCCGATTTCTCCCTCAACACAGGACCACAGCTTCAGTATCTGTAATACTTGGAAAATGTTTTAGTAGGTACCATTTTCTCTACATTGTTTAGCAACCAAATTACATAACTTTCACAGTTTCACTTTATCTCTGACTCGAGCATACCAGTAAGATTGTACAATGCGATTCATATTGTCTGCTCTTAAATGTACTAACCCATGAACAACCTCTGTATGGGCTGGTTATAATCATTTTTAATTCCACTCAAATACCCAATATCATCTTCTCTTGTAACAATGCTTTAATTTCCAAACATTGACCTCATTGTGAGAAGTATTTTCCTGATATTGTCTCAATTGGTCAAATGTGATATACTTAAAAAACATCAACTGAGTGTCTGTATCTAGCTCATCATATGTACTTAAAATTACCTATCATACTACCCTGTCAGCTAATACGTAACCCATGGAAATAATATCAGTCTGTTTGGTATGTGCCTAACACTTAATTATTGCAACTTATTGTTGGTAAACACATCAGTTCTTTTAACTGTCTGTGCATGTGAAATTGCACTTCCCTAATCTATGTGGTAACCCCTATGCTTCCAATTGCTATAATCAGTGCTGTATGTTCAGCTAACTATGTTGAGTATGGTAGTTACTGCATACTTTATCACCAAAAAACATCATGTGTCTCTCTGAAACAGCCATCGTCAGTAAAGAAAACTAAGGGCCTGATTCAGACCCACTCGCGAGCGGCTATCCGCTCGCAAGTGGGTCGATGTTCTGGACTGAGCATGCGCACGACGGAGGGAGCTCCGTCGTGCGCATGCGCCAGACGCGACGAGCGAAGGAAAGTCCTTCGCTCGTTGTGTCCGATCAAAGGGGGCGTGCTGTCAATGTTGATTGACAGCACGCCCCCTTTGGTAGGCGTGCCGGGGGCGTGCCTCCCTGACGGGGGCGTTCCCACGGGAACGCCTCCCGTCAAAAGCCGGCCCCACTGACATCACTAGTGATGTCAGTGGGAGTGATTTTGGCTCTGATAGAGCCAAAATCACTCCGGAGCTTGCGGTTGAAAACCTCAACCGCAGGCTCCGGCTCGCAATTTTGATGGTCGCGATGGTCTCGACCATCGCGGCCATCAAAATGCACGCTCGTATAGCCTGTGGGTGGTGACCCACAGCTATATGAGCGTCCAGAAGGACGCTCCATTTTCATGGAGGCCGGCCCTCATTCAGAGCGTGCGCTCTGCTCAGAGCGTACGGCTCTGAATGAGGGCCTAAGTCAGGATTATCTAATTGAACTTCAGTTGTTAAAAAATATTTTTATATTTCATTATTGCAAACATGTTCATTGTCTTCCTTTTTCCTCACCATCAACCATATTCCCCCCTGTTGAGGATAAAGAAGATCAATGTAGCACAACTGAAAATATGACATATGTGATCTGTAAGATTGATAGGAGTGAAAAGTATCATCTCCCATTGGGAAAATCTGGCTGTAGGAACATGTTTAAGTTGAGCATGATTAAATATCTGAACAACAGTATGTAAAACAAATAGATGCAATTCATCTTAATCAAATAATGCCACCCTTTAAGGATATAAATGTCTTCAACCTGCTGGAAAACAACGTCCTGTATATTTAAAATTATCAGTATGCAGTTGATTTTGTCCCATTAAACTTTGTAACTTGCTTCTGCAAAAGAAACATAATTGTTTAGTATCATTTACTGAAGTTTGAAATAACTTTGAATATAACCACAGATCACTGTTAGATAAGGACTGAGGGCCTGATTCGGAGCCGGACGCTCTGAAAGAGCGCTCGCTCTGAATCAGGGCATTTTCTTTTTTGTTGGTGCGGCCACCTGGCCGCTCGCATAGCTGTGGGTGAGCACCCACAGCTATTGCGAGCAGCCAGGTGTTGATCGCGATGGTCTCGACCATCGCAACCAGCAGGGCTTGCGACGAGACCCTTGCGGTAGGGTCTTGTTCCTGCAAGACCCAGTGAGCTTCTGGCTCTTAATAGAGCCGGAAGCGCCCCACTGACATCACTCATGATGTCAGTGGGGCCGTCCCCAAACAGCAGGCGTTCGATCGGGAATGCCTCCGTTTGGCCAGCCACTCCCCCTACCCGCCTCCAAAACGGTGCAAGCTGTCGATCAAAATCGACAGTCGCCCCCTTTTGGTGTGAGACCCGGTGCGACAGAGCGCCCGTCGCTAGCCGGGTCTCGCGCATGCGCACGTCGGAGCTGGCTCCGGCGTGCGCATACGCAGTGGCCAAACATCGACCCGCTCGCAAGCACATAGCGCTTGCGAGTGAGTCTGAATCAGGCCCCGAGTCATCTGTAAGAACAAAAAAATTGCAGATTATTCTTCAAACATTGTAAACTGTTTGTGACATTTTTGGAACATTACCCCTGTCTTTTTAAAACACTATTAAGATACTGTGTATCTGCTGAAAAGTATGTTTCATAACCTTCTTTTATCAGTACTCTTGGCTGAGGTACAATATAAACCTATGATGGACGAATACAAGCACAATCCCATGCTATGAGATAGTTAAGGCATTTTACTTTTTCTTTTCTTCAGTGTTGCTGCAGGATCTGGGAGGGGTATACAGAGAGAGTAATAAACTCACACTGATGTACAAAGTACACAGACAGTTTCTTACTCTGAAACTATTCAAACAAGTAAAACAATCACCATTAGTTACATTTATCTGGATGAAAGTTTACAATCCTGCTCTATACATAGAAAGTATATAGGATCATATTTCTGTCCCTAATCAACTTTTAGTTCACATTCAACTGCATTTTTTCTAAACTCTTCTGATAATTCATGTTTTGTTCTCTTCTCATCTCGGCAAAAAGTTTCTCCTGTGCCATTTTAAAGTTAATAATTATGTTAAAGGATTGTTCTTCCCACTACAGATATTGACTTGTTACCTTATTACATACTGCATCATTCAACCTATCTATAAAAAGTCCCTTAATCATATAAGCAACCTATGTAATCTTTAAAATTTTCAAATAATCTCCTATAATTTCACTGCTAAAATAATAATCTCAGCAGTGCCTCCAACTGTCGAATACTAACATTCATCGGGTGTTCCATTGTTGCACAAAGTAATATAGACTCCAATCCAGTACACTTAATAATTTGTCATTTATTAATTAATTAAATAAATAGATCTAGCCCTTAAATGGGAGCGCATATCCCTCAGGGTTATAATGCAGAATAACAAAGATTTCCTTCATTACAGAGGTTTTATACCTTCTATTACAGTCTTCAGGTAATACGCCCCCTGTACAACCACTGACATCATCAGATAGACAAAGTTTGTTCTTGTTAGCCCTTCCTGTTCTTTCATGAGATGCTCATTGTTTGGCATCACTATATTTGATGCAAATCTTTCACTTGCCCAGAATTATACATAAATGGTCACTTGTACACTTATTCAGATAAACAACTTCATAGGGAGTTGCCCTTAAAGTAATCTCAACTAATTTCTTCATTTAAATGTGTACAAAGCAAAATGGCTGTGCAAAGGCCATATTGAATTTCATGATCTGTATTCATTATAAACCACATGTAAATATGGAATTATGTAAAATATAATGTTTCTTGTAAATTAGTTTTCCACACTATATACGTGTCTAATGCTGTATATGTCCAAAGTATAAGCATAGCTATTTCGGCAGCATATACTATCTGTATAATAGACCCTAAATCAGCTATCAAAACTAATAATATAAAGACAATGCTGATAGCTATCAGAGTCGTCATAATGTAAAGCCAGGATAGGACTGATGTATGCAGGTAAATATCACATTATGATGAGACAAATCACAGCATGTGAGAGCAGATAAACGTGACCGCAGGGTTCATATACTGTGATAGAGCAAATTACAGCATTTCTGTGGCATATTAATAGTGATGTATAATATACATACTGTACATATAAGGAAAATACAATGTAACAATCAGACATAACATAATGAAGCTATACTGATGCAAAATATACATATAGATAAGAGGATAGAATGTAACAATCGGACATATGATAAAGTTACAAGGTAAGGATAGTTTATGCGCACAGATGATAATTGGCATAATAGCGCATAGTGAGGTGAATACGGCCTAACAGTGCTGGCAGATAACAATACCTGAGAAGTTGCTGAACCAGCGAGTGCTGGATAAAGTCTCAATGCTGGCTGCACTAGACAGAGATATAACGTGAGGATTGTCTGATGTAATGATAACACTGTAGGTATCAAGAACTGAGAGGTTTACCATGTTCAGCAGCTACTGAGTGGCATCACCATACTAGCCACGCCGGGCACTGGTACATGAGGAGTGCTGCCATTGTGAGAGCAGATACAGCAGCTACTGAGTTGCATCACCATACTAGCCACGCCGGGCACTGGTACATGAGGCGTGCTGCCATTGTGAGAGCAGATACAGCAGCTACTGAGTGGCATCACCATACTAGCCGCGCCGGGCACTGGTACATGAGGCGTGCTGCCATTGTGAGATCAGATACAGCAGTTACTGAGTGGCGTCACCATACTAGCCATGCCGGGCACTGGTACATGAGGCGTGCTGCCATTGTGAGAGCAGATACAGCAGCTACTGAGTGGCATCACCATACTAGCCATGCCGGGCACTGGTACATGAGGCGTGCTGCCATTGTGAGAGCAGATACAGCAGCTACTGAGTGGCATCACCATACTAGCCACGCCGGGCACTGGTACATGAGGCGTGCTGCCATTGTGAGATCAGATACAGCAGTTACTGAGTGGCATCACCATACTAGCCGCGCCGGGCACTGGTACATGAGGCATGCTGCCATTGTGAGATCAGATACAGCAGTTATTGAGTGGCATCACCATACTAGCCACGCCGGGCACTGGTACATGAGGCAGGCTGCCATTGTGAGAGCAGATACAGCAGCTACTGAGTGGCATCACCATACTAGACGCGCCGGGCACTGGTACATGAGGCATGCTGCCATTGTGAGAGCAGATACAGCAGCTACTGAGTGGTATCACCATACTAGCCACGCCAGGCACTAGTACATGAGGCGTGCTGCCATTGTGAGAGCAGATACAGCAGCTACTGAGTGGCATCACCATACTAGCCGCGCCGGGTACTGGTACATGAGGCGTGCTGCGAGTGTGAGAGCAGATACAGCAGCTACTGAGAGGCATCACCATACTAGCCGCGCCGGGCACTGGTACATGAGGCGTGCTGCCAGTGTGAGATCAGATACAGCAGTTACTGAGTGGCATCACCAAACTAGCCACGCCGGGCACTGGTACATAAGGCGTGCTGCTGCCAGTGTGAGAGCAGATACAGAAGTTACTGAGTGGCATCACCATACTAGCCATGCCGGGCACTGGTACATGAGGCATGCTGCTGCCAGTGTGAGAGCAGATACAGCAGTTACTGAGTGGCATCACCATACTAGCCGCGCCGGGCACTGGTACATGAGGCATGCTGCCATTGTGAGAGCAGATACAGCAGTTACTGAGTGGCATCACCATACTAGCCGCGCCGGGCACTGGTACATGAGGCGTGCTGCTGCCATTGTGAGAGCAGATACAGAAGTTACTGAGTGGCATCACCATACTAGCCGCGCCGGGCACTGGTACATGAGGCATGCTGCTGCCATTGTGAGAGCAGATACAGCAGTTACTGAGTGGCATCACCATACTAGCCACGCCGGGCACTGGTACATGAGGCGTGCTGCCATTGTGAGAGCAGATACAGCAGTTACTGAGTGGCATCACCATACTAGCCACGCTGGGCACTGGTACATGAGGCGTGCTGCTGCCATTGTTAGAGCAGATACAGCAGTTACTGAGTGGCATCACCATACTAGCCGCGCCGGGCACTGGTACATGAGGCATGCTGCCATTGTGAGAGCAGATACAGCAGTTACTGAGTGGCATCACCATACTAGCCGCGCCGGGCACTGGTACATGAGGCGTGTTGCCATTGTGAGAGCAGATACAGCAGTTACTGAGTGGCATCACCATACTAGCCACGCCGGGCACTGGTACATGAGGCGTGCTGCCATTGTGAGAGCAGATACAGCAGTTACTGAGTGGCATCACCATACTAGCCACGCTGGGCACTGGTACATGAGGCGTGCTGCTGCCATTGTTAGAGCAGATACAGCAGTTACTGAGTGGCATCACCATACTAGCCGCGCCGGGCACTGGTACATGAGGCATGCTGCCATTGTGAGAGCAGATACAGCAGTTACTGAGTGGCATCACCATACTAGCCGGGCCGGGCACTGGTACATGAGGCGTGCTGCCATTGTGAGAGCAGATACAGCAGCTACTGAGTGGCATCACCATACTAGCCGCGCCGGGCACTGGTACATGAGGCGTGCTGCCATTGTGAGAGCAGATACAGCAGTTACTGAGTGGCATCACCATACTAGCCGCGCCGGGCACTGGTACATGAGGCGTGCTGCCAGTGTGAGAGCAGATACAGCAGTTGCTGAGTGGCATCACCATACTAGCCACGCTGGGCACTGGTACATGAGGCATGCTGCCATTGTGAGATCAGATACAGAAGTTACTGAGTGGCATCACCATACTAGCCGCGCTGGGCACTGGTACATGAGGCGTGCAGCCAGTGTGAGAGCAGATACAGCAGTTACTGAGTGGCAACACCATACTAGCCACGCCGGGCACTGGTACATGAGGCATGCTGCTGCCATTGTGAGAGCAGATACAGCAGTTACTGAGTGGCATCACCATACTAGCCGCGCTGGGCACTGGTACATGAGGCATGCTGCCAGTGTGAGAGCAGATACAGCAGTTACTGAGTGGCATCACCATACTAGCCGCGCTGGGCACTGGTACATGAGGCGTGCTGCTGCCATTGTTAGAGCAGATACAGCAGTTACTGAGTGGCATCACCATACTAGCCGCGCCGGGCACTGGTACATGAGGCGTGCTGCCAGTGTGAGAGCAGATACAGAAGTTACTGAGTGGCATCACCATACTAGCCGCGCCGGGCACTGGTACATGAGGCGTGCTGCCATTGTGAGAGCAGATACAGCAGCTACTGAGTGGCATCACCATACTAGCCGCGCTGGGCACTGGTACATGAGGCATGCTGCTGCCAGTGTGAGAGCAGATACAGCATGGGTTATATACTGGCTGGGTGGGGTGACTGCTATGGTGTCACTAATTTGGCTACGTCTGTGGGGATTATCCTGATAAGGGTGGGTGTAGTCCAGGTGATGTTATCACCATAGAGATAACAATAGGGGCGCGTTAGACAGAAAGGAAACGAAGGTGCCATGTGGCAGGTAAATGAGTGCTGCAGGGTGTACGCCAATCATCCATATCCCCTGACTGGTGTATACCCTGCAGCACTTATTGTACCTCCATCCTTGTCTGAAGATACGCTTTCGCTTTTTTCCCTGTCCTCTAGGCTCCACTTAAAACAAAGGTACATCAGAAATGACACCTTCTTTATAATAATAAATGAATCTGCATATGGCTTACAGCCATTACCGGGCCTAGTATCTCCACAGGGCCCGGAGCATAGCCTGCACGATGATGTTTTATGCAGACCTTGTATATAAAGCCAGGAGGTGCTAGTTACGAGTTAGAACAATTAATCCCTATTAAGTAATAATAAATGTTGATAACCAACCATTGTTATAAAAACAGAAGTTTCACCAAAAATATTTGTTGCTCTCTACTAGCCATAATGTCCAGTAAGAAGAAATGAAATATACAGTGATGTACAGGGATATACAGGGATATACAGTGATATACAGTGATGTACAGGGATATACAGTGATATACAGTGATGTACAGGGATATACAGTGATGTACAGGGATATACAGGGATATACAGGGATATACAGGGATATACAGGGATATACAGTGATGTACAGGGATATACAGGGATATACAGTGATGTACAGTGATGTACAGGGATATACAGGGATATACAGGGATATACAGGGATATACAGTGATGTACAGGGATATACAGGGATATACAGTGATGTACAGGGATATAGAGGGATATACAGTGATGTACAGTAATGTACAGGGATATACAGGGATATACAGTGATGTACAGGGATATAGAGGGATATACAGGGATATACAGGGATATACAGTGATGTACAGGGATATACAGGGATATACAGGGATATACAGTGATGTACAGTAATGTACAGGGATATACAGGGATATACAGTGATGTACAGGGATATAGAGGGATATACAGGGATATACAGGGATATACAGTGATGTACAGGGATATACAGGGATATACAGGGATATACAGTGATGTACAGGGATATACAGGGATATACAGTGATGTACAGGGATATACAGTGATGTACAGTGATATACAGGGATATACAGGGATATACAGGGATATACAGGGATATACAGGGATATACAGTGATGTACAGGGATATACAGGGATATACAGTGATGTACAGGGATATACAGTGATGTACAGTGATATACAGGGATATACAGGGATATACAGTGATGTACAGTGATGTACAGTGATATACAGGGATATACAGTGATGTACAGGGATATACAGGGATATACAGGGATGTACAGGGATATACAGGGATATACAGTGATGTACAGGGATATACAGTGATGTACAGTGATATACAGGGATATACAGGGATATACAGTGATGTACAGGGATATACAGGGATATACAGGGATATACAGGGATATACAGTGATGTACAGTAATGTACAGGGATATACAGGGATATACAGGGATATACAGTGATGTACAGGGATATAGAGGGATATACAGGGATATACAGGGATATACAGGGATATACAGTGATGTACAGGGATATACAGGGATATACAGGGATATACAGTGATGTACAGTAATGTACAGGGATATACAGGGATATACAGGGATGTACAGTGATGTACAGGGATATAGAGGGATATACAGGGATATACAGGGATATACAGTGATGTACAGGGATATACAGGGATATACAGGGATATACAGTGATGTACAGGGATATACAGGGATATACAGTGATGTACAGGGATATACAGTGATGTACAGTGATATACAGGGATATACAGGGATATACAGTGATGTACAGGGATATACAGGGATATACAGGGATATACAGGGATGTACAGGGATATACAGTGATATACAGGGATATACAGGGATATACAGGGATATACAGTGATGTACAGGGATATACAGGGATATACAGGGATATACAGTGATGTACAGGGATATACAGGGATATACAGTGATATACAGTGATGTACAGGGATATACAGGGATATACAGTGATGTACAGGGATATACAGGGATATACAGGGATATACAGTGATGTACAGGGATATACAGGGATATACAGGGATATACAGTAATGTACAGGGATATACAGGGATATACAGGGATGTACAGTGATGTACAGGGATATAGAGGGATATACAGGGATATACAGGGATATACAGTGATGTACAGGGATATACAGGGATATACAGGGATATACAGTGATGTACAGGGATATACAGGGATATACAGTGATGTACAGGGATATACAGTGATGTACAGTGATATACAGGGATATACAGGGATATACAGTGATGTACAGGGATATACAGGGATATACAGGGATATACAGGGATGTACAGGGATATACAGTGATATACAGTGATGTACAGGGATATACAGGGATATACAGGGATATACAGGGATATACAGTGATGTACAGGGATATACAGGGATATACAGGGATATACAGTGATGTACAGGGATATACAGGGATATACAGTGATATACAGTGATGTACAGGGATATACAGTGATATACAGTGATGTACAGGGATATACAGGGATATACAGTGATGTACAGGGATATACAGGGATATACAGGGATATACAGTGATGTACAGGGATATACAGGGATATACAGGGATATACAGTAATGTACAGGGATATACAGGGATATACAGGGATGTACAGTGATGTACAGGGATATAGAGGGATATACAGGGATATACAGGGATATACAGTGATGTACAGGGATATACAGGGATATACAGGGATATACAGTGATGTACAGGGATATACAGGGATATACAGTGATGTACAGGGATATACAGTGATGTACAGTGATATACAGGGATATACAGGGATATACAGTGATGTACAGGGATATACAGGGATATACAGGGATATACAGGGATGTACAGGGATATACAGTGATATACAGTGATGTACAGGGATATACAGGGATATACAGGGATATACAGGGATATACAGTGATGTACAGGGATATACAGGGATATACAGGGATATACAGTGATGTACAGGGATATACAGGGATATACAGTGATATACAGTGATGTACAGGGATATACAGGGATATACAGTGATGTACAGGGATATACAGGGATATACAGGGATATACAGTGATATACAGTGATATACGGTGATATACGGTGATATACAGTGATGTACAGGGATATACAGGGATATACAGGGATATACAGTGATGTACAGGGATATACAGGGATATACAGGGATATACAGTAATATACAGTGATATACGGTGATATACAGTGATGTACAGGGATATACAGTGATATACAGGGATATACAGTGATGTACAGGGATATACAGGGATATACAGGGATATACAGTGATGTACAGGGATATACAGGGATATACAGGGATATACAGTGATGTACAGGGATATACAGTGATGTACAGGGATATACAGTGATGTACAGGGATATACAGGGATATACAGTGATGTACAGGGATATACAGGGATATACAGTGATATACAGGGATATACAGGGATATACAGGGATATACAGTGATGTACAGGGATATAAAGGGATATACAGGGATATACAGGGATATACAGGGATATACAGTGATGTACAGGGATATAAAGGGATATACAGTGATGTACAGGGATATACAGGGATAGGACTTCTGCTCCCAGCATATTCTTGCTGCATGATACTTGTAAAGGACTACTGCTCCCAGCATATTCTTGCTGCATGATACTTGTAAAGGACTACTGCTCCCAGCATATTCTTGCTGCATGATACTTGTAAAGGACTACTGCTCCCAGCATATTCTTGCTGCATGATACTTGTAAAGGACTACTGTTTTGAACAATTAACTTAGATGTAATGTTAAATTAAGTAGTATATCACTGCATAGTATCTGTAGTTGATGGTTTAGAATATAGTTTTATGTTTGTGTTTTCCTAGTTTGATTCTAGGTATATAGACCCAGATGCTAGCTTAATGGTATGTTCTGTTTGTTTGTTTAAGGTAATTTTTTGCTTGCAATAATAGTGGGAGTGTTTTGGGGGTAGTTAGAAATTAGTGGTGTCACATGCTAGGTCTCCTATGTAAGGGTCATTAGAAGGCTGGACTAGCCTTGGCTGGGTGCCCTATCTTTAGAAGTGTCCTATTTTAAAAGTGTCAACTTCTTTTTAAATCGATTAATTGGCGTTATATCAGCGTTAAACAGTAGAGAAACAGAAGGAAGCCCACCAAGCTACAAACAAACAACAACCTCACCATTAATAGGACAAAGTGGAATGAACAATTGTGAGGTCACAGTCTCCATACTACTAGATCCTGTGGATACATAACCAGGGCTTTCATTATTAAACTCCCTGTCTGGTGGCTGCATAAACCTGGTGCCTCCCTTTCTACTATTGCTGCTGGCTCTGTGCTTTACATATGATCCTAATGCATACTTATCTGTGTTATGTCAGTTTACCTCTATAATAATGTACTTTTATCTTAGCTCTTTTTCTAATACCTCTTTTTCACCAAAAACCCAGGTCCGACCAGGGTTTATGGACATGGTTCCAACCCTGGTCAGACCCATTTACACTGCACCTTTGATCTGGGTTACTCCCAGGTCAGCCCTGTTCACACTGAACTCAGGTCTGCCCTGCTAAACCTGTGAGGTCATAAAAAGTGGGAGGTGAATGCTCCACAACCACCAATCCGCTCATTTTAGGCATGATCCAGATCAGATAACCTGGGTTGCACCGTTTACACTGCACCATTACCTGGGTCCATCCTGGGTCCAACCCTGGTAGCTACCTGGGTTGGATTGCAGGGTCACTTGACCCAGGTTATTTTTCAGGGACCCTTTTACACTGAGCTGCAACCCGGGTAGACCCAGCAAAAACCCAGGTTGTTGCTCTGGTGTAAAAGGGGTATAAGTCTTATATCATCTAGCTCCTACCACTGTATATTTTACTATTTAATTTCTGCTCCCACCAAATCTCCACTTTTTTATACTCAATAATAAACTTCTGCAGTACTGACTCTTTTCCCTCACTGTACTATTACTTGTGTTTCTGGAAATCTGCTCTCTCCTACATTCTGTCTTCATTCCTACTTTTAACTTTTCTTCCCCTATTTACATCATCCTTACTATTACCATGTTTTCTTCAAATCCCACCTTCACTCAGTGTCTACCTAATCTTTTGTTCTGCCCCTTGCTTCCACCTTTATCCTTTCCCCCTTGCCTCTTCCATTTCCTCTTCCCCTTATCTCCTTTCCTCTGTTTACCTTCCTCCCCATCTTCTCCCATTACTCCACTTTCATTCTCTTATACTCCACAGGGGTCCTACAACCTCACTGCTAATCCCTCCTCCCACTCCCCTCTCCATGTCACTTTACCCCACATCCATCCACACATCATTAATTTCCCTTCCTGCCCACCTTCTACTGGCTCCCCTTCTAGCACTGGAGTCCGCACCATTGCTACACTCTATTCAGCTCGGTCCCCCAAATTAATCTCGCCCCCACGCTACAGCAACCCTGATAATCTCATTCAAATCTCTCCAACAAACTCTGTCCCTCTATCCTGTGCCCTCTGGAATGCCAGGTCAGTCTGTAATAAACTGGTCCCGACCCATGACCTTTTCATCTCCAACTCCCTGAATCTCCTAGCTATTACTGAAACCTGGATTTCACCCTCTGACACCGCTTCTCCTGCAGCTCTCTTCTCTGGGGGCCTCACCTTTTCCCACACCCCACGACCTGGGGGTCGCCATGGTGGTGGTGTTGGGGTCCTTCTATCCCCTGGTTACTCATACCAACCCATTCCCTCTGAACCATCCCTCACATTCTCTTCATTTGAAGTCCATGCTATACGCCTCTTCCACCCAGTACACCTCCAAGTAGCTGTCATTTACCGTCCCCCTGGCCCTCCCTCCAAGTTCCTTGACAACTTTGCTTCCTGGCTCCCTCACTTTCTCTCCTCAGAACTTCCCTCCATTATCCTAGGTGACTTCAATATTCCAATTGATATCCCGACAGAATCCTCTGCCTCCAAACTCCTCTCCCTCACATCGTCACTTGGTCTCTCCCAATGGACCTCCTCACCCTCCCATGTGAGTGGCCATGTGCTTGATCTGGTCTTCACACACCGTTGTGATATTTCTGACCACCTCAATTCCCCATTCCCTCACCATCACCTTCTCTCTTTTAACCTGTCCCTCTCTCCTTCCCCTCCTCTACCTCCAAAAGCCTCCATTACTAAGCGTAACATTGATGCTATCGACACAGGTTCCTTTTCTTCCCTGCTTGACTCACTTCTCTCCCCTATCCTCTCTCTCTCTTGCCCTGAACAAGCCACTTCCCTATACAATGCCTCCCTTACTTCTGCTCTGGACTCTGTTCCCCCAGTGATCACTATTCACACTCGCAGATCTACTCCTCAACCCTGGCATTCCAAATGCACCAGATACCTGCAAAAGTGTTCTCGAACTGCCGAGCGACAGTGGAGAAGATCACGCTCTAAGGCAGATTTTCTCCATTTCAAATTTATGCTCTCATCCTATAGTGCTGCGCTCTCCCTCTCTAAACAGTCATACTTTAAGAACCTCATCTCCTCTCAGTCCTCTAATCCCCAGCGTCTCTTCACTACTTTCAACTCCCTCCTTCATCCACCGCCTCCTCGTCTCCCCTCCTTGCTCACTGCCCTTGACTTTGCTACCTACTTTACATCTAAAATTGATTCCATACGTCAGGACATCATATCCAACCAGCTCTCCACCTTCTCCTTTCCCAAATCACCCCTCCCCATCAACTTCACCAACTCTAACATCCTTCTTCCCTGCATCTGGAGAGGAAGTCATGGCCCTCATCCGGTCCTCCCCCCCTTCCACCTCCCCCTTGATCCTATCCCATCCCGCCTCCTCCGCTTCCTCTCTCTCTCTGCCTGCTCCCATCTTGCCCACCTCATTAACCTCTCCCTCTCATCAGGCACTGTTCCTTCTGCATTCAAACATGCCCTTGTCTCCCCCATTCTTAAAAAACCTACCCTTGATCCTAACCTTCTTTCTAACTACCGACCCATCTCTCTCCTCCCTTTTGCCTCCAAACTCCTTGAGCGGATTGTCTACAACCGCCTTACCACTTTTCTTTCCTCCCACTCCCTCCTTGACCCTTTTCAGTCTGGCTTCCGTTCTCTCCACTCCACTGAAACTGCCCTCACAAAAGTCAGCAATGACCTCCTTGCTGCCAAATCCCAAGGCCACTACTCTCTTCTCATTCTCCTTGATCTCTCTGCTGCTTTTGACACTGTGGACCACCCTCTCCTGCTGAATATCCTTCACTCCCTTGGTCTACGTGAAACTGCCCTCTCCTGGCTGTCATCCTACCTCTCTGACTGATCTTTCTCAGTTTCCTCTCACGACTCCTCTTCCCCCCCACAGCCTCTTACAGTAGGTGTTCCCCAAGGTTCTGTTCTTGGTCCTCTCCTATTCTCCCTCTATACTTCCTCTCTAGGTGAACTCATCAGCTCTTTTGACCTCCATTATCATCTCTATGCTGATGATACTCAAATCTATATTTCCTCCCCTGATCTCTCCCCCTCTCTTCTGACTCGTATCTCCAACTGTCTCTCTGCTGTCTCTTCTTGGATGTCCCAGCGGTTTCTTAAACTTAATATGTCTAAGACAGAGCTGATCATCTTCCCACCCTCCCACATCACCTCACTTCCCACTATTTCTTTATCAATTGATGGAATAACTATCTCATCTAGTCCCAAGGTGCACTGTCTTGGAGTTACCCTGGACTCATCCCTCTCCTTCAAACCACATATCCAGAACCTTTCACAGTCCTGTCGTTTCCATCTCAAAAATATTTCTAAGATCAGACCCTATCTCACCCAGGATGCTACTAAAACCCTCATACACTCACTGGTCATCTCCAGATTGGACTATTGTAACCTCCTCCTATCTGGCCTCCCCAAATCCCATCTCTCTCCTCTCCAGTCTATCCTTAATGCTGCTGCACGGCTTATCTTCCTCTCCAAGCACTCTACATCTGCCTCCCCTCTCCTACAAGCTCTCCACTGGCTCCCCTTCCCTTTTAGAACCCAATTTAAGGTTCTCACACTCACTCACAAAGCCCTCACCCAATCTTCTCCCATATACATCTCTGATCTCATCTCCCTTCACGCTCCTCTCCGCCCTCTTCGCTCAACTAATGCACGCCGCCTTTCATGCCAGCTGATTACTTCCTCCCACTCCCGCCTCCAAGATTTTGCCCGCACTGCTTCCCACCTCTGGAACTCTCTCCCACTCCCCATCAGACTCTCCACCTGTTTGCAATCCTTCAAACGGGCTCTCAAGACCCACTACTTCATCAAAGCCTTCCAGCTATCATTCTAACTCCTTGCTACATGCTCCTTCGTCCCCATCTGTGTTAACCCAGTTTGTCTTCCCCCACCTTTTTAGAATGTAAGCTCTCACGAGCAGGGCCATCTACCCTTTTGTGCTTCTCCTTACTATAGTGTCATTTACTTCTTACTCACCACTAGGGCACCTAACACTTGGTTGCTTATGCTCTGTTGCTTATCTGGGTGATATGGTCGCTAATGTAGCAATATATATTATCCATGTCCTGTATTGTATTGTTCTGTAAGTCACTTGTATACAATTTGTTTTTGTACTTTGTAAGGCGCTGCGGAACATTTGTGGTACCATATAAATAAATGATAATAATAATAATACAGGGATATAGAGGGATATGCAGTGATATGCAGTGATATACAGGGATATACAGGGATGTGCAGTGATGTGCAGGGATATACAGGGATGTGCATATATTCTGCATGTGTTACATTTGTGCTTTATCTATAGGTGCAAGGAACTGTAAGCAGCTGAGAGACAGTGGTTTATACCTAACTGGATGGTATACGATATACCCTGATGGCAAGAGACCGCTGTCAGTCCTATGCGATATGGATAATGACGGAGGAGGCTGGATTGTAAGTTGTCAGAGACCCCCGATAGATGGAATCTCCCACATACCAGGCAGCAATGTCCCAACTTCATCTTAATCTTTCTAATGTTCAATTAATCTGAATGAATGGATTTCTGTGCAGAGCTGTATAGAGGCATTTTAGTCCCTGGCACCCCCATACCCCCCTTTTGTCTCATCAGAAGAACCCCCATTAATTCACTAACACCTTCACCCTTACTATAAACCCGATAACCAGACTGTACTTCCTTATTCTCTTTGTAACAGCCTCCTTCAATGTGACAAGTATCGCCTCTTACCGTGCTGATAGTATACATGTGACAAGTATCGTCTCTTGCCGTGCTGATAGTATACATGTGACAAGTATCGTCTCTTGCCGTGCTGATAGTATTAATGTGACAAGTATCGTCTCTTGCCGTGCTGATAGTATACATGTGACAAGTATCGTCTCTTGCCGTGCTGATAGTATTAATGTGACAAGTATCGTCTCTTGCCGTGCTGATAGTATTAATGTGACAAGTATCGTCTCTTGCCGTGCTGATAGTATACATGTGACAAGTATCGTCTCTTGCCGTGCTGATAGTATTAATGTGACAAGTATCGTCTCTTGCCGTGCTGATAGTATTAATGTGACAAGTATCGTCTCTTGCCGTGCTGATAGTATACATGTGACAAGTATCGTCTCTTGCCGTGCTGATAGTATTAATGTGACAAGTATCGTCTCTTGCCGTGCTGATAGTATACATGTGACAAGTATCGTCTCTTGCCGTGCTGATAGTATTAATGTGACAAGTATCGTCTCTTGCCGTGCTGATAGTATTAATGTGACAAGTATCGTCTCTTGCCGTGCTGATAGTATACATGTGACAAGTATCGTCTCTTGCCGTGCTGATAGTATTAATGTGACAAGTATCGTCTCTTGCCGTGCTGATAGTATTAATGTGACAAGTAGCGTCTCTTGCCGTGCTGATAGTATTCTTGTGACAAGTATCGTCTCTTGCCGTGCTGAAAGTATTCATGTGACAAGTATCGTCTCTTGCCGTGCTGATAGTATTCATGTGACAAGTATCGTCTCTTGCCGTGCTGATAGTATTAATGTGACAAGTATCGTCTCTTGCCGTGCTGATAGTATTCTTGCGACAAGTATCGTCTCTTGCCGTGCTGAAAGTATTAATGTGACAAGTATCGTCTCTTGCCGTGCTGATAGTATTCATGTGACAAGTATCGTCTCTTGCCGTGCTGAAAGTATTCTTGTGACAAGTATCGTCTCTTGCCGTGCTGATAGTATTCATGTGACAAGTATCGTCTCTTGCCGTGCTGAAAGTATTAATGTGACAAGTATCGTCTCTTGCCGTGCTGAAAGTATTAATGTGACAAGTATCGTCTCTTGCCGTGCTGAAAGTATTAATGTGACAAGTATCGTCTCTTGCCGTGCTGATAGTATTAATGTGACAAGTATCGTCTCTTGCCGTGCTGATAGTATTAATGTGACAAGTATCGTCTCTTGCCGTGCTGATAGTATACATGTGACAAGTATCGTCTCTTGCCGTGCTGATAGTATACATGTGACAAGTATCGTCTCTTGCCGTGCTGAAAGTATTCATGTGACAAGTATCGTCTCTTGCCGTACTGAAAGTATACATGTGACAAGTATCGTCTCTTGCCGTGCTGATAGTATTAATGTGACAAGTATCGTCTCTTTCCGTGCTGATAGTATTAATGTGACAAGTATCGTCTCTTGCCGTGCTGATAGTATACATGTGACAAGTATCGTCTCTTGCCGTGCTGATAGTATACATGTGACAAGTATCGTCTCTTGCCGTGCTGAAAGTATACATGTGACAAGTATCGTCCCTTGCCGTGCTGATAGTATTAATGTGACAAGTATCGTCTCTTGCCGTGCTGATAGTATACATGTGACAAGTATCGTCTCTTGCCGTGCTGATAATATTCATGTGACAAGTATCGTCTCTTGCCGTGCTGAAAGTATTAATGTGACAAGTATCGTCTCTTGCCGTGCTGATAGTATTCATGTGACAAGTATCGTCTCTTGCCGTGCTGATAGTATTAATGTGACAAGTATCGTCTCTTGCCGTGCTGATAGTATTAATGTGACAAGTATCGTCTCTTGCCGTGCTGATAGTATTAATGTGACAAGTAGCGTCTCTTGCCGTGCTGATAGTATTAATGTGACAAGTATCGTCTCTTGCCGTGCTGATAGTATTCTTGTGACAAGTATCGTCTCTTGCCGTGCTGAAAGTATTCTTGTGACAAGTATCGTCTCTTGCCGTGCTGATAGTATTCATGTGACAAGTATCGTCTCTTGCCGTGCTGAAAGTATTAATGTGACAAGTATCGTCTCTTGCCATGCTGAAAGTATTAATGTGACAAGTATCGTCTCTTGCCGTGCTGAAAGTATTAATGTGACAAGTATCGTCTCTTGCCGTGCTGATAGTATTAATGTGACAAGTATCGTCTCTTGCCGTGCTGATAGTATTAATGTGACAAGTATCGTCTCTTGCCGTGCTGATAGTATTAATGTGACAAGTATCGTCTCTTGCCGTGCTGATAGTATACATGTGACAAGTATCGTCTCTTGCCGTGCTGATAGTATTAATGTGACAAGTATCGTCTCTTGCCGTGCTGATAGTATTAATGTGACAAGTATCGTCTCTTGCCGTGCTGATAGTATTAATGTGACAAGTATCGTCTCTTGCCGTGCTGATAGTATACATGTGACAAGTATCGTCTCTTGCCGTGCTGATAGTATGCATGTGACAAGTATCGTCTCTTGCCGTGCTGATAGTATACATGTGACAAGTATCGTCTCTTGCTGTGCTGATAGTATTAATGTGACAAGTATCGTCTCTTGCCGTGCTGATAGTATTAATGTGACAAGTATCGTCTCTTGCCGTGCTGATAGTATACATGTGACAAGTATCGTCTCTTGCCGTGCTGATAGTATACATGTGACAAGTATCGTCTCTTGCCGTGCTGATAGTATACATGTGACAAGTATCGTCTCTTGCCGTGCTGATAGTATACATGTGACAAGTATCGTCTCTTGCCGTGCTGATAGTATTCTTGTGACAAGTATCGTCTCTTGCCGTGCTGAAAGTATTCTTGTGACAAGTATCGTCTCTTGCCGTGCTGATAGTATTCATGTGACAAGTATCGTCTCTTGCCGTGCTGATAGTATTAATGTGACAAGTATCGTCTCTTGCCGTGCTGATAGTATACATGTGACAAGTATCGTCTCTTGCCGTGCTGATAGTATTAATGTGACAAGTATCGTCTCTTGCCGTGCTGATAGTATTAATGTGACAAGTATCGTCTCTTGCCGTGCTGATAGTATTAATGTGACAAGTATCGTCTCTTGCCGTGCTGATAGTATACATGTGACAAGTATCGTCTCTTGCCGTGCTGATAGTATACATGTGACAAGTATCGTCTCTTGCCGTGCTGAAAGTATTCTTGTGACAAGTATCGTCTCTTGCCGTGCTGATAGTATTCATGTGACAAGTATCGTCTCTTGCCGTGCTGATAGTATTAATGTGACAAGTATCGTCTCTTGCCGTGCTGAAAGTATTAATGTGACAAGTATCGTCTCTTGCCGTGCTGAAAGTATTAATGTGACAAGTATCGTCTCTTGCCGTGCTGATAGTATTAATGTGACAAGTATCGTCTCTTGCCGTGCTGATAGTATTAATGTGACAAGTATCGTCTCTTGCCGTGCTGATAGTATTAATGTGAC
This sequence comes from Taudactylus pleione, assembly GCA_031769625.1. Taxonomy (NCBI): domain Eukaryota; kingdom Metazoa; phylum Chordata; class Amphibia; order Anura; family Myobatrachidae; genus Taudactylus; species Taudactylus pleione. The sequence continues at coordinate 209,318 of JAUIMM010000693.1, read as the reverse complement.
AAGTATCGTCTCTTGCCGTGCTGATAGTATACATGTGACAAGTATCGTCTCTTGCCGTGCTGATAGTATTAATGTGACAAGTATCGTCTCTTGCCGTGCTGATAGTATTAATGTGACAAGTATCGTCTCTTGCCGTGCTGATAGTATTAATGTGACAAGTATCGTCTCTTGCCGTGCTGATAGTATACATGTGACAAGTATCGTCTCTTGCCGTGCTGATAGTATACATGTGACAAGTATCGTCTCTTGCCGTGCTGATAGTATACATGTGACAAGTATCGTCTCTTGCCGTGCTGATAGTATACATGTGACAAGTATCGTCCCTTGCCGTGCTGATAGTATTAATGTGACAAGTATCGTCTCTTGCCGTGCTGATAGTATACATGTGACAAGTATCGTCTCTTGCCGTGCTGATAGTATTCATGTGACAAGTATCGTCTCTTGCCGTGCTGATAGTATTAATGTGACAAGTATCGTCTCTTGCCGTGCTGATAGTATTAATGTGACAAGTATCGTCTCTTGCCGTGCTGATAGTATTAATGTGACAAGTATCGTCTCTTGCCGTGCTGATAGTATTAATGTGACAAGTATCGTCTCTTGCCGTGCTGATAGTATACATGTGACAAGTATCGTCTCTTGCCGTGCTGAAAGCATACATGCTTATATAAGACACACAGGGCCTGATTCAGAGCCGGACGCTATTTGCGGACGCTCGTTCAGAAAAAGGGGCTGGCTATTTAAATTGAGCGCTCGCTCTTTGCGGTCTGTTGACGCCTCTATGTCTGAGCGAGCAAACGAAACATTCGCTCGCTATTTTGTAAAGATGCCCCTTGGCCGCTCGCATCATACGTCATCTCCGCTATTTATTTGATTAATCGAGTACATCGAAAGGCGTATGAACTGCTCCCTATTCTTGTGGTAGCATTTTCCTACCGCAATCATGCGAGCAGTTCAGGCTAAAAGACAACCAAGTGACGTGGTCGATGACGCTGCTTTGTTAATTATGCACTCCCATTAAACGCCCGTTTTGACCTTTTGGTACGCCTGCGTTCGGATCTCCACTCCCCGTTTTCAAGCACCTTCCCCTGTTACCACCCACAAACGCCTCATTCTGTCACTCAAATTAGCAGGCACTCGCTATTTTGCGAGCACACGATTTCCGACCGCACTGACTGGTTGGCGCATGCGCATTACAACCCATACGCATGCGCAGATGTGCGAACACCGCTCGGAGCGAACGAGCGGCCGCTTACGAGCGGCTCTGAATCAGGCCACAGTGCACAACTGCAGAGTGTTACAGAGAATATTTAGTCACATCAGTCCCTGGCTCAGTAAAGCTTATACGCTATGTTCCCTACCACACGCACTTACACTTACACACTAGGGGTCATTTATTATTGTCAGAATCCAATTAACCTACCTTGTTTGGATTGTGGGAGGAAGCCCTAGCACCCGGAGGAAACCCACACAAACACGGGGAGAATATACAAACTCCACACAGATAGAGCCTTGGTGTAAGTCAAGCCTTGTAGTAATACCCAGGAACAGATCTACTCAAATTAGCATGTTTACGGTATGAAAGTACTTTAAACAACCCAGTCCCTCTATGTGCCTCAGAAGGGTTTCTCAGAATGCGCTTGCCACATTCTAATGCTTCTCTAAGGGGGTGATTCAGTACTGGGAGGAATTGCAAAGCTGCACGAAATTCTGTCCTTGCAAACATGCAAATGACACCCCCTGTAGGACACCCCCTGCAGGACACCCCCTGTAGGACACCCCCTGTAAGATACCCCCTGCAGGACACCCCCTATAGGACACCCCCTGCTGCATTTGCGTTCCTCAGCATACTCAGACTGGCTGGCTTACGAGGCCAGAAAACTGCATCAATGGAAGCAGCCCCTCGGCTTTGCCACTCCCAGAAAAAGGGAGCATACACGCACCCATTTCCGGCAACGCCGGCCAATCCCACTCCCGCACCGCCCCTTAAATGCCTCTGCTTGTCAATCTGTCTGTCTGTGTGATAACGCAGGACCCATTGACTGTGTGCAATGCTGAATTAGCCCTAATTCATAGGTAATATCAGGACAGCTCTGCTGGGATCAACTCCCTAATTCTTAATAATCGCTTCTTTCAACTAAACCCCCCGCCATTCACACTCACTTACCTGATGATCCAATTCTTCTCCTCTAGGTGCTGCCACACAGAGCAGTCACACCATCCAGGAAGTGAGTCCCGACTCCCGCCTAGGGATGGACATCGGCTTCCGATATTTCACTATCATCAATGTTTTCCTGTATATGGTAGTGGTTTCACCATTCGATGGTGGCTTTCCAATGGTATCTGCCATCGAATGGTGTGGAAGCGATGGCCATCCAATGTTAAAATACAGCTGACCCATGCGCAATAGCACCTCACTGGACATAGTAAACAAAAGAATAATCTTCCAGTATAAGTCCAGCAAAGTATGAGAGTTATTACTCAGTCTATGAGGTGCCGTATGGATCCTGCCGGCCGTAGCGGTGCAGTAAGATGGCGGATCTGGGATGGCAAATATCCTCCAATAAAATATGCTGGTCTGGAGATGGTAAAAGATGGTAACAGTGGGTGTCTTGTTCAAAGTATCAGTGCAAGGGCTCAATGCATTTTTAATTTGGTGGCTCTGATGTGGTGCCGCGACCTCTTCTGCCATCGGACCACTTACGAATTAGTGCATGCGGACCACCATATTACTGGAATTGGATATGCCACACTGGCCTCTCTCCTTTGTGACTGGACCAATCACAGGGCTCCATAGGTTCAGATGCCCTATTTAAACCCCCTAGTTCTAAGTTCTTGTTGCCAGAAGTATTTCTTATGATCTGTGGATTCAGATTCACAGCTAGTGGTGTTCCAGTGTCTCCAGATTGTCCTTGGTGTTCTGGTATCTTCAGATTGTCCCTGGTGTTCCAGTGTCTCCAGATTGTCCCTGGTGTTCCGGTGTCTCCAGATTGTCCCTGGTGTTCCGGTGTCTCCAGATTGTCCCTGGTGTTCCGGTGTCTCCAGATTGTCCCTGGTGTTCCGGTATCTCCAGATTGTCCCTGGTGTTCCGGTGTCTCCAGATTGTCCCTGGTGTTCCGGTGTCTCCAGATTGTCCCTGGTGTTCCGGTATCTCCAGATTGTCCCTGGTGTTACAGTGTCTCCAGATTGTCCCTGGTGTTCTGGTATCTTCAGATTGTCCCTGGTGTTCCAGTGTCTCCAGATTGTCCCTGGTGTTCCAGTGTCTCCAGATTGTTCCTGGTGTTCCAGTGTTTCCAGATTGTCCCTGGTGTTCTGGTGTCTCCAGATTGTTCTTGGTGTTCCAGTGTCTCCAGATTGTCCCTGGTGTTCCAGGGTCTCCAGATTGTCCCTGGTGTTCCGGTGTCTCCAGATTGTCCCTGGTGTTCCGGTATCTCCAGCGTGTCCAAGGTGTTCCATAATTAGTTTGTCTCTGAGGTGCCTCATGCCTCACTGGTAAATTCTACCTTACGTAATCTCCATTTTCCTCTATGTAAGACCTCAGCATTTCTGCCTTACTTCCAATGATCCAGTGTCTCCTGTTTTGACTCCATTTGCTGTGCCTCCTGTCTAGTGCCTTACGCCTCACTAGTCCATCCACGGACCTTCTTTACCACCCTTCTCTCACTGGTCTCACCCTCCACTAACTTGAAAGGCCACCGCCTGCAGGCTTCCAGCAGAAAAGTCCTTGTATTGGTTCTTGGTAAAAACAGGGGAGTCCGTTAGACTCTGTGATCCATGTTAGATGTACCAAGTCGTCGGGTAGATTGGATCAGGATCCTCAATACACTCTGCAGCATATACTATATGTTGTTAGGAAAACACAAAAACAGACGTTCATGTCTTTCATGAATTGATTAATGTTTATGTTGATTCAACTCTTATTCACCATATTGACGATACAATATAAGACGTCTCTGGTATGTAAAGTGTCTGCTTGTGTCTGTGTGGATCATTTGACTTCTAGCGTGATGGGTACAGGATGCCAGCGTTCGGAATCCTGGTGGTCAGAATTCCAACACCAACATCCCTACAGGGTAAGGATACCGATACCTGTAAGTCAGTACCCTAACCTTCCCCCTCTCCCTACCCTAACCCTCCCCCCTTAGAGCCTAACCCTCCCCCCTTAGAGCCTAACCCTCCCCCCTTAGAGCCTAACCCTCCCCCTTAGAGCCTAACCCTCCCCCCTTAGAGCCTAACACTTCCCCCTTAGAGCCTAACCCTCCACCTTAGAGACTAACCCTCCCCCCTTAGTACCTAACCCTCCCCCCTTAGAGCCTAACCCTCCCCCCTTAGAGCCTAACCCTCCCCCCTTAGAGCCTAACCCTCCCCCCTTAGAGCCTAACCCTCCCCCTTAGAGCCTAACCCTTCCCCCTTAGTACCTAACCCTCCCCCCTTAGTGCCTAACCCTCCCCCCTTAGAGCCTAACCCTTCCCCTGGTGCCTAACCATAACCCTCCCCCTAGTGCCTAACCCTAACCCTTCCCCTGGTGCCTAACCCTAACCCTTCCCCTGGTGCCTAACCCTAACCCTCCCCCTGGTGCCTAACCCTAACCCTTCCCCTGGTGCCTAACCCTAACCCCTCCCCTGGTGCCTAACCATAACCCTTCCCCTGGTGCCTAACCATAACCCTTCCCCTAGTGCCTAACCCTAACACTCCCCCTAGTGCTAACCTTCCCCTTAGTGCCTAACCCTAACCCTTCCCCTAGTGCCTAACCCTCCCCCCCTGGTGGTGCCTAACCCCCCCCCCCCCCTAGTGCCTAGCCCTAACCCTCCCCCCTGGTGCCTAACCGTAACCCCCCCCCTAGTGCCTAACCCTAACCCCCCCTAGTGCCTAACCCTAACCCTCCTCCCTGGTGCCTAAACTTAACCCTCCCCCTAGTGCCTAACCATAATCCTCCCCCACTGGTGCATAAACCGAACCCTCCCAATAGTGCCTAACCCTCCCCCCCTGGTGCCTAACCCTCCCACTAGTGCCTAACCCTAACCCTCTGCCCCCTGGTGCCTAAACCTAACCCTCCCCCTAGTACCGTGGGGATGTCGATGGTCGAGGATGCCGGCGCTGGGATTCTGACTGGTGTTGAGATTCCGGCGCCGGCATTCTAAGTGCCAACATCTTGCATGCCGGTATTGCAACTGCGTCCCGCATTGCAACTCGCAGCAGGTAACACCCAATTGAGAGACAAGATGCAGATGTGGTTCTACCTTATAGTAATTATGCTTTTTTTACAGGATCATATAAATAACTGATTTGATCAAAATCCTTGAACTAATTAAAATTGCTACAAAATCTATGTGCAAATCACAGTACTGCCAAACCTTTATAATGTGCAAATCACAGTACTGCTAAACCTTTATAATGTGCAAATCACAGTACTGCCAAACCTTTATAATGTGCAAATCACAGTACTGCTAAACCTTTATAATGTGCAAATCACAGTACTGCCAAACCTTTATAATGTGCAAATCACAGTACTGAGGAACCTTTATAATGTGCAAATCACAGTACTGCCAAACCTTTATAATGTGCAAATCACAGTACTGCCAAACCTTTATAATGTGCAAATCACAGTACTGCCAAACCTTTATAATGTGCAAATCACAGTACTGCCAAACCTTTATAATGTGCAAATCACAGTACTGCCAAACCTTTATAATGTGCAAATCACAGTACTGCCAAACCTTTATAATGTGCAAATCACAGTACTGCTAAACCTTTATAATGTGCAAATCACAGTACTGCCAAACCTTTATAATGTGCAAATCACAGTACTGCCAAACCTTTATAATGTGCAAATCACAGTACTGCCAAACCTTTATAATGTGCAAATCACAGTACTGCCAAACCTTTATAATGTGCAAATCACAGTACTGCCAAACCTTTATAATGTGCAAATCACAGTACTGCTAAACCTTTATAATGTGCAAATCACAGTACTGCTAAACCTTTATAATGTGCAAATCACAGTACTGCCAAACCTTTATAATGTGCAAATCACAGTACTGCCAAACCTTTATAATGTGCAAATCACAGTACTGCCAAACCTTTATAATGTGCAAATCACAGTACTGCCAAACCTTTATAATGTGCAAATCACAGTACTGCCAAACCTTTATAATGTGCAAATCACAGTACTGCCAAACCTTTATAATGTGCAAATCACAGTACTGCTAAACCTTTATAATGTGCAAATCACAGTACTGCCAAACCTTTATAATGTGCAAATCACAGTACTGCCAAACCTTTATAATGTGCAAATCACAGTACTGCTAAACCTTTATAATGTGCAAATCACAGTACTGCTAAACCTTTATAATGTGCAAATCACAGTACTGCCAAACCTTTATAATGTGCAAATCACAGTACTGCCAAACCTTTATAATGTGCAAATCACAGTACTGCCAAACCTTTATAATGTGCAAATCACAGTACTGCCAAACCTTTATAATGTGCAAATCACAGTACTGCCAAACCTTTATAATGTGCAAATCACAGTACTGCCAAACGTTTATAATGTGCAAATCACAGTACTGCCAAACCTTTATAATGTGCAAATCACAGTACTGCCAAACCTTTATAATGTGCAAATCACAGTACTGCCAAACCTTTATAATGTGCAAATCACAGTACTGCCAAACCTTTATAATGTGCAAATCACAGTACTGCTAAACCTTTATAATGTGCAAATCACAGTACTGCTAAACCTTTATAATGTGCAAATCACAGTACTGCCAAACCTTTATAATGTGCAAATCACAGTACTGCCAAACCTTTATAATGTGCAAATCACAGTACTGCCAAACCTTTATAATGTGCAAATCACAGTACTGCCAAACCTTTATAATGTGCAAATCACAGTACTGCCAAACCTTTATAATGTGCAAATCACAGTACTGCCAAACCTTTATAATGTGCAAATCACAGTACTGCTAAACCTTTATAATGTGCAAATCACAGTACTGCCAAACCTTTATAATGTGCAAATCACAGTACTGCCAAACCTTTATAATGTGCAAATCACAGTACTGCCAAACCTTTATAATGTGCAAATCACAGTACTGCCAAACCTTTATAATGTGCAAATCACAGTACTGCTAAACCTTTATAATGTGCAAATCACAGTACTGCTAAACCTTTATAATGTGCAAATCACAGTACTGCCAAACCTTTATATACATAAATAAAATGGGCGCGTTTGTCACCCAGCTGAAAGGGGACAATGCCCAAGATTAGCTAATCACTCTGATCTCTGCGCTCTCAGGTGTTCCAGAGGCGCAGGGACGGCTCAGAGAATTTTGACCGTGACTGGACAAGCTACCAGAATGGGTTTGGCAGCCAGCTGGGTGAATTTTGGCTTGGAAATGAGAACCTTCGTCGCCTCACATCCTCTGGTAAGTCAGACGTAGTCTGGATCCTATAGTGAACCTGACATGGAAGTAAAGAGCAAAGTGTTGTTTCTTATCTGTCCTTGTATTGCAGTAGTCGCTGTAGTCACTCACAGCATATACAGTAAGGCCAGGGGCGTATCTACTCATTGGCCAGGATGGCACTCGCCAGGGGCGCCGACCAAAGGGGGGGGCGTCGTCCGGCAGTGCCACCAGCAGCCAAGGGGTGGACTACCCCCGCTAGTCCCCGGGCCCCACAAGTGTAGGGCAGACCGCAGTGAGTAGCGGTCTGCCCTACACAGTCTACAAACAGCCACCAGACAGACAGACTCTCATTGGCTGCTGCTTCATCCATGGAGGGAGTCGGCTGGAGCTCACTCATGAGCTCCTTCTTCCGTCTCCCCCCGCAGCGGGTGATGGGAGAGACATCATGACGTCTCTCCCATAGTGCAAGGGAAGAGCCGGGACTCGGAGCAGACACCGGCGGTCGCGTCAGGAGTGGGGATCAGGTAAGTTGTGTTTTTCTTTTCTTCTGTGTGTGTGTGTAAGCCTGGCACAGCAGGGGGGAGGCACTGTATAGGGAGTGCTCGCTTCTGGGAGAACTTTATGGGGGGGTGCCTGCTACTGGGGGTACTGTATAGGGGGGCTGCTACAGGGGGCACTTTATGGGGGGGTGCCTGCTACTGGGGGTACTGTATAGGGGGGCTGCTACTGGGGGCACTTTAGGGGGGGTGGCTGCAACTGGGAGCACTGTATAGGGGGGACTACTACTGGGGGCACTGTATAGGGGGGCTACTAGGGGCAATGCAACATAGGGGGACTACTACTGGGGGCACTGTATGGGGGGGAGGGGGGCACCAGTGCATTACATTGCCAGGGGCACTTGAATCCCTAGATACACCCCTGAGTATGGCTCCTGAGGCCGCATGAAGCTGGGAAAATGGTTATCCCTAGATAAAGGTTATAGTCGTAGAGTGAAGGTTGTGCAGCACAGACGGTGTAATGGTTAGCATTGTGCAGCACAGACGGTGTAATGGTTAGCATTGGGCAGTGGTGTAATGGTTAGCATTGGGCAGCACAGGCGGTATAATGGTTAGCATTGTGCAGCACAGATGGTATAATGGTTAGCATTGTGCAGCACAGACGGTGTAATGGTTAGCATTGGGCAGCACAGAGGGTGTAATGGTTAGCATTGGGCAGCACAGAGGGTGTAATGGTTAGCATTGGGCAGCACAGACGGTGTAATGGTTAGCATTGTGCAGCACAGACGGTGTAATGGTTAGCATTGGGCAGTGGTGTAATGGTTAGCATTGGGCAGCACAGGCGGTATAATGGTTAGCATTGTGCAGCACAGATGGTATAATGGTTAGCATTGTGCAGCACAGACGGTGTAATGGTTAGCATTGGGCAGCACAGAGGGTGTAATGGTTAGCATTGGGCAGCACAGACGGTGTAATGGTTAGCATTGTGCAGCACAGACGGTGTAATGGTTAGCATTGGGCAGTGGTGTAATGGTTAGCATTGGGCAGCACAGACGGTGTAATAGTTAGCATTGTGCAGCACAGACGGTGTAATGGTTAGCATTGGGCAGCACAGACGGTGTAATGGTTAGCATTGGGCAGCACAGAGGGTGTAATGGTTAGCATTGGGCAGCACAGATGGTGTAATGGTTAGCATTGGGCAGCACAGACGGTGTAATGGTTAGCATTGTGCAGCACAGACGGTGTAATGGTTAGCATTGGTCAGCACAGACGGTATAATGGTTAGCATTGTGCAGCACAGAGGGTGTAATGGTTAGCACTGGGCAGCACAGACGGCATAATGGTTAGCACTGGGCAGCACAGAGGGTATAATGGTTAGCATTGGGCAGCACAGAGGGTGTAATGGTTAGCATTGGGCAGCACAGACGGTGTAGTGGTTAGCATTGGGCAGCACAGACGGTGTAATGGTTAGCACTGGGCAGCACAGACGGTATAATGATTAGCATTGGGCAGCACAGACGGTGTAATGCTTAGCATTGTGCAGCACAGACGGTATAATGGTTAGCATTGGGCAGCACAGAGGGTATAATGATTAGCATTGGGCAGCACAGAGGGTGTAATGGTTAGCATTGGGCAGCACAGACGGTATAATGGTTAGCACTGGGCAGCACAGACGGTGTAATGGTTAGCATTGTGCAGCACAGACGGTGTAATGGTTAGCATTGTGCAGCACAGACGGTATAATGGTTAGCATTGGGCAGCACAGAGGGTATAATGGTTAGCATTGGGCAGCACAGAGGGTGTAATGGTTAGCATTGGGCAGCACAGACGGTGTAGTGGTTAGCATTGGGCAGCACAGACGGTGTAATGGTTAGCATTGTGCAGCACAGATGGTGTAATGGTTAGCATTGGGCAGCACAGAGGGTGTAGTGGTTAGCATTGGGCAGCACAGAGGGTATAATGGTTAGCATTGGGCAGCACAGAGGGTGTAGTGGTTAGCATTGGGCAGCACAGACGGTGTAGTGGTTAGCATTGTGCAGCACAGACGGTGTAATGGTTAGCACTGGGCAGCACAGACTGTGTAATGGTTAGCACTGTGCAGCACAGACGGTGTAATGGTTAGCATTGTGCAGCACAGACAGTGTAATGATTAGCATTGGGCAGCACAGACGGTGTAATGGTTAGCATTGGGCAGCACAGACGGTGTAATGGTTAGCATTGTGCAGCACAGACGGTGTAATGGTTAGCATTGGGCAGCACAGACGGTGTAATGGTTAGCATTGGGCAGCACAGACGGTGTAATGGTTAGCATTGGGCAGCACAGACGGTGTAATGGTTAGCATTGGGCAGCACAGACGGTGTAGTGGTTAGCATTGGGCAGCACAGAGGGTGTAATGGTTAGCATTGGGCAGCACAGACGGTGTAATGGTTAGCATTGGGCAGCACAGACGGTGTAGTGGTTAGCATTGGGCAGCACAGAGGGTATAATGGTTAGCATTGGGCAGCACAGACGGTATAATGGTTAGCACTGTGCAGCACAGAGGGTGTAATGGTTAGCACTGGGCAGCACAGACGGTATAATGGTTAGCACTGGGCAGCACAGAGGGTATAATGGTTAGCATTGGGCAGCACAGAGGGTGTAATGGTTAGCATTGGGCAGCACAGACGGTGTAGTGGTTAGCATTGGGCAGCACAGACGGTGTAATGGTTAGCACTGGGCAGCACAGACGGTATAATGATTAGCATTGGGCAGCACAGACGGTGTAATGCTTAGCATTGTGCAGCACAGACGGTATAATGGTTAGCATTGGGCAGCACAGAGGGTATAATGATTAGCATTGGGCAGCACAGAGGGTGTAATGGTTAGCATTGGGCAGCACAGACGGTATAATGGTTAGCACTGGGCAGCACAGACGGTGTAATGGTTAGCATTGTGCAGCACAGACGGTGTAATGGTTAGCATTGTGCAGCACAGACGGTATAATGGTTAGCATTGGGCAGCACAGAGGGTATAATGGTTAGCATTGGGCAGCACAGAGGGTGTAATGGTTAGCATTGGGCAGCACAGACGGTGTAGTGGTTAGCATTGGGCAGCACAGACGGTGTAATGGTTAGCATTGTGCAGCACAGAGGGTATAATGGTTAGCATTGGGCAGCACAGACGGTGTAGTGGTTAGCATTGGGCAGCACAGACGGTGTAATGGTTAGCACTGGGCAGCACAGACGGTATAATGATTAGCATTGGGCAGCACAGACGGTGTAATGCTTAGCATTGTGCAGCACAGACGGTATAATGGTTAGCATTGGGCAGCACAGAGGGTATAATGATTAGCATTGGGCAGCACAGAGGGTGTAATGGTTAGCATTGGGCAGCACAGACGGTATAATGGTTAGCACTGGGCAGCACAGACGGTGTAATGGTTAGCATTGTGCAGCACAGACGGTGTAATGGTTAGCATTGTGCAGCACAGACGGTATAATGGTTAGCATTGGGCAGCACAGAGGGTATAATGGTTAGCATTGGGCAGCACAGAGGGTGTAATGGTTAGCATTGGGCAGCACAGACGGTGTAGTGGTTAGCATTGGGCAGCACAGACGGTGTAATGGTTAGCATTGTGCAGCACAGAGGGTATAATGGTTAGCATTGGGCAGCACAGAGGGTGTAATGGTTAGCATTGGGCAGCACAGACGGTGTAGTGGTTAGCATTGGGCAGCACAGACGGTGTAATGGTTAGCATTGTGCAGCACAGATGGTGTAATGGTTAGCATTGGGCAGCACAGAGGGTGTAGTGGTTAGCATTGTGCAGCACAGAGGGTATAATGGTTAGCATTGGGCAGCACAGAGGGTGTAATGGTTAGCATTGGGCAGCACAGACGGTGTAGTGGTTAGCATTGGGCAGCACAGACGGTGTAATGGTTAGCATTGTGCAGCACAGATGGTGTAATGGTTAGCATTGGGCAGCACAGAAGGTGTAGTGGTTAGCATTGGGCAGCACAGAGGGTATAATGGTTAGCATTGGGCAGCACAGAGGGTGTAGTGGTTAGCATTGGGCAGCACAGACGATGTAGTGGTTAGCATTGTGCAGCACAGACGGTGTAATGGTTAGCACTGGGCAGCACAGACTGTGTAATGGTTAGCACTGTGCAGCACAGACGGTGTAATGGTTAGCATTGTGCAGCACAGACGGTGTAATGATTAGCATTGGGCAGCACAGACGGTGTAATGGTTAGCATTGTGCAGCACAGACGGTGTAATGGTTAGCATTGGGCAGCACAGACGGTGTAATGGTTAGCATTGGGCAGCACAGACGGTGTAATGGTTAGCATTGGGCAGCACAGACGGTGTAATGGTTAGCATTGGGCAGCACAGACGGTGTAGTGGTTAGCATTGGGCAGCACAGAGGGTGTAATGGTTAGCATTGGGCAGCACAGACGGTGTAATGGTTAGCATTGGGCAGCACAGACGGTGTAGTGGTTAGCATTGGGCAGCACAGAGGGTATAATGGTTAGCATTGGGCAGCACAGAGGGTGTAATGGTTAGCATTGGGCAGCACAGACGGTGTAATGGTTAGCATTGGGCAGCACAGAGGGTATAATGGTTAGCATTGGCAGCACAGACGGTGTAATGATTAGCATTGGGCAGCACAGACGGTGTAATGGTTAGCATTGTGCAGCACAGACGGTGTAATGGTTAGCATTGGGCAGCACAGACGGTGTAATGGTTAGCATTGGGCAGCACAGACGGTGTAATGGTTAGCATTGGGCAGCACAGACGGTGTAATGGTTAGCATTGGACAGCACAGACGGTGTAGTGGTTAGCATTGGGCAGCACAGAGGGTGTAATGGTTAGCATTGGGCAGCACAGACGTTGTAATGGTTAGCATTGGGCAGCACAGACGGTGTAGTGGTTAGCATTGGGCAGCACAGAGGGTATAATGGTTAGCATTGGGCAGCACAGAGGGTGTAATGGTTAGCATTGGGCAGCACAGACGGTATAATGGTTAGCACTGTGCAGCACAGAGGGTGTAATGGTTAGCACTGGGCAGCACAGACGGTATAATGGTTAGCACTGGGCAGCACAGAGGGTATAATGGTTAGCATTGGGCAGCACAGAGGGTGTAATGGTTAGCATTGGGCAGCACAGACGGTGTAGTGGTTAGCATTGGGCAGCACAGACGGTGTAATGGTTAGCACTGGGCAGCACAGACGGTATAATGATTAGCATTGGGCAGCACAGACGGTGTAATGCTTAGCATTGTGCAGCACAGACGGTGTAATGGTTAGCATTGGGCAGCACAGAGGGTATAATGATTAGCATTGGGCAGCACAGAGGGTGTAATGGTTAGCACTGGGCAGCACAGACGGTGTAATGGTTAGCACTGGGCAGCACAGACGGTGTAATGGTTAGCATTGTGCAGCACAGACGGTGTAATGGTTAGCATTGTGCAGCACAGACGGTGTAATGGTTAGCATTGGGCAGCACAGAGGGTATAATGGTTAGCATTGGGCAGCACAGAGGGTGTAATGGTTAGCATTGGGCAGCACAGACGGTGTAGTGGTTAGCATTGGGCAGCACAGAGGGTGTAATGGTTAGCATTGTGCAGCACAGAGGGTGTAATGGTTAGCATTGGGCAGCACAGAGGGTGTAATGGTTAGCATTGGGCAGCACAGACGGTGTAGTGGTTAGCATTGGGCAGCACAGACGGTGTAATGGTTAGCATTGTGCAGCACAGATGGTGTAATGGTTAGCATTGTGCAGCACAGAGGGTATAATGGTTAGCATTGTGCAGCACAGAGGGTGTAATGGTTAGCATTGGGCAGCACAGACGGTGTAGTGGTTAGCATTGGGCAGCACAGACGGTGTAATGGTTAGCATTGTGCAGCACAGATGGTGTAATGGTTAGCATTGGGCAGCACAGAGGGTGTAGTGGTTAGCATTGGGCAGCACAGAGGGTATAATGGTTAGCATTGGGCAGCACAGAGGGTGTAGTGGTTAGCATTGGGCAGCACAGACGGTGTAGTGGTTAGCACTGTGCAGCACAGACGGTGTAATGGTTAGCACTGTGCAGCACAGACGGTGTAATGGTTAGCATTGTGCAGCACAGACGGTGTAATGATTAGCATTGGGCAGCACAGACGGTGTAATGGTTAGCATTGGGCAGCACAGACGGTGTAATGGTTAGCATTGTGCAGCACAGACGGTGTAATGGTTAGCATTGGGCAGCACAGACTGTGTAATGGTTAGCATTGGGCAGCACAGACGGTGTAATGGTTAGCATTGGGCAGCACAGACGGTGTAGTGGTTAGCATTGGGCAGCACAGAGGGTGTAATGGTTAGCATTGGGCAGCACAGACGGTGTAATGGTTAGCATTGTGCAGCACAGACGGTGTAATGGTTAGCATTGTGCAGCACAGACGGTGTAATGGTTAGCATTGTGCAGCACAGAGGGTGTAATGGTTAGCATTGTGCTGCACAGAGGGTGTAATGGTTAGCATTGTGCAGCACAGACGGTGTAATGGTTAGCACTGTGCAGCACAGACGGTGTAATGGTTAGCATTGTGCAGCACAGACGGTGTAATGGTTAGCATTGTGCAGCACAGAGGGTGTAATGGTTAGCATTGTGCAGCACAGAGGGTGTAATGGTTAGCACTGTGCTGCACAGAGGGTGTAATGGTTAGCACTGTGCAGCACAGACGGTGTAATGGTTAGCATTGTGCAGCACAGACGGTGTAATGGTTAGCATTGTGCAGCACAGAGGGTGTAATGGTTAGCATTGTGCAGCACAGAGGGTGTAATGGTTAGCATTGTGCAGCACAGACGGTGTAATGATTAGCATTGGGCAGCACAGACGGTGTAATGGTTAGCATTGGGCAGCACAGACGATGTAGTGGTTAACATTGGGCAGCACAGACGGTGCAGTGGTTAGCATTGGGCAGCACAGAGGGTGTAATGGTTAGCATTGGGCAGCACAGACGGTGTAGTGGTTAACATTGGGCAGCACAGACGGTGTAATGGTTAGCATTGGGCAGCACAGACGGTGTAGTGGTTAGCATTGGGCAGCACAGAGGGTGTAATGGTTAGCATTGGGCAGTGGTGTAATGGTTAGCATTAGGCAGCACTGACGGTGCAGTGGTTAGCATTGGGCAGCACAGACGGTGTAATGGTTAGCATTGGGCAGCACAGAGGGTGTAGTGGTTAGCATTGGGCAGCACAGAGGGTATAATGGTTAGCATTGGGCAGCACAGACGGTATAATGGTTAGCATTGGGCAGTACAGAGGGTGTAATGGTTAGCATTGGGCAGCACAGACGGTGTAATGGTTAGCATTGGGCAGCACAGAGGGTGTAATGGTTAGCATTGGGCAGCACAGACGGTGTAATGGTTAGCATTGTGCAGCACAGACGGTGTAATGGTTAGCATTGTGCAGCACAGAGGGTATAATGGTTAGCATTGTGCAGCACAGAGGGTGTAATGGTTAGCATTGTGCAGCACAGAGGGTGTAATGGTTAGCATTGTGCAGCACAGACGGTATAATGGTTAGCACTGTGCAGCACAGACGGTATAATGGTTAGCACTGTGCAGCACAGACGGTGTAATGGTTAGCATTGGGCAGCACAGACGGTGTAGTGGTTAACATTGGGCAGCACAGACGGTGTAATGGTTAGCATTGGGCAGCACAGACGGTGTAGTGGTTAGCATTGGGCAGCACAGACGGTGTAGTGGTTAGCATTGTGCAGCACCGACGGTGTAATGGTTAGCATTGGGCAGCACAGACGGTGTAGTGGTTAGCATTGGGCAGCACAGAGGGTGTAGTGGTTAGCATTGGGCAGCACAGAGGGTGTAGTGGTTAGCATTGTGCAGCACAGAGGGTGTAATGGTTAGCATTGGGCAACACAGAGGGTATAATGGTTAGCATTGGGCAGTGATGTAATGGTTAGCATTGTGCAGCACAGATGGTGTAATGGTTAGCATTGTGCAGCACAGAGGGTGTAATGGTTAGCATTGTGCAGCACAGAGGGTGTAATGGTTAGCATTGTGCAGCACAGACGGTATAATGGTTAGCATTGTGCAGCACAGACGGTATAATGGTTAGCACTGTGCAGCACAGACGGTGTAATGGTTAGCATTGGGCAGCACAGACGGTGTAGTGGTTAACATTGGGCAGCACAGACGGTGTAATGGTTAGCATTGGGCAGCACAGACGGTGTAGTGGTTAGCATTGGGCAGCACAGACGGTGTAATGGTTAGCATTGGGCAGCACCGACGGTGTAATGGTTAGCATTGGGCAGCACAGACGGTGTAGTGGTTAGCATTGGGCAGCACAGAGGGTGTAGTGGTTAGCATTGGGCAGCACAGAGGGTGTAGTGGTTAGCATTGTGCAGCACAGAGGGTGTAATGGTTAGCATTGGGCAGCACAGACGGTGTAGTGGTTAGCATTGGGCAACACAGAGGGTGTAGTGGTTAGCATTGGGCAGCACAGACGGTATAATGGTTAGCATTGTGCAGCACAGACGGTGTAATGGTTAGCATTGGGCAGCACAGAGGGTATAATGGTTAGCATTGTGCAGCACAGATGGTGTAATGGTTAGCATTGGGCAGCACAGGGGGTGTAATGGTTAGCATTGGGCAGCACAGAGGGTGTAATGGTTAGCATTGGGCAGCACAGACGGTGTAATGGTTAGCGTTGGGCAGCACAGACGGTCTAATGGTTAGCATTGGGCAGCACAGACGGTATAATGGTTAGCATTGTGCAGCACAGACGTGTAATGGTTAGCATTGGGCAGCACAGGCGGTGTAATGGTTAGCATTGGGCAGCACAGACGGTGTAGTGGTTAGCATTGGGCAGCACAGATGGTGTAATGGTTAGCATTGGGCAGTGGTGTAATGGTTAGCATTGGGCAGCACTGACGGTGCAGTGGTTAGCATTGGGCAGCACAGAGGGTGTAATGGTTAGCATTGGGCAGCACAGACGGTGTAGTGGTTAGCATTGGGCAGCACAGAGGGTGTAGTGGTTAGCATTGGGCAGCACAGACGGTATAATGGTTAGCATTGTGCAGCACAGACGGTATAATGGTTAGCATTGGGCAGCACAGAGGGTGTAGTGGTTAGCATTGGGCAGCACAGAGGGTATAATGATTAGCATTGGGCAGCACAGACGGTATAATGATTAGCATTGGGCAGTACAGAGGGTGTAATGGTTAGCATTGGGCAGCACAGACGGTATAATGGTTAGCATTGTGCAGCACAGACGGTATAATGGTTAGCATTGGGCAGCACAGAGGGTGTAGTGGTTAGCATTGGGCAGCACAGAGGGTATAATGATTAGCATTGGGCAGCACAGACGGTATAATGATTAGCATTGGGCAGCACAGAGGGTGTAGTGGTTAGCATTGGGCAGCACAGACGGTATAATGGTTAGCATTGTGCAGCACAGAGGGTATAATGGTTAGCATTGGGCAGCACAGAGGGTGTAGTGGTTAGCATTGGGCAGCACAGACGGTATAATGGTTAGCATTGGGCAGCACAGACGGTGTAATGGTTAACATTGGGCAGCACAGAGGGTGTAGTGGTTAGCATTGGGCAGCACAGAGGGTGTAATGGTTAGCATTGGGCAGCACAGAGGGTGTAGTGGTTACCATTGGGCAGCACAGAGGGTGTAGTGGTTAGCATTGGGGCAGCTCAGACGGTGTAGTGGTTAGCATTGGGCAGCACAGACGGTGTAATGGTTAGCATTGTGCAGCACAGACGGTGTAATGGTTAGCATTGTGCAGCAAAGACGGTGTAGTGGTTAGCATTGTGCAGCACAGACGGTGTAGTGGTTAGCATTGGGCAGCACAGAGGGTGTAATGGTTAGCATTGGGCAGCACAGAGGGTGTAATGGTTAGCATTGGGCAGCACAGACGGTGTAATGGTTAGCATTGGGCAGCACAGACGGTGTAATGGTTATCATTGTGATGCACAGACGGTGTAATGGTTAGCATTGTGCAGCACAGACGGTGTAATGGTTAGCATTGGGCAGCACAGACGGTATAATGGTTAGCATTGGGCAGCACAGAGGCTGTAGTGGTTAGCATTGTGCAGCACAGAGGGTGTAATGGTTAGCATTGTGCAGCACAGACGGTGTAATGGTTAGCATTGGGCAGCACAGACGGTGTAATGGTTAGCATTGGGCAGCACAGACGGTGTAGTGGTTAGCATTGGGCAGCACAGACGGTATAATATTTAGCATTGGGCAGCACAGAGGGTGTAATGGTTAGCATTGGGCAGCACAGAGGGTGTAATGGTTAGCATTGGGCAGTGGTGTAATGGTTAGCATTGTGCAGCACAGACGGTGTAATGGTTAGCATTGGGCAGCACAGGGGGTGTAATGGTTAGCATTGGGCAGCACAGAGGGTGTAATGGTTAGCATTGGGCAGCACAGACGGTGTAATGGTTAGCGTTGGGCAGCACAGACGGTGTAATGGTTAGCATTGGGCAGCACAGACGGTATAATGGTTAGCATTGTGCAGCACAGACGTGTAATGGTTAGCATTGGGCAGCACAGGCGGTGTAATGGTTAGCATTGGGCAGCACAGACGGTGTAGTGGTTAGCATTGTGCAGCACAGAGGGTGTAATGGTTAGCATTGGGCAGTGGTGTAATGGTTAGCATTGGGCAGCACTGACGGTGTAGTGGTTAGCATTGGGCAGCACAGACGGTATAATGGTTAGCATTGTGCAGCACAGACGGTATAATGGTTAGCATTGGGCAGCACAGAGGGTGTAGTGGTTAGCATTGGGCAGCACAGAGGGTATAATGATTAGCATTGGGCAGCACAGACGTATAATGGTTAGCATTGGGCAGTACAGAGGGTGTAATGGTTAGCATTGGGCAGCACAGACGGTGTAATGGTTAACATTGGGCAGCACAGAGGGTGTAGTGGTTAGCATTGGGCAGCACAGAGGGTGTAATGGTTAGCATTGGGCAGCACAGAGGGTGTAGTGGTTACCATTGGGCAGCACAGAGGGTGTAGTGGTTAGCATTGGGGCAGCACAGACGGTGTAGTGGTTAGCATTGGGCAGCACAGACGGTGTAATGGTTAGCATTGTGCAGCACAGACGGTGTAATGGTTAGCATTGTGCAGCACAGACGGTGTAGTGGTTAGCATTGTGCAGCACAGACGGTGTAATGGTTAGCATTGGGCAGCACAGAGGGTGTAATGGTTAGCATTGGGCAGCACAGAGGGTGTAATGGTTAGCATTGGGCAGCACAGACGGTGTAATGGTTAGCATTGGGCAGCACAGACGGTGTAATGGTTAGCATTGTGCAGCACAGACGGTGTAATGGTTAGCATTGGGCAGCACAGAGGGTGTAATGGTTAGCATTGTGCAGCACAGAGGGTGTAATGATTAGCATTGTGCAGCACAGACGGTGTAATGGTTAGCATTGGGCAGCACAGACGGTGTAATGGTTAGCATTGGGCAGCACAGAGGGTGTAATGGTTAGCATTGTGCAGCACAGACGGTGTAATGGTTAGCATTGGGCAGCACAGAGGGTGTAATGGTTAGCATTGTGCAGCACAGACGGTGTAATGGTTAGCATTGTGCAGCACAGACGGTGTAATGGTTAGCATTGGGCAGCACAGACGGTGTAATGGTTAGCATTGGGCAGCACAGACGGTGTAGTGGTTAGCATTGGGCAGCACAGACGGTATAATATTTAGCATTGGGCAGCACAGAGGGTGTAATGGTTAGCATTGGGCAGCACAGAGGGTGTAATGGTTAGCATTGGGCAGCACAGACAGTGTAATGGTTAGCACTGGGCAGCACAGACGGTGTAATGGTTAGCACTGGGCAGCACAGCCGGTGTAATGGTTAGCATTGGGCAGCACAGCCGGTGTAATGGTTAGCATTGGGCAGCACAGACGGTGTAATGGTTAGCACTGGGCAGCGCAGACGGTGTAATGGTTAGCACTGGGCAGCGCAGACGGTGTAATGATTAGCATTGGGCAGCACAGACGGTGTAATGGTTAGCATTGGGCAGCACAGACGGTGTAATGGTTAGCATTGTGCAGCACAGACGGTGTAATGGTTAGCATTGGGCAGCACAGACGGTGTAATGGTTAGCATTGGGCAGCACAGACGGTGTAATGGTTAGCATTGGGCAGCACAGACGGTGTAATGGTTAGCATTGGGCAGCACAGACGGTGTAGTGGTTAGCATTGGGCAGCACAGAGGGTGTAATGGTTAGCATTGGGCAGCACAGACGGTGTAATGGTTAGCATTGGGCAGCACAGACGGTGTAGTGGTTAGCATTGGGCAGCACAGAGGGTATAATGGTTAGCATTGGGCAGCACAGAGGGTGTAATGGTTAGCATTGGGCAGCACAGACGGTATAATGGTTAGCACTGTGCAGCACAGAGGGTGTAATGGTTAGCACTGGGCAGCACAGACGGTATAATGGTTAGCACTGGGCAGCACAGAGGGTATAATGGTTAGCATTGGGCAGCACAGAGGGTGTAGTGGTTAGCATTGGGCAGCACAGACGGTGTAATGGTTAGCACTGGGCAGCACAGACGGTATAATGATTAGCATTGGGCAGCACAGACGGTGTAATGCTTAGCATTGTGCAGCACAGACGGTGTAATGGTTAGCATTGGGCAGCACAGAGGGTATAATGGTTAGCATTGGGCAGCACAGAGGGTGTAATGGTTAGCATTGGGCAGCACAGACGGTGTAGTGGTTAGCATTGGGCAGCACAGAGGGTGTAATGGTTAGCATTGTGCAGCACAGAGGGTGTAATGGTTAGCATTGGGCAGCACAGAGGGTGTAATGGTTAGCATTGGGCAGCACAGACGGTGTAGTGGTTAGCATTGGGCAGCACAGACGGTGTAATGGTTAGCATTGTGCAGCACAGATGGTGTAATGGTTAGCATTGTGCAGCACAGAGGGTATAATGGTTAGCATTGGGCAGCACAGAGGGTGTAATGGTTAGCATTGGGCAGCACAGACGGTGTAGTGGTTAGCATTGGGCAGCACAGACGGTGTAATGGTTAGCATTGTGCAGCACAGATGGTGTAATGGTTAGCATTGGGCAGCACAGAGGGTGTAGTGGTTAGCATTGGGCAGCACAGAGGGTATAATGGTTAGCACTGGGCAGCACAGACTGTGTAATGGTTAGCACTGTGCAGCACAGACGGTGTAATGGTTAGCATTGTGCAGCACAGACGGTGTAATGATTAGCATTGGGCAGCACAGACGGTGTAATGGTTAGCATTGTGCAGCACAGAGGGTGTAATGGTTAGCATTGTGCAGCACAGAGGGTGTAATGGTTAGCATTGTGCAGCACAGACGGTGTAATGATTAGCATTGGGCAGCACAGACGGTGTAATGGTTAGCATTGGGCAGCACAGACGATGTAGTGGTTAACATTGGGCAGCACAGACGGTGCAGTGGTTAGCATTGGGCAGCACAGAGGGTGTAATGGTTAGCATTGGGCAGCACAGACGGTGTAGTGGTTAACATTGGGCAGCACAGACGGTGTAATGGTTAGCATTGGGCAGCACAGACGGTGTAGTGGTTAGCATTGGGCAGCACAGAGGGTGTAATGGTTAGCATTGGGCAGTGGTGTAATGGTTAGCATTAGGCAGCACTGACGGTGCAGTGGTTAGCATTGGGCAGCACAAAGGGTGTAATGGTTAGCATTGGGCAGCACAGACGGTGTAGTGGTTAGCATTGGGCAGCACAGAGGGTGTAGTGGTTAGCATTGGGCAGCACAGACGGTATAATGGTTAGCATTGTGCAGCACAGACGGTATAATGGTTAGCATTGGGCAGCACAGAGGGTGTAGTGGTTAGCATTGGACAGCACAGAGGGTATAATGATTAGCATTGGGCAGCACAGACGGTATAATGGTTAGCATTGGGCAGCACAGACGGTGTAGTGGTTAGCATTGGGCAGCACAGACGGTGTAGTGGTTAGCATTGGGCAGCACAGACGGTGTAATGGTTAGCACTGGGCAGCACAGACGGTGTAATGGTTAGCACTGTGCAGCACAGACGGTGTAATGGTTAGCATTGTGCAGCACAGACGGTGTAATGATTAGCATTGGGCAGCACAGACGGTGTAATGGTTAGCATTGGGCAGCACAGACGGTGTAATGGTTAGCATTGGGCAGCACAGACGGTGTAATGGTTAGCATTGGGCAGCACAGACGGTGTAATGGTTAGCATTGGGCAGCACAGACGGTGTAGTGGTTAGCATTGGGCAGCACAGAGGGTATAATGGTTAGCACTGGGCAGCACAGAGGGTGTAATGGTTAGCATTGGGCAGCACAGACGGTGTAATGGTTAGCATTGGGCAGCACAGACGGTGTAGTGGTTAGCATTGGGCAGCACAGAGGGTATAATGGTTAGCATTGGGCAGCACAGAGGGTGTAATGGTTAGCATTGGGCAGCACAGACGGTGTAATGGTTAGCATTGGGCAGCACAGACGGTGTAATGGTTAGCATTGGGCAGCACAGAGGGTGTAGTGGTTAGCATTGGGCAGCACAGAGGGTATAATGGTTAGCATTGGGCAGCACAGACGGTATAATGGTTAGCATTGGGCAGTACAGAGGGTGTAATGGTTAGCATTGGGCAGCACAGACGGTGTAATGGTTAGCATTGGGCAGCACAGAGGGTGTAATGGTTAGCATTGGGCAGCACAGACGGTGTAATGGTTAGCATTGTGCAGCACAGACGGTGTAATGGTTAGCATTGTGCAGCACAGAGGGTGTAATGGTTAGCATTGTGCAGCACAGAGGGTGTAATGGTTAGCATTGTGCAGCACAGAGGGTGTAATGGTTAGCATTGTGCAGCACAGACGGTATAATGGTTAGCATTGTGCAGCACAGACGGTATAATGGTTAGCACTGTGCAGCACAGACGGTGTAATGGTTAGCATTGGGCAGCACAGACGGTGTAGTGGTTAACATTGGGCAGCACAGACGGTGTAATGGTTAGCATTGGGCAGCACAGACGGTGTAGTGGTTAGCATTGGGCAGCACAGACGGTGTAATGGTTAGCATTGTGCAGCACCGACGGTGTAATGGTTAGCATTGGGCAGCACAGACGGTGTAGTGGTTAGCATTGGGCAGCACAGAGGGTGTAGTGGTTAGCATTGGGCAGCACAGAGGGTGTAGTGGTTAGCATTGTGCAGCACAGAGGGTGTAATGGTTAGCATTGGGCAGCACAGAGGGTATAATGGTTAGCATTGGGCAGTGATGTAATGGTTAGCATTGTGCAGCACAGATGGTGTAATGGTTAGCATTGTGCAGCACAGAGGGTGTAATGGTTAGCATTGTGCAGCACAGAGGGTGTAATGGTTAGCATTGTGCAGCACAGACGGTATAATGGTTAGCACTGTGCAGCACAGACGGTGTAATGGTTAGCATTGGGCAGCACAGACGGTGTAGTGGTTAACATTGGGCAGCACAGACGGTGTAATGGTTAGCATTGGGCAGCACAGACGGTGTAGTGGTTAGCATTGGGCAGCACAGACGGTGTACTGGTTAGCATTGGGCAGCACCGACGGTGTAATGGTTAGCATTGGGCAGCACAGACGGTGTAGTGGTTAGCATTGGGCAGCACAGAGGGTGTAGTGGTTAGCATTGGGCAGCACAGAGGGTGTAGTGGTTAGCATTGTGCAGCACAGAGGGTGTAATGGTTAGCATTGGGCAGCACAGACGGTGTAGTGGTTATCATTGGGCAACACAGAGGGTGTAGTGGTTAGCATTGGGCAGCACAGACGGTATAATGGTTAGCATTGTGCAGCACAGACGGTGTAATGGTTAGCATTGGGCAGCACAGAGGGTATAATGGTTAGCATTGTGCAGCACAGATGGTGTAATGGTTAGCATTGGGCAGCACAGGGGGTGTAATGGTTAGCATTGGGCAGCACAGAGGGTGTAATGGTTAGCATTGGGCAGCACAGACGGTGTAATGGTTAGCGTTGGGCAGCACAGACGGTCTAATGGTTAGCATTGGGCAGCACAGACGGTATAATGGTTAGCATTGTGCAGCACAGACGTGTAATGGTTAGCATTGGGCAGCACAGGCGGTGTAATGGTTAGCATTGGGCAGCACAGACGGTGTAGTGGTTAGCATTGGGCAGCACAGATGGTGTAATGGTTAGCATTGGGCAGTGGTGTAATGGTTAGCATTGGGCAGCACTGACGGTGCAGTGGTTAGCATTGGGCAGCACAGAGGGTGTAATGGTTAGCATTGGGCAGCACAGACGGTGTAGTGGTTAGCATTGGGCAGCACAGAGGGTGTAGTGGTTAGCATTGGGCAGCACAGACGGTATAATGGTTAGCATTGTGCAGCACAGACGGTATAATGGTTAGCATTGGGCAGCACAGAGGGTGTAGTGGTTAGCATTGGGCAGCACAGAGGGTATAATGATTAGCATTGGGCAGCACAGACGGTATAATGATTAGCATTGGGCAGTACAGAGGGTGTAATGGTTAGCATTGGGCAGCACAGACGGTATAATGGTTAGCATTGTGCAGCACAGACGGTATAATGGTTAGCATTGGGCAGCACAGAGGGTGTAGTGGTTAGCATTGGGCAGCACAGAGGGTATAATGATTAGCATTGGGCAGCACAGACGGTATAATGATTAGCATTGGGCAGCACAGAGGGTGTAGTGGTTAGCATTGGGCAGCACAGACGGTATAATGGTTAGCATTGTGCAGCACAGACGGTATAATGGTTAGCATTGGGCAGCACAGAGGGTGTAGTGGTTAGCATTGGGCAGCACAGACGGTATAATGGTTAGCATTGGGCAGCACAGACGGTGTAATGGTTAACATTGGGCAGCACAGAGGGTGTAGTGGTTAGCATTGGGCAGCACAGAGGGTGTAATGGTTAGCATTGGGCAGCACAGAGGGTGTAGTGGTTACCATTGGGCAGCACAGAGGGTGTAGTGGTTAGCATTGGGGCAGCTCAGACGGTGTAGTGGTTAGCATTGGGCAGCACAGACGGTGTAATGGTTAGCATTGTGCAGCACAGACGGTGTAATGGTTAGCATTGTGCAGCAAAGACGGTGTAGTGGTTAGCATTGTGCAGCACAGACGGTGTAGTGGTTAGCATTGGGCAGCACAGAGGGTGTAATGGTTAGCATTGGGCAGCACAGAGGGTGTAATGGTTAGCATTGGGCAGCACAGACGGTGTAATGGTTAGCATTGGGCAGCACAGACGGTGTAATGGTTATCATTGTGATGCACAGACGGTGTAATGGTTAGCATTGTGCAGCACAGACGGTGTAATGGTTAGCATTGGGCAGCACAGACGGTATAATGGTTAGCATTGGGCAGCACAGAGGGTGTAGTGGTTAGCATTGTGCAGCACAGAGGGTGTAATGGTTAGCATTGTGCAGCACAGACGGTGTAATGGTTAGCATTGGGCAGCACAGACGGTGTAATGGTTAGCATTGGGCAGCACAGACGGTGTAGTGGTTAGCATTGGGCAGCACAAACGGTATAATATTTAGCATTGGGCAGCACAGAGGGTGTAATGGTTAGCATTGGGCAGCACAGAGGGTGTAATGGTTAGCATTGGGCAGTGGTGTAATGGTTAGCATTGTGCAGCACAGACGGTGTAATGGTTAGCATTGGGCAGCACAGGGGGTGTAATGGTTAGCATTGGGCAGCACAGAGGGTGTAATGGTTAGCATTGGGCAGCACAGACGGTGTAATGGTTAGCGTTGGGCAGCACAGACGGTGTAATGGTTAGCATTGGGCAGCACAGACGGTATAATGGTTAGCATTGTGCAGCACAGACGTGTAATGGTTAGCATTGGGCAGCACAGGCGGTGTAATGGTTAGCATTGGGCAGCACAGACGGTGTAGTGGTTAGCATTGTGCAGCACAGAGGGTGTAATGGTTAGCATTGGGCAGTGGTGTAATGGTTAGCATTGGGCAGCACTGACGGTGTAGTGGTTAGCATTGGGCAGCACAGACGGTATAATGGTTAGCATTGTGCAGCACAGACGGTATAATGGTTAGCATTGGGCAGCACAGAGGGTGTAGTGGTTAGCATTGGGCAGCACAGAGGGTATAATGATTAGCATTGGGCAGCACAGACGTATAATGGTTAGCATTGGGCAGTACAGAGGGTGTAATGGTTAGCATTGGGCAGCACAGACGGTGTAATGGTTAACATTGGGCAGCACAGAGGGTGTAGTGGTTAGCATTGGGCAGCACAGAGGGTGTAATGGTTAGCATTGGGCAGCACAGAGGGTGTAGTGGTTACCATTGGGCAGCACAGAGGGTGTAGTGGTTAGCATTGGGGCAGCACAGACGGTGTAGTGGTTAGCATTGGGCAGCACAGACGGTGTAATGGTTAGCATTGTGCAGCACAGACGGTGTAATGGTTAGCATTGTGCAGCACAGACGGTGTAGTGGTTAGCATTGTGCAGCACAGACGGTGTAATGGTTAGCATTGGGCAGCACAGAGGGTGTAATGGTTAGCATTGGGCAGCACAGAGGGTGTAATGGTTAGCATTGGGCAGCACAGACGGTGTAATGGTTAGCATTGGGCAGCACAGACGGTGTAATGGTTAGCATTGTGCAGCACAGACGGTGTAATGGTTAGCATTGGGCAGCACAGAGGGTGTAATGGTTAGCATTGTGCAGCACAGAGGGTGTAATGATTAGCATTGTGCAGCACAGACGGTGTAATGGTTAGCATTGGGCAGCACAGACGGTGTAATGGTTAGCATTGGGCAGCACAGAGGGTGTAATGGTTAGCATTGTGCAGCACAGACGGTGTAATGGTTAGCATTGGGCAGCACAGAGGGTGTAATGGTTAGCATTGTGCAGCACAGACGGTGTAATGGTTAGCATTGTGCAGCACAGACGGTGTAATGGTTAGCATTGGGCAGCACAGACGGTGTAATGGTTAGCATTGGGCAGCACAGACGGTGTAGTGGTTAGCATTGGGCAGCACAGACGGTATAATATTTAGCATTGGGCAGCACAGAGGGTGTAATGGTTAGCATTGGGCAGCACAGAGGGTGTAATGGTTAGCATTGGGCAGCACAGACGGTGTAATGGTTAGCACTGGGCAGCACAGACGGTGTAATGGTTAGCACTGGGCAGCACAGCCGGTGTAATGGTTAGCATTGGGCAGCACAGCCGGTGTAATGGTTAGCATTGGGCAGCACAGACGGTGTAATGGTTAGCACTGGGCAGCGCAGACGGTGTAATGGTTAGCACTGGGCAGCGCAGACGGTGTAATGGTTAGCACTGGGCAGCGCAGACGGTGTAATGGTTAGCATTGGGCAGCGCAGACGGTGTAATGGTTAGCATTGTGCAGCGCAGACGGTGTAATGGTTAGCATTCGGCAGCACAGAGGGTGTAATGGTTAGCATTGTGCAGCACAGACGGTGTAATGGTTAGCATTGGGCAGCACAGACGGTGTAGTCGTTAGCATTGGGCAGCACAGACGGTGTAATGGTTAGCACTGGGCAGCACAGACGGTATAATGGTTAGCATTGGGCAGCACAGACGGTGTAATGGTTAGCATTGGGCAGCACAGACGGTGTAATGGTTAACATTGGGCAGCACAGTGGGTGTAGTGGTTAGCATTGGGCAGCACAGAGGGTGTAATGGTTAGCATTGGGCAGCACAGAGGGTGTAGTGGTTACCATTGGGCAGCACAGAGGGTGTAGTGGTTAGCATTGGGGCAGCACAGACGGTGTAGTGGTTAG
This sequence comes from Taudactylus pleione, assembly GCA_031769625.1. Classification (NCBI taxonomy): domain Eukaryota; kingdom Metazoa; phylum Chordata; class Amphibia; order Anura; family Myobatrachidae; genus Taudactylus; species Taudactylus pleione. The sequence continues at coordinate 181,688 of JAUIMM010000693.1, read as the reverse complement.
CATTGGGCAGCACAGACGGTGTAATGGTTAGCATTGTGCAGCACAGACGGTGTAATGGTTAGCATTGTGCAGCACAGACGGTGTAGTGGTTAGCATTGTGCAGCACAGACGGTGTAATGGTTAGCATTGGGCAGCACAGAGGGTGTAATGGTTAGCATTGGGCAGCACAGACGGTGTAATGGTTAGCATTGGGCAGCACAGACGGTGTAATGGTTAGCATTGTGCAGCACAGACGGTGTAATGGTTAGCATTGGGCAGCACAGACGGTGTAATGGTTAGCATTGGGCAGCACAGACGGTGTAATGGTTAGCATTGTGCAGCACAGAGGGTGTAATGATTAGCATTGTGCAGCACAGACGGTGTAATGGTTAGCATTGGGCAGCACAGACGGTATAATGGTTAGCATTGGGCAGCACAGAGGGTGTAATGGTTAGCATTGTGCAGCACAGACGGTGTAATGGTTAGCATTGGGCAGCACAGAGGGTGTAATGGTTAGCATTGTGCAGCACAGACGGTGTAATGGTTAGCATTGTGCAGCACAGACGGTGTAATGGTTAGCATTGGGCAGCACAGACGGTGTAATGGTTAGCATTGGGCAGCACAGACGGTATAGTGGTTAGCATTGGGCAGCACAGACGGTATAATATTTATCATTGGGCAGCACAGAGGGTGTAATGGTTAGCATTGGGCAGCACAGAGGGTGTAATGGTTAGCATTGGGCAGCACAGACGGTGTAATGGTTAGCATTGGGCAGCACAGCCGGTGTAATGGTTAGCACTGGGCAGCACAGACGGTGTAATGGTTAGCATTGGGCAGCACAGCCGGTGTAATGGTTAGCATTGGGCAGCACAGACGGTGTAATGGTTAGCACTGGGCAGCGCAGACGGTGTAATGGTTAGCATTGGGCAGCACAGCCGGTGTAATGGTTAGCATTAGGCAGCACAGACGGTGTAATGGTTAGCATTGTGCAGCACAGACGGTGTAATGGTTAGCATTGGGCAGCACAGACGGTGTAGTGGTTAGCATTGGGCAGCACAGACGGTATAATGGTTAGCACTGTGCAGCACAGACGGTGTAATGGTTAGCATTGGGCAGCACAGACGGTGTAGTGGTTAGCATTGGGCAGCACAGACGGTGTAATGGTTAGCATTGTGCTGCACAGAGGGTATAATGGTTAGCATTGGGCAGCACAGATGGTGTAATGGTTAGCATTGTGCACCACAGACGGTATAATGGTTAGCATTGGGCAGCACAGACGGTGTAATGGTTAGCATTGGGCAGCGGTGTAATGGTTAGCATTGGGCAGCACAGAGGGTGTAATGGTTAGCATTGGGCAGCACAGACGGTGTAATGGTTAGCATTGGGCAGCACAGAGGGTGTAATGGTTAGCATTGTGCAGCACAGACGGTGTAATGGTTAGCATTGGGCAGCACAGACGGTGTAATGGTTAGCATTGTGCAGCACAGACGGTGTAATGGTTAGCATTGTGCAGCACAGAGGGTGTAATGGTTAGCATTGGGCAGCACAGAGGGTGTAATGGTTAGCATTGGGCAGCACAGAGGGTTTAATGGTTAGCATTGTGCAGCACAGACGGTGTAGTGGTTAGCATTGTGCAGCACAGACGGTATAATGGTTAGCGTTGGGCAGCACAGACGGTGTAATGGTTAGCGTTGGGCAGCACAGACGGTATAATGGTTAGCACTGTGCAGCACAGACGGTATAATGGTTAGCACTGTGCAGCACAGACGGTGTAATGGTTAGCATTGGGCAGCACAGAGGGTGTAATGGTTAGACTTGGGCAGCACAGACGGTGTAATGGTTAGCATTGGGCAGCACAGAGGGTGTAATGGTTAGCATTGGGCAGCACAGAGGGTGTAATGGTTAGCATTGGGCAGCACAGACGGTATAATGGTTAGCATTGTGCAGCACAGACGGTATAATGGTTAGCATTGTGCAGCACAGACCGTGTAATGGTTAGCATTGGGCAGCACAGACGGTGTAATGGTTAGACTTGGGCAGCACAGACGGTGTAATGGTTAGCATTGGGCAGCACAGACGGTGTAATGGTTAGCATTGGGCAGCACAGACGGTATAATGGTTAGCATTGGGCAGCACAGACGGTGTAATGGTTTGCATTGGGCAGCACAGACGGTGTAATGGTTAGCATTGGGCAGCACAGACGGTGTAATGGTTAGCATTGGGCAGCACAGAGGGTGTAATGGTTAGCATTGTGCAGCACAGACGGTGTAGTGGTTAGCATTGTGCAGCACAGACGGTGTAATTGTTAGCATTGGGCAGCACAGACGGTGTAATGGTTAGCATTGTGCAGCACAGACCGTGTAATGGTTAGCATTGGGCAGCACAGACGGTATAATGGTTAGCATTGGGCAGCACAGACGGTGTAATGGTTTGCATGGGCAGCACAGACGGTGTAATGGTTAGCATTGGGCAGCACAGAGGGTGTAATGGTTAGCATTGTGCAGCACAGACGGTGTAGTGGTTAGCATTGTGCAGCACAGACGGTGTAATGGTTAGCATTGGGCAGCACAGACGGTGTAATGGTTAGCATTGGGCAGCACAGACGGTGTAATGGTTAGCATTGGGCAGCACAGACGGTGTAATGGTTAGCATTGTGCAGCACAGACGGTATAATGGTTAGCATTGTGCAGCACAGACGGTATAATGGTTAGCACTGGGCTGCATAGACGGTATAATGGTTAGCCTTACTGGCTTACAGCACTGAGGTCATAAGTTTGATTCCCACTATGACCCTGTGTGGAGTTTGTATATTCTGCTTGTGTGGGTTTCCTCCAGGTACTCCGGTTTCCTCCCACACTATATACTGGTAGGTTAATTGAACATGTCCTTTGAGATGCAATACCCGCAGTGCCTGGAATATGAACGCCCATGAAAGCTATTGCTGCATCCATAGACTAACAAGAGCAGTTTTGCTGTATTTCGGAGATAAATGAGGGTGACTGTCCTCCGGGTGGTGTCTAATGCTTCTTTTGAGGGTATAAAGGGGATAAGGGAAGAGATTACACTGACCTTTGATCCTAATCATCCGTAATTCTTGCAGGGTCCTACCAACTCCGATTCGATTTTGAAGACTTTGAAGGAAACTGCACCTATGCCACATACAGTCATTTCGCAGTTGAGTCAGAGTCTGATCAATATACCTTACGCTATGGCTCATACACCGGAGGGACCGCAGGTAACCTGAGCTCACGCTTTGCATCTTATTGCCCTTTGCTTCTTTGCACATTTTAGTCATCAGTATTTGGAATTAAATAAAATCTGTTGCACCAGTAACTGAATTCAGCGCTGCAGAACATTTCATTACATTGTCAAGCAGATGACGGGGGCATGTAGGAGCCCAGTGATAGAGCCACTGTGGCAATGGTGTCCTCTTTGTTGTGAAACAGCGACCAAACCCTGCAATGTGGGCATGCAAAGTGTTACAGACAAACCCAGCTGAAAGTCTTATAAACACATTAATGAATCAATCAGTGAGAGATAATGGGCTTATCCTCAGCTGGATACATCGGCGATGTTGGACGCAGTTGGGCGATATTTTTCGCCTGCGCATGTGTCCTGATTTTGTTTGTACAGAGTTGCAGCACAAAGTTAGATGCACTGCAGCAGAAATGTATGGGGCGTTCCTAGGCAGCGACTGGGAGGTAACGGGGTGGCGAGACAGACGCATGGGAGTGGCGGGCATATTGCTGATAGTGCCACCAAATCGCTCACATAGGCGGCCATATTCAGATGGTCTGGTGTAAGTTTCGATGATGTACCACTCGTGACGTCTAAAGATGCACCAAGCGGTATTACAGCCTGTATGGGCGCAGACTGTGGCCGTCTCAGTCCTTGCACTTTGAGACACATGTATATACACCAGGGGAGGTCTTTATGGCGGCATTTACATAAACTCACAGACAAGACTTTGGCAAAACACAGACACTGCATCATCCGAATCCGAATCAGGCTGTGTGTAGGCAGCAGATAATCCAGGAGCAGCTGTCCCAATGTGTTACAGCGAAAGAGATAGATTTACAATCAGTGGGCCTGATTCAGAGCCGTTCGCTATTTGCGGTCGTTCGTTCAAAAACAAGGGGTGGCTATTCTAATGATCCGTTCGCAAATTGCAGTCTGTTCACACCTCTAAGTCTGAACGAGCGAGCAAAACATACGCTCGTTTATTTGTTAAAAACGCCCCCTGGCCGCTCGCACCATACGTCATGTCCGCTATTTATTAGATTAATCGAGTACATCGACCAGCGTATGAACTGCTCGCTATTCTTGTGGTTGGTTTTTGCTACCACAATCTTGCGAGCAGTTCTGGCTATAAAATAACCCAGTGACGTGGTCAATGACGCTGCTGTATTAATTATGCACACCCTTAAAACGCCCGTTTTGACCTTTAAGCACGCCTGCGTTCGGATCTCCACTCCCCATTTTCAAGCACCTTCCCCTGTTACCACCCACATACGCCTCATTCTGTCACTCAAAATAGCAGGCATTCGCTATATTGCGAGCACATGAATTTCGGCCGCACTGACTGGTTCGCGCATGCGTATAACGATCCGTACGCATGCGCAGATGTGCGAACATCGCTCGGAACGAGCGTACTGCCGCTAGCGAGTGGCTCTGAATGAGGGCCAGATATAGATTTACAATCAGAGATAGATTTACAATCAGAGATAGATTTTAATAATGGGAGGAAAAGTGACAACATATCGTCCATCGCATCGTTCATCATGCACACACACGAAACGATGTGTGGCAAATCATAAAAGATAGGTCAATACCTTTCTGCAGGTTCAATTGATCAGCGACGATGATGTACAACGACGGGGGCGTGTATCGGCATCGTGATCATCCCCACACAAGGCACTTTTTACATGATTGGTCGTTCCAATCGATCGAAAACGGCCAAATCATGTAAAAAAATCGCAGTGTATGGGGGCCTTTACAATCAGAGAAAGATTTACAATCTTCTTCTTACACCGCAGCAAAAGACATCTCATAAAGTTGAGTTTTCAGTCTACTATATAGTTTTTTTTAAAGTTTAACAACTTTAAACTACAAAATGTACAGTATTTGTCAAAATAATTGTATCAGGGCCACACTTAGGATGGTTTCTCTGCACTTGAATCACTTGATAACTCTGGGTGCTCAGACGCGATCACCTGTGGCCCAGAGGAGGAGGGGCTGTACACAAGCTTCATGTCAGGCCAGGCCGCTCTGAGCTGAATGGCGTTTACTGACTGCCTGACGACTCCTACCCTCCTCCTCTGGGAGAACATCTCTTCTCTGAGGTACGATCCAACTTACACTACACAAAGCGCAGATATACCAGATCAGAGGTATAGAGGAGGGCTGCAACATACAGCGTCCGTAATATATATATATAGAGAGAGTTTACCCACTGCCCCAGACAATTTTGTGGTGGCCTGGGCTACTGATGAAAAAGACCTTTGTCAAACCATCTGTCACTCTGCACCCCTCCCTCACCCAAGACTTTCCTCTAGCCTCCAAACCTTTAAGCATCCCCTGAGAACTCACCTCTCAGGCAGCCATGTAGCGTCCGTAGGCTGTCCTTCCCAATTACCTCCCCTCTATGCAGTCCGCACATAATGTTACATATGTTCTGTTCCTACACTCACACATCCCGCTGACCCCAGGACAACATTGCTGTGTGAGTGGATCATACAGCCCACCAAGAGCATCTGCCATGTCACAGTACTGATATGCAATATGTAGCACCTATCCTTGTGTATCAGATGCCTATTTCAATATACAGTGTAGAGGCACACATCCACTAGACGATTACATTGAGCGATTGCATGATAACGATATCGCTATCGTTCGATCATCTTTCGTTAATCGTTTGAACATCGTTTGAAATTCGTTGGTCGTTTATACATCTATCATCGTACAAATATGTTGTACAACCTGACGATATCGTCAGGTTCAACGTGTTTGCAGATGATTGATGTCCCTACACTGAACGACTGCACGTGTAGGCACATCACAGACAGACAAACCACTGCACGTGTAGGCACATCACAGACAGACAAACCACTGCACATGTAGGCACATCACAGACAGACAGACCACTGCTCGTGTAGGCACATCACAGACAGACAAACCACTGCACGTGTAGGCACATCACAGACAGACAAACCACTGCACGTGTAGGCACATCACAGACAGACAGACCACTGCTCGTGTAGGCGCATCACAGACAGACAAACCATTGCTCGTGTAGGCACATCACAGACAGACAAACCACTGCACGTGTAGGCACATCACAGACAGACAAACCACTGCTCGTGTAGGCACATCACAGACAGAAAAACCACTGCTCGTGTAGGCGCATCACAGACAGACAAACCACTGCACGTGTAGGCTCATCACAGACAGACAAACCACTGCTCGTGTAGGCACATCACAGACAGACAGACCACTGCTCGTGTAGGCGCATCACAGACAGACAAACCACTGCTCGTGTAGGCGCATCACAGACAGACAAACCACTGCTCGTGTAGGCGCATCACAGACAGACAAACCACTGCACGTGTAGGCACATCACAGACAGACAGACCACTGCACGTGTAGGCGCATCACAGACAGACAAACCACTGCACGTGTAGGCGCATCACAGACAGACAAACCACTGCACGTGTAGGCACATCACAGACAGACAGACCACTGCACGTGTAGGCACATCACAGACAGACAAACCACTGCACGTGTAGGCACATCACAGACAGACAAACCACTGCTCGTGTAGGCACATCACAGACAGACAGACCACTGCTCGTGTAGGCGCATCACAGACAGACAAACCACTGCTCGTGTAGGCACATCACAGAGAGACAAACCACTGCTCGTGTAGGCACATCACAGACAGACAAACCACTGCTCGTGTAGGCACATCACAGACAGACAAACCACTGCTCGTGTAAGCAAATCACAGACAGACAAACCACTGCAGACAAACCACTGCTCGTGTAGGCGCATCACAGAGAGACAAACCACTGCTCGTGTAGGCACATCACAGACAGACAAACCACTGCTCGTGTAGGCACATCACAGACAGACAAACCACTGCACGTGTAGGCACATCACAGACAGACAAACCACTGCACGTGTAGGCACATCACAGACAGACAAACCACTGCACGTGTAGGGCACATCACAGACAGACAAACCACTGCTCGTGTAAGCACATCACAGACAGACAAACCACTGCACGTGTAGGCACATCACAGACAGACAAACCACTGCTCGTGTAGGCGCATCTCAGACAGACAAACCACTGCACGTGTAGGCGCATCACAGACAGACAAACCACTGCTCGTGTAGGCGCATCACAGACAGACAAACCACTGCACGTGTAGGCACATCACAGACAGAAAAACCACTGCTCGTGTAGGCACATCACAGACAGACAATCCACTGCTCGTGTAGGCACATCACAGACAGACAAACCACTGCTCGTGTAGGCGCATCACAGACAGACAAACCACTGCACGTGTAGGCACATCACAGACAGACAATCCACTGCACGTGTAGGCACATCACAGACAGACAATCCACTGCTCGTGTAGGCACATCACAGACAGACAAACCACTGCTCGTGTAGGCACATCACAGACAGACAAACCACTGCACGTGTAGGCACATCACAGACAGACAATCCACTGCACGTGTAGGCACATCACAGACAGACAAACCACTGCTCGTGTAGGCGCATCACAGACAGACAAACCACTGCACGTGTAGGCACATCACAGACAGACAAACCACTGCTCGTGTAGGCGCATCACAGACAGACAAACCACTGCACGTGTAGGCGCATCACAGACAGACAGACCACTGCAAGCGTAGGCACATCACAGACAGACAATCCACTGCACGTGTAGGCACATCACAGACAGACAGACCACTGCTCGTGTAGGCACATCACAGACAGACAAACCACTGCTCGTCTACGCAAACCACAGACAGACAAACCACTGCTCGTGTAGGCACATCACAGACAGACAAACCACTGCTCGTGTAGGCACTTCACAGACAGACAAACCACTGCACGTGTAGGCGCATCACAGACAGACAAACCACTGCTCGTGTAGGCGCATCACAGACAGACAAACCACTGCTCGTGTAGGCACATCACAGACAGACAAACCACTGCACGTGTAGGCGCATCACAGACAGACAAACCACTGCTCGTGTAGGCGCTTCACAGACAGACAAACCACTGCTCGTGTAGGCGCATCACAGACAGACAAACCACTGCTCGTGTAGGCGCATCACAGACAGACAAACCACTGCTCGTGTAGGCGCATCACAGACAGACAAACCACTGCACGTGTAGGCACATCACAGACAGACAAACCACTGCTCGTGTAGGCGCATCACAGACAGACAAACCACTGCTCGTGTAGGCGCATCACAGACAGACAAACCACTGCACGTGTAGGCGCATCACAGACAGACAAACCACTGCTCGTGTAGGCGCATCACAGACAGACAAACCACTGCACGTGTAGGCACATCACAGACAGACAGACCACTGCTCGTGTAGGCACATCACAGACAGACAGACCACTGCTCGTGTAGGCGCATCACAGACAGACAAACCACTGCTCGTGTAGGCGCATCACAGACAGACAAACCACTGCAAGTGTAGGCACATCACAGACAGACAAACCACTGCACGTGTAGGCGCATCACAGACAGACAAACCACTGCTCGTATAGGCGCATCACAGACAGACAAACCACTGCTCGTGTAGGCGCATCACAGACAGACAAACCACTGCTCGTGTAGGCGCATCACAGACAGACAAACCACTGCACGTGTAGGCACATCACAGACAGACAAACCACTGCTCGTGTAGGCACATCACAGACAGACAGACCACTGCTCGTGTAGGCGCATCACAGACAGACAAACCACTGCACGTGTAGGCACATCACAGACAGACAAACCACTGCTCGTGTAGGCGCATCACAGACAGACAATCCACTGCTCGTGTAGGCGCATCACAGACAGACAAACCACTGCACGTGTAGGCGCATCACAGACAGACAATCCACTGCTCGTGTAGGCGCATCACAGACAGACAATCCACTGCTCGTGTAGGCGCATCACAGACAGACAAACCACTGCACGTGTAGGCGCATCACAGACAGACAAACCACTGCTCGTGTAGGCACATCACAGACAGACAAACCACTGCTCGTGTAGGCACATCACAGACAGACAAACCACTGCTCGTGTAGGCGCATCACAGACAGACAATCCACTGCTCGTGTAGGCGCATCACAGACAGACAAACCACTGCTCGTGTAGGCGCATCACAGACAGACAATCCACTGCTCGTGTAGGCGCATCACAGACAGACAAACCACTGCTCGTGTAGGCGCATCACAGACAGACAAACCACTGCACGTGTAGGCACATCACAGACAGACAGACCACTGCTCGTGTAGGCACATCGCAGACAGACAAACCACTGCTCGTGTAGGCACATCACAGACAGACAAACCACTGCTCGTGTAGGCACATCACAGACAGACAATCCACTGCTCGTGTAGGCACATCACAGACAGACAAACCACTGCTCGTGTAGGCACATCACAGACAGACAAACCACTGCACGTGTAGGCACATCACAGACAGACAAACCACTGCTCGTGTAGGCACATCACAGACAGACAAACCACTGCTCGTGTAGGCACATCACAGACAGACAAACCACTGCACGTGTAGGCGCATCACAGACAGACAAACCACTGCTCGTGTAGGCACATCACAGACAGACAGACCACTGCTCGTGTAGGCACATCACAGACAGACAAACCACTGCTCGTCTACGCAAACCACAGACAGACAAACCACTGCTCGTGTAGGCACATCACAGACAGACAAACCACTGCTCGTGTAGGCACTTCACAGACAGACAAACCACTGCACGTGTAGGCGCATCACAGACAGACAAACCACTGCTCGTGTAGGCGCATCACAGACAGACAAACCACTGCTCGTGTAGGCACATCACAGACAGACAAACCACTGCACGTGTAGGCGCATCACAGACAGACAAACCACTGCTCGTGTAGGCGCTTCACAGACAGACAAACCACTGCTCGTGTAGGCGCATCACAGACAGACAAACCACTGCTCGTGTAGGCGCATCACAGACAGACAAACCACTGCTCGTGTAGGCGCATCACAGACAGACAAACCACTGCACGTGTAGGCACATCACAGACAGACAAACCACTGCTCGTGTAGGCGCATCACAGACAGACAAACCACTGCTCGTGTAGGCGCATCACAGACAGACAAACCACTGCACGTGTAGGCGCATCACAGACAGACAAACCACTGCTCGTGTAGGCGCATCACAGACAGACAAACCACTGCACGTGTAGGCACATCACAGACAGACAGACCACTGCTCGTGTAGGCACATCACAGACAGACAGACCACTGCTCGTGTAGGCGCATCACAGACAGACAAACCACTGCTCGTGTAGGCGCATCACAGACAGACAAACCACTGCAAGTGTAGGCACATCACAGACAGACAAACCACTGCACGTGTAGGCGCATCACAGACAGACAAACCACTGCTCGTATAGGCGCATCACAGACAGACAAACCACTGCTCGTGTAGGCGCATCACAGACAGACAAACCACTGCTCGTGTAGGCGCATCACAGACAGACAAACCACTGCACGTGTAGGCACATCACAGACAGACAAACCACTGCTCGTGTAGGCACATCACAGACAGACAGACCACTGCTCGTGTAGGCGCATCACAGACAGACAAACCACTGCACGTGTAGGCACATCACAGACAGACAAACCACTGCTCGTGTAGGCGCATCACAGACAGACAATCCACTGCTCGTGTAGGCGCATCACAGACAGACAAACCACTGCACGTGTAGGCGCATCACAGACAGACAATCCACTGCTCGTGTAGGCGCATCACAGACAGACAATCCACTGCTCGTGTAGGCGCATCACAGACAGACAAACCACTGCACGTGTAGGCGCATCACAGACAGACAAACCACTGCTCGTGTAGGCACATCACAGACAGACAAACCACTGCTCGTGTAGGCACATCACAGACAGACAAACCACTGCTCGTGTAGGCGCATCACAGACAGACAATCCACTGCTCGTGTAGGCGCATCACAGACAGACAAACCACTGCTCGTGTAGGCGCATCACAGACAGACAATCCACTGCTCGTGTAGGCGCATCACAGACAGACAAACCACTGCTCGTGTAGGCGCATCACAGACAGACAAACCACTGCACGTGTAGGCACATCACAGACAGACAGACCACTGCTCGTGTAGGCACATCGCAGACAGACAAACCACTGCTCGTGTAGGCACATCACAGACAGACAAACCACTGCTCGTGTAGGCACATCACAGACAGACAATCCACTGCTCGTGTAGGCACATCACAGACAGACAAACCACTGCTCGTGTAGGCACATCACAGACAGACAAACCACTGCACGTGTAGGCACATCACAGACAGACAAACCACTGCTCGTGTAGGCACATCACAGACAGACAAACCACTGCTCGTGTAGGCACATCACAGACAGACAAACCACTGCACGTGTAGGCGCATCACAGACAGACAAACCACTGCTCGTGTAGGCACATCACAGACAGACAATCCACTGCTCGTGTAGGCACATCACAGACAGACAAACCACTGCTCGTGTAGGCACATCACAGACAGACAATCCACTGCTCGTGTAGGCACATCACAGACAGACAAACCACTGCTCGTGTAGGCACATCACAGACAGACAAACCACTGCACGTGTAGGCACATCACAGACAGACAAACCACTGCTCGTGTAGGCACATCACAGACAGACAAACCACTGCTCGTGTAGGCACATCACAGACAGACAAACCACTGCACGTGTAGGCGCATCACAGACAGACAAACCACTGCTCGTGTAGGCACATCACAGACAGACAATCCACTGCTCGTGTAGGCACATCACAGACAGACAAACCACTGCACGTGTAGGCGCATCACAGACAGACAGACCACTGCTCGTGTAGGCACATCACAGACAGACAAACCACTGCTCGTGTAGGCGCATCACAGACAGACAAACCACTGCTCGTGTAGGCACATCACAGACAGACAAACCACTGCACGTGTAGGCGCATCACAGACAGACAAACCACTGCACGTGTAGGCACATCACAGACAGACAAACCACTGCACGTATAGGCGCATCACAGACAGACAAACCACTGCTCGTGTAGGCGCATCACAGACAGACAAACCACTGCTCGTGTAGGCGCATCACAGACAGACAAACCACTGCACGTGTAGGCGCATCACAGACAGACAAACCACTGCTCGTGTAGGCGCATCACAGACAGACAAACCACTGCTCGTGTAGGCACATCACAGACAGACAATCCACTGCACGATTACAATGTTCTAATGGCGCAATCTTTTGCCTGTCGTCTAGTGGATGTGTGACTTAAGGGGTAGATTTACTAAAGCTTCTAAAACAGACAAGTGGTGATATTGCCCATAGCAACCAATCAGATGCTGTGTATAATTTTATAGGATGCATTAGAGAAAAGATAGCTAGAATCTGATTGGTTGCTATGGGCAACATCACCACTTGTCTGTATTAGAAGCTTTAGTAAATCTACCCCTAAAGCTGGGCATACACGTCCAGATAAAATGCCTGCCAGCCGCAGATGTCCGCAGCATACACTGTGAGAATACTCACAGTGTATCAGCCCGACATCTGCGCTCCGCCTCCGGGGGAGGAGACATTTCTCTGTTCCTTCCCCCGACATCTGCGCTCCGCCCCCGGGGGAGGAGACATTTCTCTGTTCCTTCCCCCGACCTCCGCTCTCCGCCCTCGGGGGAGGAGACATTTCTCTGTTCCTTCCCCCGACATATGCGCTCCACCCCCGGGGGAGGAGACATTTCTCTGTTCCTTCCCCCGACATCTGCGCTCCACCCCCGGGGGAGGAGACATTTCTCTGTTCCTTCCCCCAACATCCGCGCTCCGCCCCCGGGTATGAGACATTTCTCTGTTCCTTCTCCCGACATCCGCGCTCAGCCCCCGGGGGAGGAGACATTTCTCTGTTCCTTCTCCCGACATCCGCGCTCCGCCCCCGGGGGAGGAGACATTTCTCTGTTCCTTCCCCCGACATCCGCTCTCCGCCCCCGGGGGAGGAGACATTTCTCTGTTCCTTCCCCCGACATCTGCGCTCCGCCCCCGGGGGAGGAGACATTTCTCTGTTCCTTCCCCCGACATCCGCTCTCCGCCCCCGGGGGAGGAGACATTTCTCTGTTCCTTCCCCCGACATCTGCGCTCCGCCCCCGGGGGAGGAGACATTTCTCTGTTCCTTCCATGGGAAGGAACACAGGAAATGTCTGTCTGTCGGCCGCGGCTGGGCATACACTGCCGACAGGTTACCCCATAAATATCGCATTGGACGGGCATGCTGGACAATCTGGCATGCCCGACCAAGCAGTATTTAACCCTCGGTCGCCCGCACACACGCTACAAATATCCTGGCGATCAACGGATATCGGGCGGATCGCCCCGATAATTGTAGCGTGTATGGCCAGCTTAAGTCTGTGAGCAGGATCCTCGTACCCTTTTTTCTGTCTGTTCTATTACCCAGTCAGTCTTGTTTTATTTCTGTTTTGATCCTAATTGCAAAGCACAATGGAATATGTGGCACTAAGGGAGAGATGTACTAAGCTCTGAAAAGTGATAAATTGGACAGTGATAAACTACCAACCACTCAGCTCCTGTCATGGTACAGGCTGTATTTGAAAAATTACAGCTAGGAGCTGATTGGTTGGTAGTTTATCACTCTCCAATTTATCCATTTTCAGAGCTTAGTACATCTGGCCCTAAATGAGTAACTTATAATAAGTAATATTTAATAAGAGGCAACACTAAAATAATGGATTTAAGGACATTTTTCCTTAAGTACCGTTTTCTAGTATTCATTAACACACGTAACACAGGAGATATAACTGATATCTCCTGGGTAAGTTCGTCTGCGTTAAGCCCCCCATACTTTAGTATAGAATTTTATATTCAGTTACGGCAGCTGTAATCAGTGCTGTGCTGCGTATTCTCTGCTTCTGTGAAGGTAACAGCGCATGTGCAGCACTGATTACAGCTGCGGTAAGGTAGGGGACTGATTACAGCTGGGGTAAGGTAGGGCACTGATTACAGCTGGGGTAAGGTAGGGCACTGATTACAGCTGCGGTAAGGTAGGGCACTGATTACAGCTGCGGTAAGGTAGGGCACTGATTACAGCTGGGGTAAGGTAGGGCACTGATTACAGCTGGGGTAAGGTAGGGCACTGATTACAGCTGGGGTAAGGTAGGGCACTGATTACAGCTGGGGTAAGGTAGGGCACTGATTACAGCTGCGGTAAGGTAGAGCACTGATTACAGCTGCGGTAAGGTAGAGCGCTGATTACAGCTGCGGTAAGGTGGAGCGCTGATTACAGGTGCGGTAAGGTGGAGCGCTGATTACAGCTGGGGTAAGGTAGAGCGCTGATTACAGCTGCGGTAAGGTGGAGCGCTGATTACAGCTGCGGTAAGGTGGAGCGCTGATTACAGCTGGGGTAAGGTGGAGCGCTGATTACAGCTGGGGTAAGGTGGAGCGCTGATTACAGCTGGGGTAAGGTGGAGCGCTGATTACAGCTGGGGTAAGGTGGAGCGCTGATTACAGCTGGGGTAAGGTGGAGCGCTGATTACAGCTGCGGTAAGGTGGAGCGCTGGTTACAGCTGCGGTAAGGTGGAGCGCTGGTTACAGCTGCGGTAAGGTGGAGCTCTGGTTACAGCTGCGGTAAGGTGGAGCGCTGGTTACAGCTGCGGTAAGGTGGAGCGCTGGTTACAGCTGCGGTAAGGTGGAGCGCTGGTTACAGCTGCGGTAAGGTGGAGCGCTGGTTACAGCTGCGGTAAGGTGGAGCGCTGGTTACAGCTGCGGTAAGGTGGAGCGCTGGTTACAGCTGCGGTAAGGTGGAGCGCTGATTACAGCTGCGGTAAAGTGGAGCGCTGGTTACAGCTGCGGTAAGGTGGAGCGCTGATTACAGCTGCGGTAAGGTGGAGCGCTGATTACAGCTGCGGTAAGGTGGAGCACTGATTACAGCTGCGGTAAGGTGGAGCACTGATTACAGCTGCGGTAAGGTAGAGCATTGATTACAGCTGCGGTAAGGTAGAGCGCTGATTACAGCTGCGGTAAGGTAGAGCGCTGATTACAGCTGCGGTAAGGTAGAGCGCTGATTACAGCTGCGGTAAGGTAGAGCACTGATTACAGCTGGGGTAAGGTGGAGCACTGATTACAGCTGGGGTAAGGTGGAGCACTGATTACAGCTGCGGTAAGGTAGAGCATTGATTACAGCTGCGGTAAGGTAGAGCGCTGATTACAGCTGTGGTAAGGTAGAGCACTGATTACAGCTGCGGTAAGGTAGAGCACTGATTACAGCTGCGGTAAGGTAGAGCACTGATTACAGCTGGGGTAAGGTGGAGCACTGATTACAGCTGGGGTAAGGTGGAGCACTGATTACAGCTGCGGTAAGGTGGAGCACTGATTACAGCTGCGGTAAGGTAGAGCACTGATTACAGCTGCGGTAAGGTAGAGCACTGATTACAGCTGCGGTAAGGTAGAGCACTGATTACAGCTGCGGTAAGGTAGAGCACCGATTACAGCTGGGGTAAGGTAGAGCACTGATTACAGCTGCGGTAAGGTAGAGCACTGATTACAGCTGGGGTAAGGTAGAGCACTGATTACAGCTGGGGTATGGTGGAGCACTGATTACAGCTGGGGTAAGGTAGAGCACCGATTACAGCTGGGGTAAGGTAGAGCACTGATTACAGCTGCGGTAAGGTAGGGCACTGATTACAGCTGCGGTAAGGTAGGTATAGGAAGGGAAAAGGATCTATATGCCAAAGAGCTGTCATCGCAAAAATGACAGCTTTTCGGAATAGATACTGATGGAGAGGAAGAATGATGGATTCCTTCGGTAATTAGGTAGAACTCCATGCCAGCTCCAACCCTAATTACCTCCAAGGATAGTTAAGTATTAATGAATAGACCCCCAATGCCGCACATCCACCTGCCGACTGTGAAACGAGAGCACGATTAGGACATTGTAATCGTCAGTCATTTAGTCGTTTAGTGTAGACACATCAATCATCCCCGTACATGCTCAACCTGACGTTATCGTCCGGTTGACCAGTATGTTCAGGCGATCGCATCGCTGGTCGTCTTTTACTTTAAACTGCCCGATTTGCGGACGATTAACAAGCGATTTAACGATAACAATGTCGTTATTGTTCATTCGGCCTGTTTAATCGTGTAGTGGATATGTACCTTTACTCTCCCCAGCTCACACTGAGACAGAGCCACAATAATGCTGATGTTATCTGTCGTATAAATGGTAGAAAGGACTAGCTTACGGAAACACTATGACCTGACTGGTCTTACTCTACTTAGTGTGGAGGGCATCTTACTCTTCTGCGTGTGGAGGAGGATCTTACTCTTCTTAGTGTGGAGGAGGATCTTACTCTTCTTAGCGTGGAGGGGGACCTTACTCTTCTTAGCGTGGAGGGGGACCTTACTCTTCTTAGTGTGGAGGGGGACCTTACTCTTCTTAGCGTGGAGGGGACCTTACTCTTCTTAGCGTGGAGGGGGACCTTACTCTTCTTAGCGTGGAGGGGACCTTACTCTTCTTAGCGTGGAGGGGGACCTTACTCTTCTTAGCGTGGAGGGGGACCTTACTCTTCTTAGCGTGGAGGGGGACCTTACTCTTCTTAGTGTGGAGGGGGACCTTACTCTTCTTAGTGTGGAGGGGGATCTTACTCTTCTTAGTGTGGAGGAGGATCTTACTCTTGTTAGTGTGGAGGAGGATCTTACTCTTCTTAGTGTGGAGGAGGATCTTACTCCTCTTAGTGTGGAGGAGGATCTTACTCTTCTTAGTGTGGAGGAGGACCTTACTCTTCTTAGTGTGGAGGAGGACCTTACTCTTATTAGTGTGGAGGGGGACCTTACTCTTCTTAGTGTGGAGGGGGACCTTACTCTTCTTAGTGTGGAGGGGGACTTTACTCTTCTTAGTGTGGAGGGGGACCTTACTCTTCTTAGTGTGGAGGGGGACCTTACTCATCTTAGTGTGGAGGGGGACCTTACTCTTGTTAGTGTGGAGGAGGATCTTACTCTTGTTAGTGTGGAGGAGGATCTTACTCTTGTTAGTGTGGAGGGGGACCTTACTCATCTTAGTGTGGAGGAGGATCTTACTCTTCTTAGTGTGGAGGGGGACCTTACTCTTGTTAGTGTGGAGGAGGAGCTTACTCTTCTTAGTGTGGAGGAGGACCTTACTCTTCTTAGTGTGGAGGACCTTACTCTTCTTAGTGTGGAGGGGGACCTTACTCATCTTAGTGTGGAGGAGGACCTTACTCTTCTTAGTGTGGCGGGGGACCTTACTCTTGTTAGTGTGGAGGGGGACCTTACTCTTGTTAGTGTGGAGGAGGACCTTACTCTTCTTAGTGTGGAGGAGGACCTTACTCTTCTTAGTGTGGAGGGGGACCTTACTCTTCTTAGTGTGGAGGAGGACCTTACTCTTCTTAGTGTGGAGGGGGACCTTACTCGTCTTAGTGTGGAGGGGGACCTTACTCGTCTTAGTGTGGAGGGGGACCTTACTCTTCTTAGGGCCGTATTCAAAAAAAGTTGGAATCTGCGAAAAGTATTGTGAATGACGTAATTTCGCTCGGTAGAAACTTTTTGCCGTATTCAATTCCAAACAGTTTTCGCGTATGCGAAAACACAACGCAATGTAACAGGAGAAAAAGATTTGCCTATGAATAGGTGGGGAAACCACTCAGAACCCTTGGGACCGCCCCCCAAATGATAACTGCATCAAAAAAAAGAAGAATTTGAGGAACACCCCCCCAAAAAACCACTTTGAAAATGGGGGCAAAAAAGTGCAATGTGGGGGTACAAACTTAAAAACTAGCGAAATAGACTTTTGGGTGGTCTGCAAGTATGGGTGAGTTGTTTTTTTGATTGCAGGTACTTGCTGAATGTGCATTTTTTTACGTGTTTTAAAACAACAATTTAGTGACTTTTAACTATGTTTGCACCCATTTTCAAGCACCCGAAATTTGACAGCACTTAAGTACCCCAAATAGCTTCAGAAGGGCTAATCGGGGACATCAATATTGATCCCCAATGTTAGTGCATCTTTTGGGGGACGTCAGGCTGATTTCCCCATTTTTGATAGCACTTTCCGCCTGTTTAAGTTTCGCCGGGTTGCGTTTTCGCGTCCTTCGGAATTGAATAGAGCGAATCGCGGGGACGCACATGATATATTTCCGCGGCTAAAACACACGATGTAGGCGAAAAGTCCGGCAGGTGAAAAAGTATCGCGGGTGCGAAACTAATTGAATACGGGCCTTAGTGTGAGGAAAACCTTACATTCTCTAGAGGCTGCTCCTTACCCTTTTACATTAAAATTGCTCCCAACTCCTAAATCACACAATACCCCCTTTATTAGTATTGTACAGATAGTGAGGTTCCAACCATTTCTCCAGCACCTTGCAGTCACTTACATTGCAGATTTTTCCTTACATCCCATAGAGATGCACAGGAAAATCTGTAATACTGGACTAACGTAATTAGAGGTCATGTGTGCAGCCGCACATCACGTCCGCACATCACCACGTCCGCACATCACGCCCGCACATCACGTCCGCACATCACCACGTCCGCACATCACCACGTCCGCACATCACGACGTCCGCACATCACCACGTCCGCACATCACCACGTCCGCACATCACCACGTCCGCACATCACGGCTAGTTGACTAACCCCCCCAAGAAGTTTTTGAGTGTGAGTTTTTTGTAGCTTTAATTATTCTGTCACAAGTTGTTGCATTTATTACACATCTGTCATTTAATGCGATTTTCCTATGTCTAGGTGATTCGCTAGGAACACAAAAGAACCAGGCGTTTACCACCAAAGACAGGAACAACGACAAGTCTGCAAAACACGAGCAAAGTTGTGCGCAATATTTCAAAGGAGGCTGGTGGTTTGAATCCTGTCATTTCTCCCACCTGAATGGGGAGTACTTGAAGGGAGAACACAAAATCAAGGGTATAGGGATCATCTGGTTTACTTTCAGAGGCAACTTTTATTCTCTCAAGTCATCGGAAATTAAGTTTCGTCCACAATAATAAATGAAATGATGAAAAGCCGATTCAGATGTCTGGTCTAAATATGATGTTTGTGTTGAGATAAGTGAAATATTAAATTAAGTAAATGTCAGGTGACCAAACAGGATTGGATGGAAAATCATCTGACATCTATGAATTCAGAGCTGGATCCACCATTCGGCACCTAGACCCACCGCTAGGGCCCTATGGGTACCGAGGGTGCGAGATTACCCAAACATGTATGTGATTGGTCTTACCTGAGGTGCCAGGATAGAACCTGATTGGACAAGTGGAGGGATGACCATACTAGGATGCTGTCTAAGGCCCCCTGTAGTGTTGTGTACACAGAAAGGGAACAGTGCTGCTAATTACTGCATCAGAAGAATATAATACAATGCTGATCGATTATAAGACTAACGTGTCTCATATAATAAGGTGATAACAATATAAAATCAATCAAAAAACCATTTGCACTAACCAGGCTTTTATCGTGGTTGGCGGATGGGTGAAGCCGGGCATACACTGAGATTTCTCACAGTGTATTAGCCCGACATCTGCACCCGCCCTGGGGGAGGAGACATATTCCTGCCCCTTCCATGGGAAGGAACACAGGAAATGTCTGTCTGTCGGCCGCGGCTGGGCATACACTGCCCGATGCGGCCGACATTGTACTCATAAATATCGCATCAGACGGGCATGCTGGACAATCTGGTATGCCCAACTGAGTGATATTTAACCCTTGGTCGGGCGCCAACACTGAAGGGGCACCTCCTCCATTGTCCACAACATATTCACCCCACTTAGGGCTGTAACTATGTACCGGAGTGTACCGTCATGGCCGCCTAATACATGGCACCTGAGAAGCCACCATACACTAGGGGAGAGAGATGTCAGACCATCAGCTGCCGCCTCTGTCTATCTATAGCCTGTCCCTACTCATTGGTGTTGCTGCTCCTCAGATTATGTCAGTGTTACACGTCCGGCATTACAATGTCAACGGCTGTGACGGGGGCGCCAAATTATAACTTGCCTCCGGGCATCTGGGATGAATTTACGCCACTGACTGAGATCAGGATCCTCAGAGGATAATGATTGGCTCCTAATTCCTCAACAACGTAAAATACGCTAAATGTAATCAGAGGTCCAGGACAGCTATGTACAAGAACCTACAAATCTGCGCAATTCACAACACATGCATAGGAGACAATCACATCGTTCAGTGTAATATAGAATATAAATACATTATTAATAGTGTACAAATCTACTGGTCCTGGCCACATGATGTGAGCACAGATCCGCCAGCATTGACCCGTGCCAATCACATGATGCAAACATTGGAGCATGTGATCTCTAAGCTCCAATGGGGGATGTGTGAAACTCCAGCACAAATTAATAGTATATTATTCTAAATATCCTCAGACTCTTAGGGGTAAATTTACTAAAGTGAGAGTTATTAGAAGTGAGTTTTAGAAGAGACGTTGCCCATAGCAACCAATCCGATTCTAGCTATTATCTTCTAGAAGGTGCTAGTTACATGTTAAGTAGAATCTGATTGGTTGCTATGGGCAACATCTCCACTTCTAAAAACTCTCACTTTAGTAAATTTACCCCTTAAGGTGCCTACACACTTGGCGATGTGCTCACGATCCGACATTGTGTCTGATTTCCCCTGAATTCTCCCCAGCAGCTCCCCAGCAGTCGTGGGCACGATTTGGTGTAAAAACTGTCTAATGTGACAAACGATCTATCGTGCCTCCTAACTATTCCAGTGCATCGAGCCTCCTAACTATTCCAGTGCATCGTGCCTCCTAACTATTCCAGTGCATCATGCCTCCTAACTATTCCAGTGCATCGCGCCTCCCAACTATTCCAGTGCATCGTGCCTCCCAACTATTCCAGTGCATCGCGCCTCCCAACTATTCCAGTGCATCGTGCCTCCCAACTATTCCAGTGCATCGTGCCTCCCAACTATTCCACTGCTTCGTGCCTCCTAACTGTTCCAGTGCATCGTGCCTCCTAACTATTCCAGTGCATCGTGCCTCCTAACTATCCAGTGCATCGTGCCTCCTAACTATTCCAGTGCATCGTGCCTCCCAACTATTCCAGTGCATCGTGCCTCCCAACTATTCCACTGCTTCGTGCCTCCTAACTGTTCCAGTGCATCGTGCCTCCTAACTATTCCAGTGCATCGTGCCTCCTAACTATTCCAGTGCATCGTGCCTCCTAACTATCCAGTGCATCGTGCCTCCTAACTATTCAGTGCATCGTGCCTCCCAACTATTCCAGTGCATCGTGCCTCCTAACTATTCCAGTGCATCGTGCCTCCTAACTCTTCCAGTGCATCGTGCCTCCCAACTACTCCAGTGCATCGTGCCTCCTAACTATTCCAGTGCATCGTGCCTCCTAACTATTCCAGTGCATCGTGCCTCCTAACTATTCCAGTACATCGTGACTCCTAACTAGCCAGTGCATCGTGCCTCTTAACTCTTCCAGTGCATCGTGCCTCCTAACTATTCCAGTGCATCGTGCCTCCTAACTAGCCAGTGCATCGCGCCTCCTAACTATTCCAGTGCATCGTGACTGAGATTGTCAGATCTGCCCTACAGCAAGGCAGATCTGAAGATGCGATGTACGACCTGTGGGGACGCTCACTGGCATTGTGATCGTGAGTGGACACTCACGATTTGTGCATATTTTACACGATTTGTCATCACGATGCGTCGGAATCGGGAAAATCGTGTAAAATATCGCTAAGTGTGAAGGCACCTTAAGACCAAATTCAGCCACATCCAATCATTTTAATGTTATCCATAAAAGAATCAATAATCAACATTAAACTACTTTTTTATGAATATCCATTTACCCAAAAAGAAGGCGTACAAGCGTAACGATAATATAAAGTAAGGATGTATATGTATCGCCTGTGTGAGGAGCCGTGTCCTGGAGATGAGACCTAAGTGAACGAGAAGGAAATATTACAGGTACATCCCAGGATCTTCCCTATAACGCCATGTGGGCCCGGCACAAACGCCTTTTGTTCTTTTGCCTCCCACCCTCAGAGTAAATTATTTTCCACAAAAACAGTAACCCTTAGTTACGTTTCTTCCACAGGCAGTGGTGTCCACAGCTGTCCATTGCTCTACTTAAATGGCCTCCATAAACTAGCGACAGATTGTCACGTACCTGCGATTCTGAGAATTTCCCCGACCCAGCAACCCGGCATCTCATCGCACAATCCATCGTTGGGTGTATGTGCCCCACATGATCGCATAATCCATCGTTGGGTGTATGTGGCCCACATGATCACACAATCCCTCGTTGGGTGTATGTGCCCCACATGATCGTACAATCCGTCGTTGGGTGTATGTGCCCCACATGATCGCACAATCCATCGTTGGGTGTATGTGCCCCACATGATCGCACAATCCGTCGTTGGGTGTATGTGCCCCACATGATCGCACAATCCATCGTTGGGTGTATGTGCCCCACATGATCGCACAATCCGTCGTTGGGTGTATGTGCCCCACATGATCGCACAATCCATCGTTGGGTGTATGTTCCCCACATGATCGCACAATCCGTCGTTGGGTGTATGTGCCCCACATGATCGCACAATCCATCGTTGGGTGTATGTGCCCCACATGATCGCACAATCCGTTGTTGGGTGTATGTGCCCCACATGATCGCACAATCCGTCGTTGGGTGTATGTGCCCCACATGATCGCACAATCCATCGTTGGGTGTATGTGCCCTACATGATCGCACAATCCATCGTTGGGTGTATGTGCCCCACATGATCGCACAATCCGTCGTTGGGTGTATGTGCCCCACATGATCGCACAATCCATCGTTGGGTGTATGTTCCCCACATGATCGCACAATCCGTCGTTGGGTGTATGTGCCCCACATGATCGCACAATCCATCGTTGGGTGTATGTGCCCCACATGATCGCACAATCCGTCGTTGGGTGTATGTGCCCCACATGATCGCACAATCCGTCGTTGGGTGTATGTGCCCCACATGATCGCACAATCCATCGTTGGGTGTATGTGCCCCACATGATCGCACAATCCATCGTTGGGTGTATGTGCCCCACATGATCGCACAATCCGTCGTTGGGTGTATGTGCCCCACATGATCGCACAATCCATCGTTGGGTGTATGTTCCCCACATGATCGCACAATCCATCGTTGGGTGTATGTGCCCCACATGATCGCACAATCCGTCGTTGGGTGTATGTGCCCCACATGATCGCACAATCCGTCGTTGGGTGCATGTGCCCCACATGATCGCACAATCCATCGTTGGGTGTATGTGCCCCACATGATCGCACAATCCATCGTTGGGTGTATGTGCCCCACATGATCGCACAATCCGTCGTTGGGTGTATGTGCCCCACATGATCGCACAATCCATCGTTGGGTGTATGTTCCCCACATGATCGCACAATCCATCGTTGGGTGTATGTGCCCCACATGATCGCACAATCCATCGTTGGGTGTATGTTCCCCACATGATCGCACAATCCATCGTTGGGTGTATGTGCCCCACATGATCGCACAATCCATCGTTGGGTGTATGTTCCCCACATGATCGCACAATCCATCGTTGGGTGTATGTTCCCCACATGATCGCACAATCCATCGTTGGGTGTATGTTCCCCACATGATCGCACAATCCATCGTTGGGTGTATGTGCCCCACATGATCGCACATATAGTATTTTTCTTCTAATTCCCGGGATCCACATCCTGCTCCCTTCTGTAACGTGTGATGATATACTAGTCTATTATAAATGATATGTGCTTTTATAATATAGCTCATTATAATAGAAGACGGGGATGTCTGCAGTGGTCAGTAGCAGGTACAGAATTGCTTTGTAGATAAATTAGCTCATCTGTGGGGGTGGGGGATGTCACATTTTGTGAAATAGTAGGTGGGGGAAATTACAAAAGCTAAATAACTTTTAAACATTAGTAAAGATTGTTACTTTTAAATACGGCAAAATATAAATAGTTGGTCAGGTAACATCTGTTTTATTCCGAATGAGGTAAATTAGGGTCAGTGCAGGCACTATGGGGGTGCAGGCACTATGGGGGTGCACGCAGTGTGACATTACCCTGCAGTACTCAGCTCCTATCACACAGTGCAGACACTATGGGGGTGCAGGCACTATGGGGGTGCAGGCAGTGTGACATTACCCAGCAGTACTCAGCTCCTATCACACAGTGCAGACACTATGGGGGTGCAGGCACTATGGGGGTGCAGACAGTGTGAGATTACCCTGCAGTACTCAGCTCCTATCACACAGTGCAGGCACTATGGGGGTGCAGGCAGTGTGACATTACCCTGCAGTACTCAGCTCCTATCACACAGTACAGACACTATGGGGGTACAGGCTGCAGGCAGTGTGACATTACCCTGCAGTACTCAGCTCCTGTCACACAGTGCAGGCACTATGGGGGTGCAGGCAATGTGACATTACCCCGTAGTACTCAACTCCTATCACACAGTACAGGCACTATGGGGGTGCAGGCAGTGTGACATTACCCTGCAGTACTCAGCTCCTGTCACACAGTGCAGGCACTATGGGGGTGCAGGCAGTGTGACATTACCCTGCAGTACTCAGCTCCTGTCACACAGTACAGACACTATGGGGGTGCAGGCAGTGTGACATTACCCTGCAGTACTCTGCTCCTGTCACACAGTGCAGGCACTATGGGGGTGCAGGCAGTGTGACATTACCCTGCAGTACTCAGCTCCTGTCACACAGTGCAGGCACTATGGGGGTGCAGGCAGTGTGACATTACCCTGCAGTACTCAGCTCCTATCACACAGTGCAGGCACTATGGGGGTGCAGGCAATGTGACATTACCCTGCAGTACTCAGCTCCTGTCACACAGTGCAGGCACTATGGGGGTGCAGGCAGTGTGACATTACCCTGCAGTACTCAGCTCCTGTCACACAGTGCAGGCACTATGGGGGTGCAGGCAGTGTGAAATTACCCTGCAGTACTCAGCTCCTGTCACACAGTACAGGCACTATGGGGGTGCAGGCAGTGTGACATTACCCTGCAGTACTCAGCTCCTGTCACACAGTGCAGGCACTATGGGGGTGCAGGCAGTGTGAAATTACCCTGCAGTACTCAGCTCCTGTCACACAGTGCAGGCACTATGGGGGTGCAGGCAGTGTGACATTACCCTGCAGTACTCAGCTCCTGTCACACAGTGCAGGCACTATGGGGGTGCAGGCAGTGTGACATTACCCTGCAGTACTCAGCTCCTGTCACACAGTGCAGGCACTATGGGGGTGCAGGCAGTGTGACATTACCCAGCAGTACTCAGCTCCTGTCACACAGTGCAGGCACTATGGTGGTGCAGGCTGCAGGCAGTGTGACATTACCCTGCAGTACTCAGCTCCTGTCACACAGTGCAGGCACTATGGGGGTGCAGGCAGTGTGACATTACCCTGCAGTACTCAGCTCCTATCACACAGCGCAGGCACTATGGGGGTGCAGGCAGTGTGACATTACCCTGCAGTACTCAGCTCCTGTCACACAGCGCAGGCACTATGGGGGTGCAGGCAGTGTGACATTACCCTGCAGTACTCAGCTCCTGTCACACAGTGCAGACACTATGGGGGTGCAGGCAGTGTGACATTACCCTGCAGTACTCAGCTCCTGTCACACAGTGCAGGCACTATGGGGGTGCAGGCTGCAGGCAGTGTGACATTGGGGACAGGTATCTGTAGGTGTAAATAATGGAAGACAGGTATGTGGAGGTGTAAATGATGGGGGACAGGTATGTGGAGGTGTAAATGATGGGGGACAGGCATGTGGAGGTGTAAATGATGTGGGACAGGTATGTGGAGGTGTAAATGATGTGGGACAGGTATGTGGATGTGTAAATGATGTTGGACAGGTATGTGGAGGTGTAAATGATGGGGGACAGGTATCTGGAGGTGTAAGTGATGTTGGACAGGAATGTGGAGGTGTAAATGATGGGGGACAGGTATGTGGAGGTGTAAATTATGTGGGACAGGTATCTGGAGGTGTAAATTGTGGAAGACAGGTTTGTGGAGGTGTAAATGATGAGGGACAGGTATGTGGGGGTGTAAATGATGGGGGACAGGTATGTGGAGGTGTAAGTGATGGGGGACAGGTATGTGGAGGTGTAAATGATGGGGGACAGGTATGTGGAGGTGTAAATGATGTGGGACAGGTATCTGGAGGTGTAAGTGATGTGGGACAGGTATGTGGAGGTGTAAATGATGGGGGACAGGTGTTTGGAGGTGTAAATGATGTGGGACAGGTATCTGGAGGTGTAAATTATGGAAGACAGGTTTGTGGAGGTGTATATGATGAGGGACAGGTATGTGGGGGTGTAAATGATGAGGGACAGGTATCTGGAGGTGTAAGTGATGTGGGACAGGTATGTGGAGGTGTAAATGATGGGGGACAGGTATGTGGATGTGTAAATGATGTGGGACAGGTATCTGGAGGTGTAAGTGATGTGGGACAGGTATGTGGAGGTGTAAATGATGGGGGACAGGTGTTTGGAGGTGTAAATGATGTGGGACAGGTATCTGGAGGTGTAAATGATGTGGGACAGGTATGTGGAGGTGTACATGATGGGGGACAGGCATGTGGAGGTGTACATGATGGGGGACAGGCATGTGGAGGTGTAAATGATGGGGGACAGGCATGTGGAGGTGTAAATGATGGGGGACAGGCATGTGGAGGTGTAAATGATGGGGGACAGGTATGTGGAGGTGTAAATGATGGAAGACAAGTTTGTGGAGGTGTAAATGATGGGGGACTGGCATGTGGAGGTGTAAATGATGTGGGACAGGTATGTGGAGGTGTAAATGATGGGGGACAGGCATGTGGAGGTGTAAATGATGGGGGACAGACATGTGGAGGTGTAAATGATGGGGGACAGGCATGTGGAGGTGTAAATGATGTGGGACAGGCATGTGGAGGTGTAAATGATGGGGGACAGGCATGTGGAGATGTAAATGAAGTAGGACAGGTATGTGGAGGTGTAAATGATGGGGGACAGGTATGTGGAGGTGTAAATGATGGGGGACAGACATGTAGAGGTGTAAATGATGGGGGACAGTCATGTGGAGGTGTAAATGATGGGGGACAGGCATGTGGAGGTGTAAATGATGGGGAACAGGCATGTGGAGGTGTAAATGATGTTGGACAGGTATGTGGAGGTGTAAATTATGGGGGACAGGTATGTGGAGGTGTAATGATGTGGAACAGGTATGTAGAGGTGTAAATGATGTGGGACAGGTATATGGAGGTGTAAATGATGGGGAACAGGTATGTAGAGGTGTAAAGAGAGGTCAAGGGGCCACAGCTAAGTTGCAGGTGTAATCAGAAAAAATAGGTAGGAACAAGAACATTTACAGAGGAGAAGATCCTAACAGAACTCTCAAAACTGAAAGTGGATAAATCAATGGGGCTTGATGGGATACATCCAAAGATACTAAAAGAGCTTAAAGGGGTGCTGGTAACACCATTAACAGAATTATTCAACCAGTCACTAGCTACTGGAGTAATTCCACAGGACTGGAAAAGAGCAAATGTTGTCCCACTGCACAAAAGTGGAAGCAAGGAAGAGGCAAGCAACTACCGACCAGTGAGCCTTACATCAGTAGTTGGGAAAAATGATGGAAACACTCTTAAAAGAAAGAGTCGTAGATGATCTCAAATCCAGCAATTTGCAGGACCCCAAACAGCATGGATTTACTGGTGACAAAGGAAATAGATAAAGGGGGGGTCATATATATAGCTTTTCTAGACTTTAGTAAGGCTTTTATCACTGTTCCACATCGCAGACTGATAAATAAATTGGAAATCATGGGATTGGGGCCCTCATTCAGAGCAGTACGCTCTGAGCAGAGCGCACGCTCTGAATGAGGGCCGTCCTCCATAACTATGGAGCGTCCTCCTGGACGCTCGTATAGCTGTGGGTCACCACCCACAGCCTATACGAGCGTGCAGTTTGATGGCCGCGATGGTCTTGACCATCGCGACCATCGAAACTGCGAGCCGGAGCCTGCGGTTGAGGTTTTCAACCGCAAGGCCCGGAGTGATTTTGGCTCTATCAGAGCCAAAATCACTCCCACTGACATCACTAGTGATGTCAGTGGGCCGGCTTCTGATGGTAGGCGTTCCCTTACGAACGCCCCCGTCAGGGAGGCACGCCCCCGGCACGCCCACCAAAGGGGGTGTGCTGTCAATCAACATCGACAGCACGCCCCCTTTGATCAAACACAACGAGCGAAGGAAAGTCCTTCGCTCGTCGCGTCTGGCGCATGCGCACGACGGAGCTCCCTCCGTCGTGCGCATGCTCAGTGCAGAACATCGACCCACTTGCGAGCGGACAGCCGCTCGCGAGTGGGTCTGAATCAGGCCCAGGATACAAAGATAGTTGAATGGATAAGATCATGGCTGCAGGATAGGAAACAGAGAGTTGTAGTAAACGGAGTGCAGTCTCAAGAGGGAAATGTTACCAGTGGAAAACCTCAGGGATCTGTACTTGGACCAGTGCTTTTTAATATCTTTATTTGTGACATTGCAAATGGTATTGAAGGGAAACTATGCATTTTTGCAGTATGCAACAGGGTAGACACACAAGGAGGGGTAAAACAAATGATTAATGATCTAGGTAGACTAGAGGGATGGGCAAGAATGTGGCAACTGCAGTTTAATGCCAAAAAAAGCAAGATCATGCACTTGGGTCTCAAAAATCCAAAGGCTAAATATAGTATTAATGGCACTATACTGGTAACTACTGAGGAGGAAAGGGATCTAGGAGTCACTATTTCAGGTGACATAAAGGCTAAATATAGTATTAATGGCACTATACTGGAAACTACTGAGGAGGAAAGGGATCTAGGAGTCACTATTTCAGGTGACATAAAGGGCTAAATATAGAATTAATGGCACTATACTGGAAACTACAGAGGAGGAAAGGGATCTAGGATTCACTATTTCAGGTGACATAAAGGGCTAAATATAGTATTAATGGCACTATACTGGAAAGTACTGAAGAGGAAAGGGACCTAGGATTCACTATTTCAGGTGACATAAAGGCTAAATATAGTATTAATGGCTCTATACTGGAAAGTACTGAAGAGGAAAGGGACCTAGGAGTCACTATTTCAGGTGACAAAGGCTAAATATAATATTAATGGCACTATACTGGTAACTACTGAGGAGGAAAGGGATCTAGGAGTCACTATCTCAGGTGACTTATAGGCTAAATATAGTATTAATGACACTATACTGGAAACTACTGAGGAGGAAAGGGACCTAGGAGTCACTATCTCAGGTGACCTAAAGGCTAAATATAGTATTAATGGCACTATACTGGAAACTACTGAGGAGGAAAGGGATCTAGGAGTCACTATTTCAGGTGACATAAAGGCTAAATATAGTATTAATGGCACTATACTGGTAACTACTAAGGAGGAAAGGGATCTAGGAGTCACTATTTCAGGTGACATAAAGGCTAAATATAGTATTAATGGCACTATACTGGAAAGTACTGAGGAGGAAAGGGATCTAGGAGTCACTATTTCAGGTGACATAAAGGGCTAAATATAGTATTAATGGCACTATACTGGAAAGTACTGAAGAGGAAAGGGACCTAGGAGTCACTATCTCAGGTGACAAAGGCTAAATATAATATTAATGGCACTATACTGGTAACTACTGAGGAGGAAAGGGATCTAGAAGTCACTATCTCAGGTGACTTATAGGCTAAATATAGTATTAATGGCACTATACTGGAAAGTACTAAAGAGGAAAGGGATCTAGGAGTCACTATCTCAGGTGACATAGGCTAAATATAGTATTAATGGCTCTATACTGGAAAGTACTGAGGAGGAAAGGGATCTAGGAGTCACTATTTCAGGTGACAAAGGCTAAATATAGTATTAATGGCACTATACTGGAAACTACAGAGGAGGAAAGGGATCTAGGAGTCACTATCTCAGGTGACATAAAGGATAAATATAGTATTAATGGCACAATACTGGAAACTACTGAGGAGGAAAGGGATCTAGGAGTCACTATTTCAGGTGACATAAAGGCTAAATATAGTATTAATGGCACTATACTGGAAACTACTGAGGAGGAAAGCGATCTAGGAGTCACTATTTCAGGTGACATAAAGGCTAAATATAGTATTAATGGCACTATACTGGAAAGTACTGAAGAGGAAAGGGATCTAGGAGTCACTATTTCAGGTGACATAAAGGATAAATATAGTATTAATGGCACTATACTGGAAAGTACTGAAGAGGAAAGGGATCTAGGAGTCACTATTTCAGGTGACATAAAGGATAAATATAGTATTAATGGCACTATACTGGAAAGTACTGAAGAGGAAAGGGACCTAGGAGTCACTATTTCAGGTGACATAAGGCTAAATATAGAATTAATGGCACTATACTGGAAAGTACTGAGGAGGAAAGGGATCTAGGAGTCACAATTTCAGGTGACATAAAGGCTAAATATAGTATTAATGGCACTATACTGGAAACTACTGAGGAGGAAAGGGATCTAGGAGTCACTATTTCAGGTGACATAAAGGGCTAAATATAGTATTAATGGCACTATACTGGAAAGTACTGAAGAGGAAAGGGACCTAGGATTCACTATTTCAGGTGACATAAAGGCTAAATATAGTATTAATGGCTCTATACTGGAAAGTACTGAAGAGGAAAGGGACCTAGGAGTCACTATTTCAGGTGACAAAGGCTAAATATAATATTAATGGCACTATACTGGAAACTACTGAGGAGGAAAGGGACCTAGGAGTCACTATCTCAGGTGACCTAAAGGCTAAATATAGTATTAATGGCACTATACTGGAAACTACTGAGGAGGAAAGGGATCTAGGAGTCACTATTTCAGGTGACATAAAGGCTAAATATAGTATTAATGGCACTATACTGGTAACTACTAAGGAGGAAAGGGATCTAGGAGTCACTATTTCAGGTGACATAAAGGCTAAATATAGTATTAATGGCACTATACTGGAAAGTACTGAGGAGGAAAGGGATCTAGGAGTCACTATTTCAGGTGACATAAAGGGCTAAATATAGTATTAATGGCACTATACTGGAAAGTACTGAAGAGGAAAGGGACCTAGGAGTCACTATCTCAGGTGACAAAGGCTAAATATAATATTAATGGCACTATACTGGTAACTACTGAGGAGGAAAGGGATCTAGAAGTCACTATCTCAGGTGACTTATAGGCTACATATAGCATTAATGGCTCTATACTGGAAAGTACTAAAGAGGAAAGGGATCTAGGAGTCACTATCTCAGGTGACATAGGCTAAATATAGTATTAATGGCACTATACTGGAAACTACTGAGGAGGAAAGGGATCTAGGAGTCACTATCTCAGGTGACATAAAGTATAAATATAGTATTAATGGCACTATACTGGAAACTACTGAGGAGGAAAGGGATCTAGGAGTCACTATTTCAGGTGACATAAAGGGCTAAATATAGTATTAATGGCACTATACTGGAAAGTACTGAAGAGGAAAGGGACCTAGGATTCACTATTTCAGGTGACATAAAGGCTAAATATAGTATTAATGGCTCTATACTGGAAAGTACTGAAGAGGAAAGGGACCTAAGAGTCACTATTTCAGGTGACAAAGGCTAAATATAATATTAATGGCACTATACTGGAAACTACTGAGGAGGAAAGGGACCTAGGAGTCACTATCTCAGGTGACCTAAAGGCTAAATATAGTATTAATGGCACTATACTGGAAACTACTGAGGAGGAAAGGGATCTAGGAGTCACTATTTCAGGTGACATAAAGGCTAAATATAGTATTAATGGCACTATACTGGTAACTACTAAGGAGGAAAGGGATCTAGGAGTCACTATTTCAGGTGACATAAAGGCTAAATATAGTATTAATGGCACTATACTGGAAAGTACTGAGGAGGAAAGGGATCTAGGAGTCACTATTTCAGGTGACATAAAGGGCTAAATATAGTATTAATGGCACTATACTGGAAAGTACTGAAGAGGAAAGGGACCTAGGAGTCACTATCTCAGGTGACAAAGGCTAAATATAATATTAATGGCACTATACTGGTAACTACTGAGGAGGAAAGGGATCTAGAAGTCACTATCTCAGGTGACTTATAGGCTACATATAGCATTAATGGCTCTATACTGGAAAGTACTAAAGAGGAAAGGGATCTAGGAGTCACTATCTCAGGTGACATAGGCTAAATATAGTATTAATGGCACTATACTGGAAACTACTGAGGAGGAAAGGGATCTAGGAGTCACTATCTCAGGTGACATAAAGTATAAATATAGTATTAATGGCACTATACTGGAAACTACTGAGGAGGAAAGGGATCTAGGAATCACTATTTCAGGTGACATAAAGGCTAAATGTAGTATTAATGGCACTATACTGGAAACTACTGAGGAGGAAAGGGATCTAGGAGTCACTATCTCAGGAGACATAAAGGCTAAATATAGTAGTAATGGCACTATACTGGAAAGTACTGAAGAGGAAAGGGATCTAGGAGTCACTATTTCAGGTGACATAAAGGATAAATATAGTATTAATGGCACTATACTGGAAAGTACTGAAGAGGAAAGGGATCTAGGAGTCACTATTTCAGGTGACATAAAGGATAAATATAGTATTAATGGCACTATACTGGAAAGTACTGAGGAGGAAAGGGATCTAGGAGTCACTATTTCAGGTGACATAAAGGCTAAATACAGTATTAATGGCACTATACTGGAAAGTACTGAGGAGGAAAGGGATCTAGGAGTCACTATTTCAGGTGACATAAAGGCTAAATATAGTATTAATGGCACTATACTGGTAACTACTGAGGAGGAAAGGGATCTAGGAGTCACTATCTCAGGTGACTTATAGGCTAAATATAGCATTAATGGCACTATACTGGAAAATACTGAAGAGGAAAGGGATCTAGGAGTCACTATCTCAGGTGACATAGGCTAAATATAGCATTAATGGCTCTATACTGGAAAGTACTGAGGAGGAAAGGGATCTATGAGCCACTATTTCAGGTGACATAAAGGCTAAATATAGTATTAATGGCACTATACTGGAAACTACTGAGGAGGAAAGGGATCTAGGAGTCACTATCTCAGGTGACATAAAGGATAAATATAGTATTAATGGCACTATACTGGAAACTACTGAGGAGGAAAGGGATCTAGGAATCACTATTTCAGGTGACATAAAGGCTAAATATAGTATTAATGGCACTATACTGGAAACTACTGAGGAGGAAAGGGATCTAGGAGTCACTATCTCAGGAGACATAAAGGCTAAATATAGTAGTAATGGCACTATACTGGAAAGTACTGAAGAGGAAAGGGATCTAGGAGTCACTATTTCAGGTGACATAAAGGATAAATATAGTATTAATGGCACTATACTGGAAAGTACTGAAGAGGAAAGGGATCTAGGAGTCACTATTTCAGGTGACATAAAGGATAAATATAGTATTAATGGCACTATACTGGAAAGTACTGAAGAGGAAAGGGACCTAGGAGTCACTATTTTAGGTGACATAAAGGCTAAATATAGTATTAATGACACTATACTGGAAAGTACTGAGGAGGAAAGGGATCTAGGAGTCACTATTTCAGGTGACATATAGGCTAAATATAGTATTAATGGCACTATACTGGAAACTACTGAGGAGGAAAGGGATCTAGGAGTCACTATTTCAAGTGACATAAAGGCTAAATATAGTATTAATGGCACTATACTGGTAACTACTGAGGAGGAAAGGGATCTAGGAGTCACTATTTCAGGTGACATAAAGAATAAATATAGTATTAATGGCACTATACTGGAAAGTACTGAGGAGGAAAGGGATCTAGGAGTCACTATTTCAGGTGACATAAAGGCTAAATATAGTATTAATGGCTCTATATTGGAAAGTACTGAAGAGGAAAGGGACCTAGGAGTCACTATCTCAGGTGACAAAGGCTAAATATAATATTAATGGCACTATACTGGTAACTACTGAGGAGGAAAGGGATCTAGGAGTCACTATCTCAGGTGACTTATAGGCTAAATATAGTATTAATGGCACTATACTGGAAAGTACTGAAGAGGAAAGGGATCTAGGAGTCACTATCTCAGGTGACATAGGCTAAATATAGTATTAATGGCTCTATACTGGAAACTACTGAGGAGGAAAGGGATCTAGGAGTCACTATTTCAGGTGACATAAAGGCTAAATATAGTATTAATGGCACTATACTGGAAAGTACTGAAGAGGAAAGGGATCTAGAAGTCACTCTTTCAGGTGACATAAAGGATAAATATAGTATTAATGGCACTATACTTGAAAGTACTGAAGAGGAAAGGGATCTAGGAGTCACTATTTCAGGTGACATAAAGGATAAATATAGTAATAATGGCACTATACTGGAAAGTACTGAAGAGGAAAGGGATATAGGAGTCACTATTTCAGGTGACATAAAGGCTAAATATAGTATTAATGGCACTATACTGGTAACTACTGAGGAGGAAAGGGATCTAGGAGTCACTATCTCAGGTGACTTATAGGCTAAATATAGTATTAATGGTACTATACTGGAAACTACTGAGGAGGAAAGGGATCTAGGAGTCACTATTTCAGGTGACATAAAGGCTAAATATAGTAGTAATGGCACTATACTGGTAACTACTGAGGAGGAAAGGGATCTAGGAGTCACTATTTCAGGTGACATAAAGGCTAAATATAGTATTAATGGCACTATACTGGAAACTACTGAAGAGGAAAGGGATCTAGGAGTCACTATCTCAGGTGACATAAAGGCTAAATATAGTATTAATGGCACTATACTGGAAAGTACTGAGGAGGAAAGGGATCTAGGAGTCACTATTTCAGGTGACATAAAGACTAAATATAGTATTAATGGCACTATTCTGGAAACTACTGAGGAGGAAATGGATCTAGGAGTCACTATCTCAGGTGACTTATAGACTAAATATAGTATTAATGGCACTATACTGGAAACTACTGAGGAGGAAAGGGATCTAGGAGTCACTATTTCAGGTGACATAAAGGCAAGCAAACATTGTAACAAAGCAATGAGGAAGGCAAGTCAGATGCTTGGTGCATAGGGAGAGGAATCAGTAGCAGAAAGAAAGAAGTGATAATACCACTATATAGGTCATTGGTACGTCCTCATCTCCAATACTTTGTTCAGTTCTGGAGGCCATATCTCCAGAAGGATATTAATACATTAGAGACTGTACAAAGAAGGGCGACTAAAATGGTGCAAGGTCTACACCACAAAACGTACCAGGAAAGACTAAAAGATCTTATATGTATAGTTTGGAGCAGAGAAGGGAAAGGGGGGACATGATAGACTCTCGCATGTATCAGGGGATATAACAAGGTAAAGGAAGGAGACATTCCTCATAGGAAGAGAAGTATTAGAACACGGAGGACATGTACTGACACTGGGGGGTGGTAGGTTCAGGGGAAATGTGAGGAAGAATGACGTCACAGAGAGGGTAGTGGACAAGTGGAATAGCCCCCATCAGGGGTGGTAGAGGATAAGACATGTCGAAGCTAGATTATTGACTGAGACAAGATCAGTTTAAAATTGGATCGCAGCGACACCGCAAGACGCCATCTTGGAAATGAGATCGCAAGATGCCATTTTGCGAATGGCCGCCTAAGCGCCATTTTAGATAAACTCACACTTTAGTACATGTGGCGATATTACTATTAACATCATGCAATTGCATCTGTTACCATCGCCATAAGTTACGACGATTCATCGAAAGCCCATTTCATGACTTTACGTAGTTTGGGTGCTCTGGATAAAGTGTGTGTATTATTATAATTCCCCTAAAGGATATATTTCAGAAATGGCTGTACAGTATGTCAAAATTGGATTGCATTAGCTAAACAGAGCAAATGGCCACGTGACAACTAGCCTGTGAAGACAAGCTTCATGGACATAACGTCTGCTCTCACTCCAGGTGGCCCTACTCGAATACAGCAAGAGGGTCGTTTGTAGCACCTTACATTAGCAGGCTTCCTACAATAAAATACCTTCAAAGCCAAGAGTGTTATCTGAGGTTTGTGTCTTGTAGCTGTGCTAATTTGCATCCACACAGGCCCTGGGAGAACAAAGACCAGTATTTTGGAGCCTGAAAAGGGTGGGGGCTGCTGGGGCATGAGCAAGTCATGGAACTATAATGCTCAGCATTCCACACTGCTAGGTGTTCTCATACACACATTAATACGCACAATTGCGCTGTTAACTTGTCGCATATTAGCGAATGCATAAGATCCTGTATGAATATTAGTTTCATGCACACGCATCTGCCCCAAGTTAACCAGCGTCTTTACATCACACCCCACATACTCACACATTACATATCCACATACAAGGTTCCATAAGCTTTAAGGTATAAGATTCAAGTATGCACATTTATTATAATTGCTATGAAATAAAGATTATTTCATAACTAAGGTTTTATACGTGATAAGTAAGCCATGTTTGGTATTGTACTGATGCGTACTCTCTCAACAGTATTCCGGTAACATTGATGGAGAGATCGCATCATGCATTCTCAACTTATGGACAGCAGAGACTTCAAGCAACAAAATGTACATTATATGAACAACTGTTAGGATGTTGCATGAGGCAGGAAACTAGAGACCCCCAGTTGTTAGAGGCTGGATTGTGTCTATTTGAACCAACCTGTTAAATGACTTGTAACATATGCCCTCTCCTTTAGGACCAATGGTATTAGCAACAAACTTCTCTATTGTGTTGTTTATTTCTGGGGGGTATAAATATGTGTGCTCTGACCCTGGGTTCCTGGTCTTCGTGCTGAATGCTGATTGACGAGGGGTTTCTTGCTGATGCCTAACATCTGGACCAGAGAGCGCTGCGTATGTATAACTGTACTTGGGTCTGTATAATCTCTTTGCGCTAAGATTATATGAGGATCATAGCATGTAACTGCTGTACTTTTACTTGAATAATACTTTGTGCTTTGGAACCACAGGTTCTAGGTCTGGAGTCTTTATTTACTGTATGACTGCGTACGCAAATTAGCGTCATCCTTAGAGGTTTATTGGCAGGATATTAGACAGTATAGGCAGGGGTATATAGAGGTTCAAAGGCAGTATCCTTAGTTGGGGGCTCATAGTGAAGTCACTTACCCACTCACACGGCACTTACGGTTATCGATTTCTCACCAAAGGGTGGAGTGGCCACATGCAGGGTTTACCTGCAACCGCTCGGTGCTGAGAGATCGCTATCTGTTTTCGTGTGAGCCAGGGACGCTGACTAGAATCCAGGGACAAGAGAGGAAAAA
The DNA here is from genome assembly GCA_031769625.1 of Taudactylus pleione. Taxonomy (NCBI): domain Eukaryota; kingdom Metazoa; phylum Chordata; class Amphibia; order Anura; family Myobatrachidae; genus Taudactylus; species Taudactylus pleione. The sequence goes on along the minus strand of JAUIMM010000693.1, from coordinate 143,990 downwards.
GTTTGTTTTCCTTTGTTGATAGAACCTAACATTTAAAGGGGTGCCGCAGTATTGAACACGCGGCTGAGTCGCAGTTTTGTGCACAGTAAAGATGCATTTTTGTGTACGCAGCTAAAGGTAGTCATACGGTTGTGTGGTAGTCACATTATTGTGTATGCGACTGGTCGCACAATAGCATATACGTACTTCCGGTCGTGCTGCCACGTGTTTAAACAAAGCCATTGAGATTTACATTCTTTACAATTGTTGTCAATATCTGGGTTAACGTGTATTTTTCTGCGCAGGAAAAAAAGTGTTTAACAGTGAGTATTTGTTGGTAGGGGTAACTTGTTCCCTAAAGTTAGAGGTACCATATGACCTTTAAGGGCTAAGTGCTAGCCGCTCGGTAAGCAGCTTACCGTTCTATACACAGTAGCAGGTGTACATGTTGTCTTTGTTGTAGAGAGGTGCGTGGAAGTAGCCGACTTAAACTTCCATAGGTGTGGAAGTTGCCTTCTTAAATCTTATCCGGGTGTGTGGAGTAGTCTTCTTCAAATCTTCACAGGTGTGTGGGCGCTGCCGTTAAATCGTCCACAGGTAAGTGAAAGTATCTTGACTGTCTTTCACCAGTTTAAATCTTTATTGAAAAACATAGGAGTTGTCTCAGAATGGGAGCCATGCAAACAGTAGAGATGTTAGACAATGATGTGCTGCTAATGGAAGCGCCATTTGGATCAGCCCATCGTATTATGCATACTAAGTACGGTACTTATGCAATAAGGTATTGTGATGTATGGTTTAAAATGACGATGAAGAGTGTTATGGTGCGTACACACTAGGCGATTAAAGTGGATGACTGAACGATAACGTTATCGTTCAGTCGTCCACTTTATCGTCCATTTTTAACACAAAAAAGATGAACGATGACGACGACGCGCGTTCCCGCGGGTCGTTCGTCATCATCGTTCATCGCGCTGACATGCAGGCCAACCTGACGACCTCGTCAGGTTGCTGCATGTCAGGGAATGGGTGAGAGAGCCCGGCGCTGAACAATATCGCTAATGATATCGTTCAGCGGCTGTGCTCAATGTCATGAACGACATTGAGCACAGCCTGCCGGGGACACACTAGACGATATCGCCCAGGGAGCATATCGTGTAGTGTGTATGCACCTTCAGACTGTTTCCCAGAATTGGTAGTTTTGATAAGGATGTATTAGATAATGTCCGGGATCACATCAGTCTGATGCGCTCCCGAGAGAAAAAGGTCAAATATTATGAATGTTTAAAGTTGTGGCAGCATGAAGGGGATGCGTGGCTTAAAAATGCGCAAGCAACGCAAACTAGCATTGCGAGCGCATTGCCAGAGAATACATCTGCGATGCTGAATTGCAATGCGGGCGAGCCGCAAAATGGCGCGCACGTGCGGCAAGGTAGCATTGTAGAAGGTATTGCCAGCAGTTCACGCACACCATCTCCACCTTATGTGGATGGGGGTGCAAGTACAGTTATCAAAAATACCCATAAAAATGTAACAAGCAATTTGTACCCTCTCTTAAGCAACCATAAAGAAAGTGTTTATGATATGGATGATGAGCCTATTGTAATGTCTGCCATTTCCCATGCTGTACAGATGATAGATGCTGCATCACAACAATCACGAGTGGAGCCGTCATCTCCATCAGTAACAGTAAGGGAAGTGCTAACACCCTCTGCACCCGTAGAGGAAGTTGTTAATACCATACGTGGCAGCAGCAGATTAAACCCCCAGCCAGGTAACAAGGTCAAAGGTAGCAGCACTACCGGTCTGCATCCCATTCGGACAATAACTGTTCCAAATGGAAATGCAGATGTGAACGGTGTAGTGCCCACGAGGGAAATGGTAATGCATTGTCCTTGGACAAGAGCAGAACTAAATTCCATCATAAATGATTTCCCCGATCCCAAAAAGGAACTAGCCATATGTCAAAGATTTTTGAGGAATTTGGGTAGTTCTCATGAGCCAACTAATAAAGATTGGCGTGTAGTGTTAAGGGCCTGTCTGCCATGCAATACTGACGTGACAAAATTTGTCACGGATTGTGTATCGGATGGTGACGTTCCCTTAACAGACCAAGTAAACCAAGATAATATTACTCGGGTTCAGACCTCACAGCCTGGCTGGAGGGGAGTCACAATAGATACCCTCATAGAATCTGTCATAGAACATGATAAAAACATCTCAAAGAAGAGAGAGACTCTGAGCGAAAAACTAATGGCTGTCAGTATCCAAGCTCTGGAAGGAATGACTGTAACATCACAGCCAGTAGACACACCTGCACCCACACACACCTGCACCTGAACAGTTACATGTCCTCACCAATCCCACACCACATCAAACACATCCTTACCCCACATATCATACACAACCACAGGTCCCATGCTACCCACAAATTTCATACCTCCCACCATACCCTTATCCTCCATATTCCTACCCATACCCACCATCTTTCCCTCTTGCTCAACTCCCACAACAATCCTTTCATCCACCCTGTTCAAAAAGATGTTTTAACTGTCACCAAGTGGGACACATAAGTAAGTACTGCAAAGTGAAGAACACCACACATGAACACGGGTTTCCCATGGGTTCATAGACAACCCCACTATCTTATCCCAGGCCTTATATGACTGTTTACAATCTTTTCAACCTGCCAATGGATCTGTTCTAATGTAAAATGTGGATGATTTATTGTTGTATTTTAGGTCATGTTTAAATGATATTTAACTGTTGTGCTTTATCTCTCACACACAGGACACAAGGTTGCTAAGGATAAACGGCAGCCATGCCAGGCTAAGGTCAAATACTCGGAATACTATCCAACCCAGGGGTCCAGGCATTATTTAGAGCAGTAGCTATTAATAACCAGATTTAATTGCAGGAACCTGTATGCAGATACTATGGACCTCATTCAGAGTCGGTCGAAGCGGCCGCACGGTCGTACGCCACCGATGTTTGCTAAACTGCGCATGCATAAAGTTCGCAATGCGCGTGCGCAAACGTGCCGCTACGATCAGAAATTTCTCTCTCCTTGAACACAGCCAGGTCGGTAGTTTGAGTGACAGATTGAGGCGTTTGTGGGTGGTAACAGGGGAAGGTGCTTGAAAACGGGGGACTGGAGATCCGAATGCAGGCGTGCCTAATTATGTGAACGGTGTTTTATGGGAGTGCACAATTAACAAAGTAGTGTCATGGCACACGTGACATGGGAGGTTTTTACACTGACATGATCGTAGTGCTTAAGAGAGGGTATGGTCAACCTTAAGCTCTACGACCAGCTCCGATGGTTCCCGATGATCTCGATTAATCCTTATATGCCGGGAGGTGACGTGTAATGTGTACGAGAAGGGGGCGTATTTTTTGTCTTCCGGCCACTTTCTCCCCTTGGTCGGCCAGCTGCCGATCCGATCTTAGGGACGCAACATGCGAGTGCATCATTTGCATATCCGGACCCTTTTCCCGTACGACCGTGCGGCTGCTTCGACTGACTCTGAATGAGGTCCTATATCTCTAGAATTATTCAAAGTGATAGGGGGACTCATTTTATAGGTGACGTTTCCCAGAACATGTGTAAGGTGATGGGTAATAAAACCAAGAACGTTCCAGACTGTAATTTCTTTTATCTTTGAGATACGAAGATGAATAAGAATAACAGAAATTGAAAGTGTTATTAACTAACATGTCTAATGCAAACTGTCATGATGTAAAACCTGGGGAATTTGTTATGATCCGAATTTTTTTAGCTCAGGTCATTTGACTGATCGGTGGAAAGGTCCGTATCTGACGATTGTTGACAAAGTACCACATCCTCAAAGGGTGGCCGGGGAAGATACGTGGGTCCATTCCACTCACTATAGGGAGGTTAACCAACCGGTGGAGATACAAGGCGGAGACAAGGCCGATAACGTGGACCTGTCAATTGCGAGCTTGTGCCGGAAGGATTAAAATGGTGACGGTGAGATACCTGAGCTAAAGAAATGTGTAGATCAGTGCTCCCAGCAATGGAGTGGTCTGCTGTGGTCATCCTAGTTTTTTCTTCCAGAGTTTTTGTCGTGATGATCTGTTTGGGGATACCCAGTTTCTGTGATGGAGGACCAATAGAGGAGATGGGAGCTGATGGCAGCGCTGATGGAGTGGAGTCAAAAGGAGTGCAATGCCAGTCAGGGGAGTGTCTGACCAATCTTAGTACTGTTATTGAGCTTTTATTCCGGATACTCGGGGACGGTGTGGAGGTTTATCATCTGAAGATTCCTGTATTTGTGAGCTTTGTGGGTCCCTAGTTGATGAGAATTGTATCCAGCGGTGCCAGCCTAAATATAACCTGTACTGGGGTGGGTATCCTTTAGATGATTATCATAGCATGGTAGGCAAAGTGTTAAATCAAACTGATTGCTGGGTGTGTTCACATGTGCCACAGGGACAGCATAATGTAGGGTTGGTGCCATTTCCACTGAATATCATGGAAATTTTAGAATTACAGAAAGGGAAAACCTTGGATGGAAAAATCCTCTCATCCAAACCACCTCATTTCAAACTTTATCAATTCCAAGTAGATAGATCACTTTTGTGTTTAAACATAACCAACCCCAATAAATCCGGGAGTTGGGAAGTGATAGGGAATAATCAGACGATGACCTTCTCACAAAGAGCTGATAATGAGTCCATAAACCATGATCTGTTACGCTCAATTAAATCTAGTGGGAGACATTTTAGGTACCGGTATGCATTGAGTTCCACCACAGAAATTATTGGTAAGGTGCCAGATGGTTATTGTGCTAAAATAATACAGCCAGAAACTTGCATGTACCAGATGGAAGATCCAGAAATAGGATTGTTTGCAAGGGAAATGTGCTTAATGATAATGATGCATACCATTCCTTATGTTCTCCCTGATAATGTATATTTTATATGTGGAAGAAAAGCGTATAAGTGGCTCTCCCCGAGTTCTGAAGGTTTGTGTTACCTGGGAAGAGTAGTCCCAGAAGCTATGACCCTCACACATGTTGAAATGCTTGGTATACATAAAAACACACCGTCACCATATCTTCACACACAATATGAACACAGAGACAAACTAAATATGATACCTGGTGACGTGCACCAAGCCACTCAGTTAATTAGTGAGACAACTGGCTTTCAAGTTTTAGTCGCATTGGATCCCACCAGGATCGCTCGGGGTACACTAAACTTTAGATATATTCAGGAACTTACTAAATTGATAGATAATATCACCGAGATGTACGATGACACATTCAGGTATACAGGGAGAGAATTGCAAGCGTACAAGAAAGAACTGGTGCAACACAGGCTAGTGTTAAATTATTTAACTGCTGTTACTGGAGGGTATTGCGTAACGTTGGCCACCCAATTTGGAGTAAAATGTTGCACCTATGTCACCAATGATACCAGCGACCCCAAGGAGGTGATAGACCGAAAGATGGATGAAATTCTGCAGCTAAAATGGGAATTTCGTAAGAACCATAATCCTTCAGTGGCTGAAGTAGGGAAGAAGATAGAAGGATGGGTTTCATGGCTGAACCCAGTGAAATGGTTATTAGGTCTAGGGGAATGGGTCCAGGAAGTGATCGCCAGCATCGGCAAATTCTTAATCCTTATACTGATTGTCATCATAATAATTGGCATATGTGTCCGGTGTGTTCCTATTGTGTTGAAGTGTGGAAAATGTAAAAATAGAGTAAAACGAAAGAACGAAATTATGATGGTGGTCAGTATGAATACCGAGGTAAATACAAAACTGCATTACAACCCTGAACTAGGAAATACCATCATTTAATGTATTATATTTAGACATGCATAGAATGTATTATTGAAATGTTATTTTAAAACACCTCAGATAATGTAAAGTCTCAAATTTCCCCTTCAAGACTGCCTTTATAGGACTGGTGTATCCCCACACCTTTCACATGATCTTCCAAGATCCGCGTGTGCGTATAATAGTAGTTTTATGTTCCCACTCAGAGACTCATTATTGATGGATTAAGAACCACCTTGTGCCATCCCATAATAACACTAAATAGTATATAAATGTAAGCCTAAATTATATTTTAAAATCAGATTGTGATAGCATGTTGCTCGCTATCAAAGGGTGGACTGTCGAAGCTGGATTATTGACTGAGACAAGATCAGTTTAAAATTGGATCGCAGCGACGCCATCTTGCGACTGGCCGCAAGACGCCATGTTGGAAATGAGATCGCAAGACGCCATTTTGCGAATGGCCGCCTAAGCGCCATTTTAGATAAACTCACACTTTAGTACATGTGGCGATATTACTATTAGCATCATGCAATTGCATCTGTTACCATCGCCATAACTTACGGCGATTCATCAAAAGCCCATTTCATGACTTTACGTAGTTTGGGTGCTCTGGATAAAGTGTGTGTGCATTATTATAATTCCCCTAAAGGATATATTTCAGAAATGGCTGTACAGTATGTCAAAATTGGATTGCATTAGCTAAACAGAGCAAATGGCCACGTGACAACTAGCCTGTGAAGACAAGCTTCATGGACATAACATCTGCTCTCACTCCAGGTGGCTCTGCTCGAATATAGCAAGAGGGTCGTTTGTAGCACCTTACATTAGCAGGCTTCCTACAATAAAATACCTTCAAAGCCAAGAGTGTTATCTGAGGTTTGGGTATTGTAGCTGTGCTAATTTGCATCCACACAGACCCTGGCAGAACAAAGACCAGTATTTTGGAGCCTGAAAAGGGTGGGGGCTGCTGGGGCATGAGCAAGTCATGGAACTATAATGCTCAGCATTCCACACTGCTAGGTGTTCTTATACACACATTAATACGCACAATTGCGCTGTTAACTTGTCGCTTGTTAGCGAATGCATAAGACCCTGTATGAAAACACCGAATATTAGCTCCATGCACACGCATCTGCCCCAAGTTAACTAGCGTCTTTACATCACACCCCACATACTCACACATTACATATCCACATACAAGGTTCCATAAGCTTTAAGGTATAAGATTCAAGTATGCACATTTATTATAATTGCTATGAAATAAAGATTATTTCATAACTAAGGTTTTATACGTGATAAGTAAGCCATGTTTGGTATTGTACTGATGCGTACTCTCTCAACAGTATTCCGGTAACATTGATGGAGAGATCGCATCATGCATTCTCAACTTATGGACAGCAGAGACTTCAAGCAACAAAATGTACATTATATGAACAACTGTTAGGATGTTGCATGAGGCAGGAAACTAGAGACCCCCAGTTGTTAGAGGCTGGATTGTGTCTATTTGAACCAACCTGTTAAATGACTTGTAACATATGCCCTCTCCTTTAGGACCAATGGTATTAGCAACAAACTTCTCTATTGTGTTGTTTATTTCTGGGGGGTATAAATATGTGTGCTCTGACCCTGGGTTCCTGGTCTTCGTGCTGAATGCTGATTGACGAGGGGTTTCTTGCTGATGCCTAACATCTGGACCAGAGAGCGCTGCGTATGTATAACTGTACTTGGGTCTGTATAATCTCTTTGCGCTAAGATTATATGAGGATCATAGCATGTAACTGCTGTACTTTTACTTGAATAATACTTTGTGCTTTGGAACCACAGGTTCTAGGTCTGGAGTCTTTATTTACTGTATGACTGCGTACGCAAATTAGCGTCATCCTTAGAGGTTTATTGGCAGGATATTAGACAGTATAGGCAGGGGTATATAGAGGTTCAAAGGCAGTATCCTTAGACAGTAGAGCAATGTATACATGCATGGAATAGACATAAGGATATACTTCAGGAGAAGTAAGGATCAATATGGGTTGAGGTAACAATATGTTTAATAATGGGGTAGACTAGATGGGCAAAGTGGTTCTTATCTGCCGTCACATTCTATGTTTCTATAAAGCTGTTGTAAAACTACAAGTCCCAGCATTCTTTACAGCTGATCGGTCAGTGGGTATGCTGGGACTGGAGAGAGCCGCTCTGCTGTGGTCACTGTACATGATGACTGCTTGTTATGGAGAGAGGAAGTGACCCGACGCCATGTTTCTGTAGACAGACGCTGTGTTGCTGACGTCTTTGGTAAAGGCTTGATCTCCGACAAGATGGCTGCCACCACAACCCGGGGACACTAGTTTTCTATACATCTCTCTGATGTTCGGCTGCGTCACTCGCCGTGCGGGGGGCGGGGAGAGGATATAAGGGAGTGCGCAGGCGCCTTGGCCTCCTCTTTGGCGTCGGCGAGGTGAGTGAGAAGGCGGCGGGACGGCTGTGGCCTCTGTCTGGCCGGCGGCCTCTGGTACCTCCCTTACGGTTCTTTCTCTTCTCTGTCTCCCTCAGGTACAAGCCGCCATCATGGGCCGCAGACCCGCCCGCTGGTGAGTGATCCCCGGCTCCAGCTGCCGCCGCCATGTGACCGGAGAGGCCTTGTCATGCCGCCCTCCCCTCTATACCGGCCTAGCGCAGCGTGCACTACAAGTGCCAGCATATACGGGCATGTGCGGCTTATCAGGGCATTGTGGGACTTGTAGTCACTAGGCCTAGCCGCTGATATGGAGATTGTCCGGGGTGATGTATGTAGGGATGGGGCCCCTTGTTGGTCAGTGGTACACTGGGGCCCTGAAGGAATATGGCGGTCTGTAGCGCGTTACACTGCTTCGGGGACCGTGGCGGTCTGTAGCGCGTTACACTGCTTCGGGGACCGTGGCGGTCTGTAGCGCGTTACACTGCTTCGGGGACCGTGGCGGTCTGTAGCGCGTTACACTGCTTCGGGGACCGTGGCGGTCTGTAGCGCGTTACACTGCTTCGGGGACCGTGGCGGTCTGTAGCGCGTTACACTGCTTCGGGGACCGTGGCGGTCTGTAGCGCGTTACACTGCTTCGGGGACCGTGGCGGTCTGTAGCGCGTTACACTGCTTCGGGGACCGTGGCGGTCTGTAGCGCGTTACACTGCTTCGGGGACCGTGGCGGTCTGTAGCGCGTTACACTGCTTCGGGGACCGTGGCGGTCTGTAGCGCGTTACACTGCTTCGGGGACCGTGGCGGTCTGTAGCGCGTTACACTGCTTCGGGGACCGTGGCGGTCTGTAGCGCGTTACACTGCTTCGGGGACCGTGGCGGTCTGTAGCGCGTTACACTGCTTCGGGGACCGTGGCGGTCTGTAGCGCGTTACGCAGCCAGTCAGGGAACCTTGCGATTTGTAGCGCGTTACGCAGCCTCAATCAGGGACCGTGGTGGTCTGTAGCGAATTACGCAGCCTCGGTCAGGAACATGGCGGCCTGTAGCGCGTTACACTGCTTCGGGGACCGTGGCGGTCTGTAGCGCGTTACACTGCTTCGGGGACCGTGGCGGTCTGTAGCGCGTTACACTGCTTCGGGGACCGTGGCGGTCTGTAGCGCGTTACACTGCTTCGGGGACCGTGGCGGTCTGTAGCGCGTTACACTGCTTCGGGGACCGTGGCGGTCTGTAGCGCGTTACACTGCTTCGGGGACCGTGGCGGTCTGTAGCGCGTTACACTGCTTCGGGGACCGTGGCGGTCTGTAGCGCGTTACACTGCTTCGGGGACCGTGGCGGTCTGTAGCGCGTTACGCAGCCAGTCAGGGAACCTTGCGATTTGTAGCGCGTTACGCAGCCTCAATCAGGGACCGTGGTGGTCTGTAGCGAATTACGCAGCCTCGGTCAGGAACATGGCGGCCTGTAGCGCATTACGCAGCCTCGGTCTGGAACATGGCGGTCTGTAGCGCATTACTCAGCCATTGGTCGGGAGCTTCATGTTGCAGTGTCATATATAAGCCTCATACACTAGTGTGTAGTAATAGTGCTCTCGTAGCGATCCATATTCTGTATAGCGACAAGTGCTTCTCGCCTGTTCTCCGGTCAGTTGTCTGCAGCCCCCACAGGCAGTGGAGAGTACGCAGAGATGGCGTTGTCTGTTAGCCCTGGAGAAACGCAGGGAGGAGACTTTATCCCAGTGTGGCGCATGCGTGGTTCCGTGAGACCCGTTGTGCACACGTCTAGGTCGGGGCATTACTCTGTTGCTGTCCTATGCGTTTGTGATACGATGCTGAGAGCTGACTGTGTTGCATTTTTCCTCAGACTGGTCCTTCTTGAGAGAGATATATATCTATATGTAAAGCCCCAATATTCTTCAGTCTACAGCAGTTATTAATAAAACTTTGGATTGATTATTGTTAACCCCGGATATTATACATTGTGCCCTATAACGGTGTATTGTGGGTTGTCTGCCTGGTTAATGTTTAATTTGCTTTTTAGTTACAGATACTGCAAAAACAAGCCCTACCCAAAGTCCCGCTTCTGTCGTGGTGTCCCAGGTAATTCGCTTTATTGGTTACTGACTGACCCCTGAGTGGGGTATTAGATTTGTTAGGAGTAACAGCAGCTGCCATTACAATGAGACTTCGTAGACCGTCTATGCTACCGGTTTCCCAGTACAGCTGATATGTGGAACATGTTTCTGCCTCTGTCCTAGTATAAAGTCTTATATAACAGCCGTGTGTGAACATTGGTACTTGTAACGGGATGCTGTCAGGAAGCTGACGGTTGAAATGCCGACCGCCGGCTTCCCAGCTGTCTAATCCTGGAAGGGGTCTAATGACAGGTGTCGAGATCCCGGGATCTTCACTGCTGGTGTTCCAGCATCATACCGATCCCCTTGTAACGTAGGTAATAGAATTACCCAGCGTTCTCCCTTAAATCCTTTGTCAGGTACGCCTTGGGGCAAATCCTAAATAAGAATTACTCTATAGTAGATATAACTTGTTATGGAAATGAACCATAAGCAGACATAAAGCAATGCAATATATAGTCAACACATTACCACTGCATTGCTGGGTGGTGCCCCGTACAATGGGGTGTTTTCTGTATATATTGGGTTGGCATGGTGTTTGGAAGATGAATGGACACTAAACCACTTGTAGCCTTACATCTCTGCTCTTGTTTCTAGACCCTAAAATCAGGATCTTCGACTTGGGCCGTAAGAAGGCCAAGGTGGACGAGTTCCCGCTATGTGGGCACATGGTCTCCGATGAGTGCGAGCAGCTGTCCTCAGAAGGTAACGAGGAGAATCCATCTATAATTGTGTATCAGTTTATTGCCAGGATCAATAGACCTCTGTGATGGGCCCCATCCATCTGCGATGGATTGCCGCGATGCTGCAACCCAGCATCGCAGAGATCCAACATGTTGGATTTTGACGATCGTGATCCAAAAATGTTCGTGATCGTCAAATCGACGACATTTAACATTGCAAATGTCTGCGATCCAGCGATGGATCGCAGAACATTGATGGTGGGCGATTAGAAATTTCCAATCGCATCCCTGCATCGCGACGATCCGTCACAGATGTATGGGCACCTTTAGACGGGAGATTCATTCTTTAATCATATTTCAACGTGGAAGATGCTGGTCATGTGTTTGTAATTTGGAACTGTGGTTAGATATAGATAGATCGATCTATCTATTCTCTATGTATGGAGAGCCCTTATGTGTTTAATATCAGTAACACAGGACTGAAGGGGAGAGGTCAGTAATACAGGACTGAATGGGAGAGGTCAGTAATACAGGACTGAATGGGAGAGGTCAGTAATACAGGACTGAATGGGAGAGGTCAGTAACACAGGACTGAAGGGGAGAGGTCAGTAATACAGGACTGAAGGGGAGAGGTCAGTAATACAGGACTGAATGGGAGAGGTCAGTAACACAGGACTGAATGGGAGAGGTCAGTAACACAGGACTGAAGGGGAGAGGTCAGTAACACAGGACTGAAGGGGAGAGGTCAGTAACACTGGACTGAAGGGGAGAGGTCAGTAACACTGGACTGAAGGGGAGAGGTCAGTAACACTGGACTGAAGGGGAGAGGTCAGTAACACTGGACTGAAGGGGAGAGGTCAGTAACACTGGACTGAAGGGGAGAGGTCAGTAACACTGGACTGAAGGGGAGAGGTCAGTAACACTGGACTGAAGGGGAGAGGTTTATTCCAGACTCTGCAGGATTTCAGTGTAAATGACATTTTCTGGAGACGTCTAATTTACAAGTAACTGTTTGCTAAGGGCCAGCGTCTCCTGCCTACAGCAGAACTAGATTAGACGCGCAATAAGACAAATCCGCGCTGAGATGAGAGAGAATATTTTGTACAAGTCTTATTTAATTCTATTACACATTATAAAGGCCAACAGTACTATCAGAAAATACAGCTCAGAGGAGAGATACAAAATAATCCTAGAATAATGGCCAAGGCCTAGATACTAATCACGCAAGCAGTGGTGTGATTATTATAGTCGGCATTGTGGCAGGTTTTTTTACTATAAATTATTGTTGCAATATATTAAAATTAACTTGAGCCAGGTACACGCAGGACTATTTGATCCACCAGATCGGATGACACATTGTCTACATTGGGTAGTGTGTACCTGCTATGTCACGGACTATGCTAGCTCCCCCTAGAGTCATCAGCGACATCGCCCATTGGACCTGCATGCGGGTTCTTGATGGGGGACGTGCTGTTGCTCCCGGCACACTTGTCGATGCCAGGACCCGCCGCATGACACATCAGCTGGGTAGATATGGTTAAATGTGTACCCAGCATAAGGACTGGTAGTGAGAACTGCTGTCCCTGAAAATGACATACCGGCTGCATCGGGGGAGCCTCTCCTGAGAACCTGACGCTGCCTATGTGCAGTTACCGGAGCTGGCCGCAGGCTGCGGGAGAGTCCGATTGCTCTTCTGCAAGAATTCCTCCATAGACATAAATAGATTAATATCCTCTAATAAATGGACAAGTCAACTCCAAAAGGCGCTGTGTTTAGTACATAGGGGTCAGACCATAGTCTGCGTTGATAATGGGGACTGTAGTCTGAAAGGATAATTGGCCCTTTGCAGTACATTAGTGACCTCCTGCATTAGGCTATTACATATTCATAAAATGATGAGGAAACTGCAGTATACATCATTTTATGAACAATGGCTTGATACATAGGCCCCTAGATCTTTGGAAATGTGTATAACAGCTAATGGTAAGTAGAAGCGTTATGTGGAGGAGCTCCTGTGTGGTATAGATGGGCGTGCGATCCTGGGCACAGGGCATTGCAGAGGTAACAGTAGGTATAACTAGCAATTCTTACATTTATGTGCTGACCACTCCTGCAGACTTTATATACTTTACTTTAATATGTTTAACATATGCTGTGTCTTGTGCATGACCCCTCCAGTGTCTATAGGTCCCCATTGCGGCACTTGCCCTATATGTATTTATTACCAGTTATTTATATAGCGCGCACATATTCCGCCGCGCTTTACGGAGAATATCTGGCCATTCACATCAGTCCCTGCCCCAGTAGAGCTTACAATCTATATTCCCGATTACATGCCCACACACGAGGGTACATTTTTGTTGGGAGCCATTTAACCTACTAGTATCTCTTTGGAGTGAGGAAAGCCACACAAGCACAGGGAGAATATACAAACTCCACACAATTAGAGCTGTAGTGGGAATTGAACTCACGACCTCAGTGCTGTGAGGCAGTAATACTAACCATTACACGTTTAGTACCCCTGTGTCTTATATTGTGCCCTCCTCCCCAATATAGTACCCCTGTCTTATACTGTGCCCCCCCGAATATAGTACCCCTGTCTTATACTGTGCCCTCCCCCACATATAGTACCCCTATGTCTTGTACTGTGCCCTCCCCCACATATAGTACCCCTATGTCTTGTACTGTGCCCTCCCCCACATATAGTACCCCTATGTCTTGTACTGTGCCCTCCCCCACATATAGTACCCCTGTCTTGTACTGTGCCCTCCCCCACATAGTACCCCCCTGACTTGTACTGTGCCCTCCCCCACATATAGTACCCCTATGTCTTGTACTGTGCCCTCCCCCACATATAGTACCCCTATGTCTTGTACTGTGCCCTCCCTCACATATAGTACCCCCCTGACTTATACTGTGCCCTCCCCCACATATAGTACCCCTATGTCTTGTACTGTGCCCTCCCCCACATATAGTACCCCTATGTCTTGTACTGTGCCCTCCCCCACATATAGTACCCCCCTGACTTGTACTGTGCCCTCCCCCACATATAGTACCCCTATGTCTTGTACTGTGCCCTCCCCCACATATAGTACCCCTATGTCTTGTACTGTGCCCTCCCTCACATATAGTACCCCTATGTCTTGTACTGTGCCCTCCCCCACATATAGTACCCCTATGTCTTGTACTGTGCCCTCCCCCACATACAGAGCGCACACAAATATCTGGTATACTGCCCCCTATGCTGCAGCTGAGTTTGGAGCGTGGATATGTGCTGAATAACTTCATATTCCTTCATTGCTGTAAAGATCAGTCAGCTCCTTGTGGGTTTTCTCGCGTGTCCTCTAGACTATTAAAATGAGCGATTGAACGATTACAACATCGTTATCGTTCAAACGCTCATTAATCCTGCAGTCATATGTTGAAAATGACCGGCGATGCGCGCTCCCGCTGGTCGTTTAACAACTATCATCATTGCCTGAACATGCCGGTCAGTCTGCCGATATCGACAGGTTGTGCATGTTTGGGGGTGAGGGAGGTGACTGCACTGAGCGACCTATCATTCAGTGCGGGCACATTACCCACTGTACAGGATGAAGAACGATTGCACAATGTTGTAACCACTCTTGTGTAGTGGATACGCACCTTTTATATGTTGGGTACAGTGCTCTGAGCCCCAGACTGCTAACCTCATTTGTATACACACTTGTGACCGATCCCCAAATTACAGACCATAAAATGGCTAAACCAGGGGTGGGTAAGTGGCCCTCCAGCTGCTGTGGGACTACACATCCCAACATGCCCTACCTCAGTTTGCATGGCCTAAAGGAAAACTGGCTGGGGCAGCTGGAGGGCTGATTATTTCCCACCCCTGGGTGTCGATGCTCTGCATAAGATATTATACCGCTTGGATGTATTGGTGCAAAGTATATAATGCAGCTACTTAAGCCGACCAGCTTTTGCTCTGATCAGAAGGTGGTGTGCAATGGCTGCATACAGCAATATCCCTGGTTGTGTATGTGCTTTGTATCACCAGTACAAAGTGCTCTAAGGGACCTCGGAGACACTCGTGTCACTTGCTGACTGTTCTCTAGATGAATGTAATGTCTGTCTCCTCAGCTCTGGAGGCTGCCCGTATCTGTGCCAACAAGTACATGGTGAAGAGCTGTGGCAAGGATGGCTTCCATATCCGAGTGCGTCTCCACCCATTCCACGTCATCCGCATCAACAAAATGTTATCCTGTGCTGGAGCTGATAGGTAATAATCACGGACTGAAGAGCTTGCTATTGGGTCACGTGACTCATTCCCTCAGTGTATAAGTTGTATTTAGGGGCCAAATCTGCCCTAAAAATTCTGGTCTAATCTCTAGATAGTTAATACATGTATCTAGTTATTTCAGTTCCTCTTGGCTGTTTCTCCATTAAGGGGAGATGCCACCTTCAACTTACTCTTATCAAGCCCTCTGAATTAGTGCTGGGTTTGGGGCTTTTCCATGAATACAAATCTTGTGTTTGCAGTCAATTAAGCCGACCATCTTCTGCCGTAATCAGAGTGTGGTGTGCAATGTCTGCATACAGTGACGTCCTTGGCTGTGTATGTGCTCTGCTCTCCATGCAGAGTGCTCTAAGGGGCCTTGGAGACAATTGCACAGAACCTGCCAGGAGTTCTCTAATGCACAATCCCTTTCACAGGCTCCAGACTGGTATGCGTGGTGCCTTTGGGAAACCTCAGGGTACAGTGGCTAGAGTCAACATCGGTCAGGTCATTATGTCCATACGTACCAAGACTCAAAACAAGGAGCATGTGGTTGAGGCTCTCCGCAGAGCCAAGTTCAAGTTCCCAGGACGTCAGAAGGTACAGACCATGTCTCTAATCACTGTGTATAATGGTTAATGCTGGCTGATCAATGCTAATGCCTGTCCTTCTCCTCAGATCCACATTTCTAAGAAGTGGGGATTTACAAAGTTCAATGCTGAGAACTTTGAGGACATGGTTGCTGAGAAGCGTCTGATTCCTGATGGCTGTGGTGTGAAGTACATCCCTAACCGGGGTCCCCTGGATAAATGGAGGGCACTGCATGCCGCATGAGACACTCTTTTAACTGATTCTTCGTTTGAGATCTTGTGTTAATAAAGCTACGTACATCCTGACTTAGTGTCTCTTGTATTGATGCATATACATAGCTGTGTTCTGTACACTAAGATTGGTCATATGCACATGCTCATCCCAGGATAAAGTACAGTATCCCATGACTAGTTCATGAGTAATCAGCATGCAGAGGTGGTAGGTTTGCAGGGGACACCAGTGCTAGGTAGCTGTGATAGCAGTACTGCATAACATTGTATTATGTATAGAAATGGATCACACCCAGCTGCAGTCACTTATGGCTTTCAGTGAAGTGAACGAGTCTCTTCAGTGTGGTAAGCCTGCAAAGCGTGAGACCACTATTCTGTGTACATGGGTTAGATTACTCTGCTACAGGAAAGGCTTCCTCTAAATCAGTGCTTCTCAAACTCGGTCCTCAGGACCCCACACAGGTCACGTTTTCCAGGTCACCCAGCAGGTGCACAGGTGTATTCATTACTCACTGACTCATTTTAAAAGATCCAAAGGTGGAGCTAATTATTTCACTTGTGATTCTCTGAGGAGACCTGGAAAACATGCACTGTTTGGGGTCCTGAGGACAGAGTTTGAGAACCTGTGCTCTACATCAAGGTTCTCCACACCTAGGTTTTTCTCATTGCTTACATAGACTTGGTGCAGCACCTCGGTAATGCTGGACATGTCTGCAGTGGATGAGAGCAGACTGAACGTTACATAGACTTGGTGCAGCACCTCGGTAAGGCTGGACATGTCTGCAGTGGATGAGAGCAGACTGAACGTTACATAGACTTGGTGCAGCACCTCGGTAATGCTGGACACGTCTGCAGTGGATGAGAGCAGACTGAACGTTACATAGACTTGGTGCAGCACCTCGGTAATGCTGGACGTGGATGGGAGCAGACTGAACCGTAGCTATGAGGCTGTTTTGTGCCTGAGTGGGGGGAGATCTAGTGTAGTCCTTTTTGACCTCTTGCACTAGAAGGGGGTAGAATGTTATGGGAGGTAGTGTGGCCCCATAATGTCTGCTCTCTGAACACAAGGCCTTTAATATCAGTTCTGCTGTGATGAAAGTTAGTGGCTTCCTGACCTTGTCATCAGGAATAATTCTTTATTAAGGTCATTGCTACTAAGAATGGAGACAATGGGTGGCCACCATGTTGAAAGGTCCTTTTTAGCACATCTACAGACTGAATTGTTTTGTAGTACGGTGAGTCGTCCTGTGACTGAACGGTTAAGGAAATTCTCATGTTTAGGGGGATGGTGTATGTAGAAGATCCAACAAACTATTTGGGATGTGCTGTCATTATTACTATGTCTACTTTTAAAATCTTTTTACTTGAAAAATTCTAACTATTCCTTCAATCTTTAAATGACAAAAAAAAACAGGTGTAGAAATGAGCAGTGAATGAATGCACCTTCTGTTACAGACCCAAGGCCAGGGGCGGCCAGACTTCTGGACTTGGTGATCTACTAAAGGATGAATGTTTTGCGATATTAGGCTGGGTACACAGTTATACAATCATCGGGCCGTTCATCCAATATCGAAAGACCGGCCGTTGGATTGAATGTGTGTACACTGTCCCCATGCAGGAGCGTTAGCCGATAAACTGCTTTTAATGCTCCTGCAACGGTCGGGATCGGGTGGTCGCATCTTATGTACAGTTTATTGGGCTGACCTCCCGATTCCATAGAAGCCTGAAAACACTGCTATGTGTACGCGGCTGGCGGGGTCACACCGGGGGACAGACTGCACGGCTGATCGGGATAGTTTTACCCATCAGCCTGCATTAATGTGTCAGTCGCCTTTCAAAGGCAGATACCAGAAGATGTGGCTCCAATGCACAGCAAGCCAATACAAATCAGCCTGATTCTCATTGGCTACTACTGATACACATGACACTGGCGGATACATGACACAGCTGCAGCTTCAAACAGTGACTTTGGAGCAGTGCAGCAGACAAGAATCAGCCTGATGCTTATGGGCTGCAGGATGTCCACCGTGATCGAAGATTTGGCCATTCCTGCCCTAGGCAAAGACCAGATTGCTGCTAGGTCTCATTCGTGAATTTGCAATACTATACTGCTGCTTCATGGACCCTCTACCATCCTGCTCCTATGCCCTTCCCACTGTACCAACCTGCACCTATGCCCTTCTTCCCAATCTCACTACCATCCTGCTCCTATGCCCATCTTCCCACTCTACCATGATGCTCCTATGCCCATTTTCCCACTCTACCATCCTGCTCCTATGCCCATCTTCCCACTCTACCATCTTGCTCCTATGCCCATCTTCCCACTCTACCATCCTGCTCCTATGCCCATCTTCCCTACCATCCTGCTCCTATGCCCTGCCCATCTTCCCACTCTACCATCCTGCTCCTATGCCCTTCTTCCCACTCTACCATCCTGCTCCAGTGCCCATCTTCCCACTCTACCATCCTGCTCCTATGCCCTGCCCTTCCCAATCTACCATCCTGCTCCTATGCCCATCTTCCCAATCCCACTCTACCATCCTGCTCCTATGCCCTGCCCATCTTCCCACTCTACCGTCCTGCTCCTATGCCCTTCTTCCCAATCCCACTCTACCATCTTGCTCCTATGCCCATCTTCCCACTCTACCATCCTGCTCCTATGCCCATCTTCCCACTCTACCATCCTGCTCCTATGCCCTGCCCATCTTCCCACTCTATCATCCTGCTCCTATGCCCATCTTCCCACTCTACCATCCTGCTCCTATGCCCTGCCCATCTTTCCACTCTACCATCCTGCTCCTATGCCCATCTTCCCAATCCCACTCTACCATCCTGCTCCTATGCCCTGCCCATCTTTCCACTCTACCATCCTGCTCCTATGCCCATCTTCCCAATCCCACTCTACCATCCTGCTCCTATGCCCTGCCCATCTTCCCACTCTACCATCCTGCTCCTATGCCCATCTTCCCAATCCCACTCTACCATCCTGCTTCTATGCCCATCTTCCCAATCTACAATCCTGCTCCTATGCCAGGGGGTGTGAGAAGGGGCATGTTCTTGAGATGCGTCCCCTTTTCATCACTGTAGGGGGTGCGTCTAGCACTCATGGAGATGCTGGGCTGCCCCCAAGCTCTCCCTGGTCTGCAGTGTGAATAGAAGCCGTGCCATGCCGCCTACGGGTGGGAATGGCCCTTTTAGCTTTTTACTGTATAGTGTCCCTTTATAACACATTATGCCACACAATAATGCATGGGCTTTAGACATTATGCTGCTTTCCCTTCCCCCTCCCGTTTACCCCAGCAGCCCCTTATCTAGCTGTGTACCCTCTAGCGGCCCTCACCTACATCAGCTGGCTGGGGCCCCCACGGCCAGCACTCCGTGCAGCGGCTAGCACTGCTATCTTTCAAATATGGTGCCGCTCACTAGCTAATCAGAGCTTGCAGACCGGCAGCCGCTGCTGATTGGCTCGCGACCGGCACCTGTTTGAATGACAGGAGTGCAGTCTCTCTCTCTGCAGGGCAGCTGGGTTGGGTCCCCAGGGGAAGCGCTGTGCTGCGGCCAATCCCTTAAAGCCTGTCATGGATTGGCAAAAGCACAGAGCTTTTCTCGGGGACTCTGACCTTTTTTAAAAGTGAGTCCCTGTTCCTCTAGATCGGGTAAAATACGCTTTGCGATCACTGTATATTTTATGTGTATATATAATCTTGATGAAACGTCACGTGTGTGTAGCAGAGAATGGATTAGACCAGCTCAGTATAAACACTTTATTGGAATTGCAGAATAAATGAATTAGTGCAGCGATCATAGTTCTCTGTCCCACATCGGGTCAGCACGGAGATTCACTTCCACTGGGAAATGGTCACTCACCTCCAGGGCCTGAATGGGAAGAAGAGGACATTATATGTTGATGGTTCTCTGAACTCCAACCTAGGGCCGAATTCAATTAGGAGCGAATAGTCGCTTTTGGCGAAAAGCATTCGCTGATGCAATGTTTTTGCGCATCCCAGCGCATTACGCTATTCATTTACCGGATGTTTTTGCAGGTCCGAAACCGCCATAGGCAGAAACAGGCAAAAAGTTTTCACCACCTCCGAGGCAGATGAAAAGATGTGCAAATTCCCTACTTTGCCCTATAAATGTGGGGACTTGGTTCACATGAAAAACTGCTTTTAAGTGAAATTAAACCTTTAAAAATGGATTATACTCCATTAAAAGTGAATTAAAGGGCGTGTGACAAAGAGTGTATTGCACACTTCTATCTTTTGCTGGCTGGGAGCTGCTCAGATAAACCGAGGAAAAAGCTGTTCCCTCTCAATAGGAGCCGCGTGTTAGTGGTGATATGTATGGCGGTATGCCGAATAATCAGTACAAGACATAACTGTATACCCCCATAGGAATAGATTCAGCCCCTACGCCCCCCTTGCCCTTACCTCCTCCTCAGACAATCCAAGTTTCTTTTTGAAATTGAAAGGTTTGGCAGAACCCGGCACGATGGCTTTAAGAAACTCTTCTCCATGTACCACAATCCTTGAATAACAGATGGAAACAGTAGGGTTAGCGTTCATAGCAACAGACTAAGGCACTGGTCGGGGAACGGGTAAATTACCCCCAGGAATTTTATTTTTACCCCATTTGGGGTAATGGACGGACAGCCAGCCATGTATATTAATCATTGCATGCCCGGCTGTCTGTCCATTACCCCCAGGAATGGAGGTCACTGGCGCCTGGCCGGGTGCAGCGCCAGTGATCTCCAGCCCAGCGCCGCAGGGAGGCTCTAAGCCGGACGCCCGCTGACATGTTATTACCAGCGGGCGCCCGGCCGCGTTAGCCGGAGGCTGGAGTTCTCTTCTGAACTCCAGCTTCCGGCTCTCCCCATGCGCACTATGGGAGAGAAGTCATGACGTCTCTCCCATAGTTCCGAGGAGCAACCGGGCGGACAGGATGGCGGCAGATGCAGGAGCGAGGATTAAGGTAAGTTTTTTTTTTTTCTTTGTACAAGCGGCAGTACTACAGGGGCATTTATATGGGGGCTCTACTACAGGGGCATTATATGGGGGCTCTACTACAGGGGCATTATATGGGGGCTCTACTACAGGGGCATTATATGGGGGCTCTACTACAGGGGCACTATATGGGGGCAGTGCTATATGATTTCCTTACCTTCAAATCAAGGGGGTAACGTTGGTGAATCTAAATATATTTTGGGGTAAAGGGTAAAAAAGTTCCCTGGACTAGGGTGACCTCCCCCCAGTCCCTTCTTTGTCATTACCGGTCATAGGCACAGTGCGTCTTCTGATTCACTGTTGTGTCATCTTTATCCCCGATCAGCCAGTGGAAAGTATTGCCGCTGCGCAGCTGAATGTTCCTCCATTCCTGTGCCGTCACATAGCCGCAGGCTGCGTTCAGGTCTCCGAGGAGCATGACACTCTAACATAAACACGTGCAATAAAATCAGATCCTAACAACAAAATGACTTTATCTCACTTACAGGCAATAATAAAGAATACATAGATTAAAGCTAATTGACTCATGGTCCTAGGTTGAATTTTCTGTTTCTTTGTCAGAGAAAAGACTGATTAATATTCGAGCATTGTCCACTCGTCACAGATTCATGTTCTCATTTTTCGCCGCTTGCTCTGATTGGGTAAAATGACGGTCTGCTAGTGTAGAGATTTAGTACATATGGGGTAATTCTGAGTACACTGATTGCAATGCTACTGTGTCCCACCTTCGTAGTTGTGTGCAAACCCAATGGCATACAACTATAAACCAGGTCCAATATACATTTATAACAAATTGGGATAAGAAAGCAGGTGTGACCCATAATAGCCAATCAAATTATAAGTGACAGTTGTATAGTTAAAAAATAATAATAAAATGAAAGCACTCCCCTGATTGGCTGCTCTGGGGACCAATAGCGCTGGAAAGACTTACATCAATTCTCCAGCGCTTTTTCACATCCAGCATTACTTCCAGGAGCCTGATAATTTCCTTGGCAGCTGCTCTCGGACAAGTGTGATGAGACATCAGGACAAAGTCTTTTATAGCTGCAAGCAGTAAACAAGATGGCTGCTGATGCATGATTGTCCTAATGCTCTGATTGGCTACTGGTAGTTCTAGACCTGAAAATGTTCTAATACTCTGATTGGCTACAGGTTAGGCTGGTCCTGTCAATATGTAATGCTCTGGTTGACTACAGGTTGCACTAGACCTCCGATTGTTCTAATGCTCCGATTGGCTACAGGTTGCACTAGACCTCCGATTGTTCTAATGCTCCGATTGGCTACAGGTTGCACTAGACCTCCGATTGTTCTAATGCTCCGATTGTCTACAGGTTGCACTAGACCTCCGATTGTTCTAATGCTCCGATTATCTACAGGTTGCACTAGACCTCCGATTGTTCTAATGCTCCGATTGTCTACAGGTTGCACTAGACCTCCGATTGTTCTAATGCTCCGATTGTCTACAGGTTGCACTAGACCTCAGATTGTCCTAATGCTCTGATTGGCTACAGGTTGCACTAGACCTCCGATTGTCCTAATGCTCTGATTGGCTACAGGTTGCACTAGACCTCCGATTGTTCTAATGCTCTGATTGGCTACAGGTTGCACTAGACCTCAGATTGTTCTACGTTCTAATGCTCTGATTGGCTACAGGTTGCACTAGACCTCAGATTGTTCTACGTTCTAATGCTCTGATTGGCTACAGGTTGCACTATACAACTGATTTTTCTAATGCTATGATTGGCTAAAGGTTAGGCCTGTCCTGTGCATCTTCTAGTGGGCAAGGTTTATAGAACAGTAGTCGAGAACAGGGGGAAGGGTCTCCACACAAGCTATTAAACGGATATATTAGTAGCCAAATTCTCAGGTTGTATGGCAAAGAATCATCAATATTACATCAAAAAGTGAAAAATTTATTAGAATGAATGCCATCAACAAATAAAGTTGGCGGTGCTCCCCTAGAGTTAGATTACAATATAGGAAAAAGAAGAAGATAACTCTTTTTGTTGTGCTTACCTGTCTTCCTTAGGGTCAGTTATGTGGTGGTGTACAAGGGCTGTACTTACCTGTCTTCCTTAGGGTCAGTTATGTGGTGGTGGACAAGGGCTGTACTTACCTGTCTTCCTTAGGGTCAGTTATGTGGTGGTGGACAAGGGCTGTACTTACCTGTCTTCCTTAGGGTCAGTTATGTGGTGGTGGACAAGGGCTGTACTTACCTGTCTTCCTTAGGGTCAGTAATGTGGTGGTGTACAAGGGCTGTACTTACCTGTCACCCCTAGGGTCAGTAATGTGGTGGTGGACAAGGGCTGTAGTTACCTGCCTTCCTTAGGGTCAGTAATGTGGTGGTGGACAATGGCTGTAGTTACCTGTCTTCCTTAGGGTCAGTAATGTGGTGGTGGACAAGGGCTGTACTTACCTGTCTTCCTTAGGGTCAGTTATGTGGTGGTGGACAAGGGCTGTACTTACCTGTCTTCCTTAGGGTCCGTAATGTGGTGAATACAGGGATGTGCTGACCTGTCATCCTTAGGGTCAGTTATGTGGTGAGGACAGGGATGTGCTGACCTGTCATCCTTAGGGTCAGTTATGTGATGGGGACAGGGATGTGCTGACCTGTCACCCTTAGGGTCAGTTATGTGGTAAGGATAGGGATGTGCTGACCTGTCATCCTTAGGGTCAGTTATGTGGTAAGGATAGGGATGTGCTGACCTGTCTTCCTTAGGGTCAGTTATGTGATGGGGACAGGGATGTGCTGACCTGTCACCCTTAGGGTCAGTTATGTGGTAAGGATAGGGATGTGCTGACCTGTCACCCTTAGGGTCAGTTATGTGGTAAGGATAGGGATGTGCTGACCTGTCACCCTTAGGGTCAGTTATGTGGTAAGGATAGGGATGTGCTGACCTGTCACCCTTAGGGTCAGTTATGTGGTAAGGATAGGGATGTGCTGACCTGTCACCCTTAGGGTCAGTTATGTGGTAAGGATAGGGATGTGCTGACCTGTCATCCTTAGGGTCAGTTATGTGGTAAGGATAGGGATGTGCTGACCTGTCTTCCTTAGGGTCAGTTATGTGATGGGGACAGGGATGTGCTGACCTGTCACCCTTAGGGTCAGTTATGTGGTAAGGATAGGGATGTGCTGACCTGTCACCCTTAGGGTCAGTTATGTGGTAAGGATAGGGATGTGCTGACCTGTCTTCCTTAGGGTCAGTTATGTGGTGGTGGACAAGGGCTGTACTTACCTGTCTTCCTTAGGGTCAGTAATGTGGTGGTGTACAAGGGCTGTGCTGACCTGTCTTCATTAGGGTCAGTAATGTGGTGGTGTACAAGGACTGTACTTTACTGACCCTAAGGGTGACAGGTATGTGTTGGTGGACAAGGGCTGTAGTTATCTGTCTTCCTTAGGGTCAGTAATGTGGTGGTGTACAAGGGCTGTACTTTACTGACCCTAAGGGTGACAGGTATGTGTTGGTGGACAAGGGCTGTAGTTATCTGTCTTCCTTAGGGTCAGTAATGTGGTGGTGTACAAGGGCTGTACTTACCTGTCTTCCTTAGGGTCAGTAATGTGGTGGTGTACAAGGGCTGTACTTAGCTGTCACCCTTAGGGTCAGTAATGTGGTGGTGGACAAGGGCTGCAGTTATCTGTCTTCCTTAGGGTCAGTTATGTGGTGGTGTACAAGGGCTGTACTTAGCTATCACCCTTAGGGTCAGTAATGTGGTGGTGGACAAGGGCTGCAGTTAACTGACCCTAAGGAAGACAGATATGTGGTGGTGTACAAGGGCTGTACTTACCTGTCTTCCTTAGGGTCAGTAATGTGGTGGTGGATAGGGTTGTGCTCGGTTTGTCCACATATTTTATGATTCGCAGCCACCCTCCCTGGATTTGCCCATCACATTGTCCATAAATAATTTGATTTGGTTTTTGGCCACCAACCTATGACACCCCTGCAAGTGCCCATAGCACCCAATTTGGGAGCCACTGGTATAGTAGATATATTTTTCTCTAGTGTACTACTGAGATTTTGCCATATGTTCTAGACCTAAGCAATTATCACGAGTGGCAGATTTTTATGAATGCACCCCACTTTACGAGGCCTTGTTACTCAGCTATTTACAAATAGTTGCCTTTATAGACTCCAAGTGCCTCCATGTAACATACTTATAACTACCTGTGACTGTATTTCACTAAAAAGAAATCCAAGCACTGTTAACCTGTTCTTGGTGAATGGAAGCGGACAATGAAGGGTTCCCTTGCAAATGCTTCTGGGTGATCTGGATGATCTTCCACGTACTGATACCAGTCAATCACTTTCACCATATCGGCTCTGCCATGGAACAAGAGTCACAATGAGATCTCAATGAATACAAGATGTGGTCTTGTTGCACACACGGAACGTCAGCTGGGTAAAGCATTGCCTGAAATAGTTGCCATATAACCGGAATTTCCCAGGTGACTGCTCTAGCTTATTTACATATCCTCATGATGATGACGTTCTCAGGTGTCTATTTGCTTCGTATGACAGCAGACTAATGCTCCTCCTCTAATATGGCTCCTTGGTAAACTAACCAGAGGGTCACCGGCCACAACTGCGAAGCCCCTGTCCACTAACTACATGAAATCATCCACACATTAATAAACGCCTACATGGTGGGTCCAGAAGACATCTGCTGCTGTACCTGTAGATGAAGACAAACTGTTCCTTGTAGCTGTTCTTCCCCAGTCTTTTACTCTCCAGGTGCTGGTAGCGATGGCCACTGTCATATCTGTACATGATAAACAAGAGGAACAATTACTATAATAAGCACTGCTAGGCTCCTGCAAACTATCAATGGCTTCAGAGTCTTCCAGTTTTGTTTTATGTACGAAGATTATGCAGAACATTACTGTCAGGATTACTCACGTTAAGCCCTCCCAAAATATGCTGTTTTCAAAATGTATATTCTGCCAAATTCTATTCTGTATGTAATATAGTGTTTTCAAAGTGTATGTCAGTTGCTATTCTGTGTGCCTGTCAGTAAAGACTAATTAGCAAGCCAGGTAATGATCAGTGAACTAAAGCTGGGTACACACTGACAGATATTGACCGATCCATTGATATCTGCTGCCCGTCGCAAGTGTGTACCCACGATATGTTTGTGAACTGCGTAGTTCACCGACATACCGCATTGGCTGTGCTGCACAGCCGATGGACAGATATGTCTGCAGACAGCCCATACACACACAGCGGCAGCCGCCCCCGCCGCCGGACTCGCTCCCAAGCTGCCGGGACCCGGGGGCACAAGCAGATGATGGCTGTTCAGTGTGCATCAACGACCATCATCACTGGATCTAGAGCTATATCTGTCAGGTGTGTACCCACCATAAGCTGTTCTTCCCTCTCCCAGATAACAATAGCATGTGTGGCCCACACAGTATGAGGTCATGTGTGGTGGGATGGGGGGGGGGGATTTAATAAAGCTTAGCCCGGGTACACACCTGCACGATATTGGCCCCATTTAGCCAAATCAGAACGACAAATCGGGCATATCGTGTAGGGTGTATGCCCGATTTGCACACTCCCGCGGTCACATGCATTATCGTGTGATAGACCGTGCAGCACGGCCAAACATACGATATCGCATGCGGTGCCATACATATCAGTGAAGGACAGAACAAGTGATTGTTCCATCGTTCATTAAATCGCACAGTGTGTACCGGCAATCATGCGATGTGCAGGGTAAAGGCTAATCACTCTGAACATCGACACTATTGCTGGTCGTTCAGATATGTGCCCACGGGTGCGTCATTTACCTGGGGAAGAGATGGCAGCAAGATGCACTATGGGAAGAAGGTAAGCCGGAGGGGGCAGTGTGATGTTCTGGGCAACGTCCTGCTGGGAAACCCTGGCTCCTGCCATTCATGTGGATGTTACTGTGACACGCATGATACAGGGGACACCCACAATTAAGTATCAACTGAATGTATGAAGGAGGGACCATAGCCGATATCTCCATATCTGCCGCGGTCACCCCATTTCTGACAGCAGCTGCTGCCTCCGTATGTTACTATGGGGCTACAAAGCTGCGAGGCTTACCAAGCTCCCAGGATGCGTTAGCTGCTGTAGCCTATGGGGCACAGGAGAGGGTTCTTCTGCACATAGTCCAGCTGCCCCACCTGCCGTGCAGCAGGGTTATACCAAGGTGCAAAGTTACCGGCTCTTGTCTGCTTTACCTCCAACCCAGAATTAGGCCTTAAGATATTGTACATGCAGCTGTAGATACAGCTGTGTGTTACTGTCCTTGTGTTACCACCAGTGCTGCATGCCAGGCTGGATATACCATGTCTTAGCATAGGATTGCCCTTTTCTCTAACCCTGCATTCACCTGTTCATTTCAGCTATGAGCGCTTGGACCGCTTCTCCTTTTGAGTCTCTGACTTCTTGGATGACGCTGATATCACAGCGTGAAATGATCTGTAGGGAGCAGCAAGTGGCGTGAAAAGAATTTCATTCTCGGAGCCAATGATTAGGCCATGGAGAACCACAAGTCCTAGAAACCATGTATAAAAATCTTTTTACTTAGTAGCATCTTGATTCCTCTAGTTTTTCTCTTGCAGATTGCCACTGGTTCTACTAATAATGATCATTTTATTAGCTTGCCAGCTACTTTCCTTTCTTACATCTACCCTGAAGCTCACCGCTCTTCTCATGTTCTTATACATCATTCTGATTTCACCTCTCCAACTTTTTTCAATGGTCTCTCTACCCCTACTGAATCCAGATCTTCATGTCCGACCCCATGTCAGTAGTCCAGTCCCTCTCCCTGCTCTTCCTCTGTCAGCTTGTCTCCTCGCTGATTACCTCCTACCACTCCCACATCCAAGATATCTGATGTGCTGTGCCCCCTCCTCTGTAATTCACTTCCTCGCCCCATCACAATGTCTACCAGCCTGTCGTCACAATTACTGTCCCATTAAAGCCCACCAGCCCTTATTCTCTTAATTCATATAGTGTCTTTCATCCTCATCTCTTTCCAGTTCACCTCCTGACTGCAAGCTCCCACGAGCAGGACCCTCAGCCCTTTTGCACTATACTCCAGTCAGGGATCCTTTCGCTCCTGCCTTCCCAGGGCACTGGGTCGTTGTTAATAACTGACACTCATTTAGTTGTATCATCTCACTGTCCTGTTCCAAATACAGATAGATATTAATACAATTTGCAGAATCTAATAAGTAGAATCCCAAAATCTCCACTGAACTAGATGTAAGTATCCCCTTTGCTTCCTAAACAGCAATAAGTCTTAAGGGACGTCCATTCCTGCCCATAATTACTTAGCTCCAGTATAGCCTGTTATTTCTCATTCACATCACACAGGAACTGCCGAATACGTTAGGGTCACCGACCTTCACCAACGCTTCCATAATCTTCTTATTGGAAGCTTTCGCCTCTCCGAAACTCTTGATGTTAAAAGCGCAGATTTTGAAGGTGGCAGCAGAAATTTGCAGGCCCAGAGAGAATATGAGCAGAAGAAGGATTTTCATTGTGCAGCTGTGGGAATAGCAGAGCTTGCAATCTGATATTTCATTTCCACTCTTGTCTTTCTTCACTGGGTCCATGTACCCATAACTAATAGCACTTACCTGTTTGTCCTGTAACCTGATCACCTTGGAAATGACAAAAGGTGCCCTTCCTCCAGCTCAGGATTATGCCTTTGAAACAGTTTGAAGTTCCATCACAAAGAACTTATTTAAAAAATTACTTTCGTTATGTCTTCAATTCAATGTTTCAGTAATTGATAGATCAAAAAAGTAAAGTTCTCAAACGTGAGTAGACTGTGTCCTGACCCGAATAGCTAATTCGGAAATACAAGTCAAGCTGGCCTCCGCGGTACGGAAGAATGAGCACAATAGAGGAGTATTCAAGAAGATCTTAGGATAGGTGTCTGCATAAAGGCCTGGAACAGTAGGTATTTCAGATGAACCAAAGCAATATGGGACTCTTGGCAATTGGATGTGGAATCAGCACAGAAGATGTTATAAATATCCAGGTGGAGCAGCAGATTGGACAGTATGAGACTATGGACCACTGGGTGATGAACAAGAACAGTGTAACTGCGTTCAGAAGACCTGGGGTAACACGCACACGCCAGGTCTTTGGCTGCTTTGTCAGTGCACAGTCAGCAGTGAGCTGTCTCTGGAACAGAAGAGAATGAACAATGCAGCCGCTGCCTGTGTGTGCAAACAATATGCCTAACGTTTTACTTCTTCTATACTATCCCATGATGAGCTGGTGCCCACTGACCACGGCACCAGCTGGGTGACCTGCATAACGCGGACTGTGCGGGGTCCTGAGGACAGTGTGAGAACCTCTGGCTTAGACCATATGAATAAAACACAGGCATCGACCATTAGGCCCGTTTCCTGCATAACAAACAAGTTAGAAACGTATTATTGGGCTTTTTGGACCATATCCTACTTCCCAATCACAGAGGTTGTTGTTGGGCCTCATTCAGAGATGTATGCGAATGACACCGCAGCTGTAGATTGTACGCAGCCGCTGTGCAAACATATTCAAATGTTGCAGCCACCGGGATTTGTATTGAGACACCCACTGGCGGCTTCGCAAATCCAAATAATTGTGTACAAAACGCAGCATCGCTCGCAGATCAGGCGATTATTGGAGGTCTCATCACCCAATGATCACGCAGAAGGCGCAGGGAATCGCAGCCGCAGGCTTAAATATGCCCAAAAAATGGTTGCGACTTACCTGCGCTTAAGTCGCCACCCACACATTGCTGTGCACAAACAGTGCTGACCTATCACGCACTTTGCAAATAAAACTGTTCTACGTGCGACAACGGTAATGAAATGTGACACATGCGCAGTGCGACTCAGATGCATCCGCACATTACCGATTATCACTCAACTGCGTAACCATTGGCAATGCGTCCTGAATCATGCCCTCACTACTGAAATTGCATTACCCATATTGCCCCAATGGAATGCTCTGGTCATATATAGTACCAACATTTCCCAGGGTTTCCGCTTTACCATGAACTAGACGGAAACTTTCTGGCAGATAAATTCTTCTTCACTTGTTACCGTACCCCCGTCACCGTACCCCCGTCCTATAGTCACCTTACACCCGTCCTCTAGTCACCTTACACCCGTCCGCTCGTCACCTTAGCCCCCGTCCGCTCGTCACCTTAGCCCCCGTCCGCTCGTCACCTTAGCCCCCGTCCGCTCGTCACCTTAGCCCCCGTCCGCTCGTCACCTTAGCCCCCGTCCGCTCGTCACCTTAGCCCCCGTCCGCTCGTCACCTTAGCCCCCGTCCGCTCGTCACCTTAGCCCCCGTCCGCTCGTCACCTTAGCCCCCGTCCCCTTAGCCCCCATCCCCTCGTCACCTTAGCCCCCGTCCCCTCGTCACCTTAGCCCCCGTCCCCTCGTCACCTTAGCCCCCGTCCCCTCGTCACCTTAGCCCCCGTCCCCTCGTCACCTTACATCCATACAATTCCCCACAAGCTAAGGCTTCTCTGAGAGAATGTTTCCTGCTGTCCTCCTGGTGTAATATGGAAGACTTCACTCATCTGATCCCATTTTAATGGCCTAAAATTTACCCCTCTCCACCCCCCCCTTTCTTATTCTATACATATTGATAGTTAATACATTTAGTGGTCTTCTTTCCCAGGAGCAGTGGGTTTCGTCTATTGCCCTGGTGTTGGATTACTGTAATTACTTATACAATGTTGTTTTATACTGTGTCTGGTTATATGAGCACAAGGGCCAGATCCTGAACATCTCCAGACAATGGTGAAATCACAGCCCTAACTGCACAATGAGAGTACTTTAATCCGCATTATTATTATTACAGGCACATACATTGTAGCAAAAGAAGACAGGACGAGAGAGCTTACAGTTCCATCCACGTGTATCATGATGATAAACAGTTTATTAAACACATTACTTTATCTTCAGTGCCAGACGGAGCTCCAGGCCTTCACATAACAATAGGCCCATTAGATGGCCCCTTGAACATTTACGGCACTAGGCCACTGAGGTCCTGCCTATTATGATTATTGTATTGCTATTCTTGCTTTTATGCTTCATGAGTTTCTTGTATTATGTCCTATATCCCCACTGCGCAGCACCGCAGGATGTCTGGTGACACAAATAATGGTAAATATAAACAATTGCAGAACTATCTGATCTGATAAATCATCGATGGCTACATATAGAAGGACATATATCAGTTACAACCCTGAGTGCTATCATCTGAGTTCTGAGGCCGCTGTGAGAGACGTAGAGATGTCGCAGTTATTGCCAAACACTTTTCAGGATATAAACTGAAACTCCAAACACTAAGGGGTAAATTTACTAATGTGAGAATTTTTAGACGTGAGTTTTAAAAGTGATGTTGCCCATAGCAACCAATCAGATTCTACTTAACATTTAGCTAGCACTTTCTAGAAGATAATAGCTAGAATCTGGTTGTTATGGGCAACGTCTCTTCTAAAACTCATTTCTAAAAACTCTCACTTTAGTAAATTTACCCCTAAATCTTATTACATACACGCCAAGGATCGGGGGGGAGACAGTCACACAGGGCACGGGATCGGGGCGGGGGGAGACAGCCACACAGGGCCCGGGATCGGGGAGGGGGGGGATGGGGCACACAGTCACACAGGGCCCGGGATCGGGGGGGGAGACAGCCACACAGGGCCTGGGATCGGGGGGGGGGGGGGGGGAGACAGTCACACAGGGCACGGGATCGGGGCGGGGGGAGACAGCCACACAGGGCCCGGGATCGGGGGGGGGGGGGATGGGGCACACAGTCACACAGGGCCCGGGATCGGGGGGGGAGACAGTCACACACGGCCCGGGATCGGGGGGAGGGAGACAGCCCAGGGTTGCCTACCTTTAATATTCTCTTCCCGGGAGAAGCCCGGGTAAGAGAAGCAGCAGGGGGCCGACGGGGGCGGGGCTTGACGATTCGCGTCATTAAGCCCCGCTTCCTCGCGGTAAAATTGCCACGATTGGGCACAATTTACATAGGGGGCGGGGCCAAATGCTGTGATTCATGCAGAATCAGCTTAAGCCCCGCCCCCTTCACGGAGACCCGCGATTGCCGCGGGTATTCTCCTAATTCTGCCCACTTCACTAGGAAGTGGGCAGAATGCGGGAGAAATGCCTACCCTTCCGGGGGTGCGGGGGGTTACCCGAAAAATCGGGAGCCTCCCGCGAAAACCGGGAGGGTAGACATGTATGAGACATCCACACACGGCCCGGGATCGGGGGGAGGGAGACAGCCACACACGGCCCGGGATCGGGGGGAGGGAGACAGCCACACGGGGCCCGGGATCGGGGGGGGGGAGGCAGTCACACGGGGCCCGGGATCAGAGGGGGGGGGGGGAGGCAGTCATACAGGGCCCGGGATCGGGGGAGAGACAGTCATACAGGGATCGGGGGAGAGACAGTCATACAGGGATCTCGGGGGGAGGGAGACAGCCACACGGGGCCCGGGATCGGGGGGAGGGAGACAGCCACACGGGGCCCGGGATCGGGGGGAGGGAGACAGCCACACGGGGCCCGGGATCGGGGGGAGGGAGACAGCCACACGGGGCCCGGGATCGGGGGGAGGGAGACAGCCACACGGGGCCCGGGATCGGGGGGAGGGAGACAGCCACACGGGACCCGGGATCGGGGGGGGGGGGTGGAGACAGCCACACGGGGCCCGGGATCGGGGGGGGGGGAGACAGTCATACAGGGCCCGGGATCAGAGGGGGGGGGGGGAAGGCAGTCATACAGGGCCCGGGATCAGAGGGGGGGGGGGGAGGCAGTCATACAGGGCCCGGGATCGGGGGAGAGACAGTCATACAGGGATCGGGGGAGAGACAGTCATACAGGGATCTCGGGGACGGAGACAGTCATACCGGGCCCGGGATCAGGGGGGGGGGACGGAGACAGTCATACAGGGATCTCGGGGGGGGGGGGGGGGCAGGAGAGACAGTCATACAGGGCCCGGGATCGGGGGAGAGACAGTCATACAGGGATCGGGGGAGAGACAGTCATACAGGGATCTCGGGGGGGAGACATCCACACACGGCCCGGGATCGGGGGGAGGGAGACAGCCACACGGGGCCCGGGATCGGGGGGGGGGTGGAGACAGCCACACGGGGCCCGGGATCGGGGGGGGGGGTGGAGACAGCCACACGGGGCCCGGGATCGGGGGGGGGGGGGGGGAGAGACAGTCATACAGGGCCCGGGATCGGGGGAGAGACAGGGAACCTGGGAGAATACTGACAAGCATAGGGATTGCTGCTCATCACATGAAGATGATCCACAATGGAAGTATACTGGTAATATGGAGCATTGTGCAGAAGCGACTGGTCCTGAGTTTGGGTCCAAGCAGGTTTTAGATCTACGACAAAGTGATTTTTCAATTTAAATGAATCTTTTTGCTCCACTGGCAGATAAGAGACTGAGAACAATGAAGGTGAATGACGGGAGGAGAATCCTGGAGCATCCCAGCACCACATCCAGGGTCATCTCCACTGGGTAATGGTCACTGACTTTAAGGGCCTACAGGAATGGGAAAATAGGTTCATTAAAGGGAAGAGGCTGTATATTGTATGTATCATCCCTTCTTACAGTCAGGTGTGTGTATATTGTATGTATCATCCCTTCTTACAGTCAGGTGTGTGTATATTGTGTGTATCATCCCTTCTTACAGTCAGGTGTGTGTATTGTGTGTATCATCCCTTCTTACAGTCAGGTGTGTGTATCATCCCTTCTTACAGTCAGGTGTGTATATTGTGTGTATCATCCCTTCTTACAGCCAGGTGTGTATATCATCCCTTCTTACAGTCAGGTGTGTGTATCATCCCTTCTTACAGTCAGGTGTGTATATTGTGTGTATCATCCCTTCTTACAGTCAGGTGTGTGTATATTGTGTGTATCATCCCTTCTTACAGTCAGGTGTGTATATTGTGTGTATCATCCCTTCTTACAGTCAGGTGTGTGTATATTGTGTGTATCATCCCTTCTTACAGTCAGGTGTGTATATTGTGTGTATCATCCCTTCTTACAGTCAGGTGTGTGTATATTGTGTGTATCATCCCTTCTTACAGTCAGGTGTGTATATCATCCCTTCTTACAGTCAGGTGTGTGTATCATCCCTTCTTACAGTCAGGTGTGTGTATCATCCCTTCTTACAGTCAGGTGTGTGTATCATCCCTTCTTACAGTCAGGTGTGTGTATCATCCCTTCTTACAGTCAGGTGTGTGTATCATCCCTTCTTACAGTCAGGTGTGTGTATCATCCCTTCTTACAGTCAGGTGTGTGTATCATCCCTTCTTACAGTCAGGTGTGTGTATCATCCCTTCTTACAGTCAGGTGTGTATATTGTGTGTATCATCCCTTCTTACAGCCAGGTGTGTATATCATCCCTTCTTACAGTCAGGTGTGTGTATCATCCCTTCTTACAGTCAGGTGTGTATATTGTGTGTATCATCCCTTCTTACAGTCAGGTGTGTGTATATTGTGTGTATCATCCCTTCTTACAGTCAGGTGTGTATATTGTGTGTATCATCCCTTCTTACAGTCAGGTGTGTGTATATTGTGTGTATCATCCCTTCTTACAGTCAGGTGTGTATATTGTGTGTATCATCCCTTCTTACAGTCAGGTGTGTGTATATTGTGTGTATCATCCCTTCTTACAGTCAGGTGTGTATATCATCCCTTCTTACAGTCAGGTGTGTGTATCATCCCTTCTTACAGTCAGGTGTGTGTATCATCCCTTCTTACAGTCAGGTGTGTGTATCATCCCTTCTTACAGTCAGGTGTGTGTATCATCCCTTCTTACAGTCAGGTGTGTGTATCATCCCTTCTTACAGTCAGGTGTGTGTATCATCCCTTCTTACAGTCAGGTGTGTGTATTGTTTGTATCATCCCTTCTTACAGTCAGGTGTGTGTATATTGTATGTATCATCCCTTCTTGCAGTCAGGTGTGTATGTTGTGTGTATCATGCCTTCTTACAGTCAGGTGTGTTTCATCCCTTCTTACAGTCAGGTGTGTATATCATCCCTTCTTACAGTCAGGTGTGTATATTGTGTATATAATCCCTTCTTACAGTCAGGTGTGTATATTGTTTGTATCATCCCTTCTTACAGTCAGGTGTGTGTATATTGTATGTATCATCCCTTCTTACAGTCAGGTGTGTATATTGTATGTATCATCCCTTCTTACAGTCAGGTGTGTATGTTGTGTGTATCATCCCTTCTTACAGTCAGGTGTGTGTATCATCCCTTCTTACAGTCAGGTGTGTATATTGTGTATATCATCCCTTCTTACAGCCAGGTGTGTATATCATCCCTTCTTACAGTCAGGTGTGTGTATATCATCCCTTCTTACAGTCAGGTGTGTGTATCATCCCTTCTTACAGTCAGGTGTGTGTATCATCCCTTCTTACAGTCAGGTGTGTGTATCATCCCTTCTTACAGTCAGGTGTGTATATTGTGTATATAATCCCTTCTTACAGTCAGGTGTGTGTATCATCCCTTCTTACAGTCAGGTGTGTATATCATCCCTTCTTACAGTCAGGTGTGTGTGTATCATCCCTTCTTACAGTCAGGTGTGTATATCATCCCTTCTTACAGTCAGGTGTGTATATCATCCCTTCTTACAGTCAGGTGTGTATATCATCCCTTCTTACAGTCAGGTGTGTATATCATCCCTTCTTACAGTCAGGTGTGTATATCATCCCTTCTTACAGTCAGGTGTGTGTAAGAAGGGATGATACATACAATATACACACACCTGACTGTAAGAAGGGATGATACACACACCTGACTGTAAGAAGGGATGATACACACACCTGACTGTAAGAAGGGATGATACACACACCTGACTGTAAGAAGGGATGATACACACACCTGACTGTAAGAAGGGATGATACACACAATATACACACCTGACTGTAAGAAGGGATGATACATACAATATACAGTCAGGTGTGTATATCATCCCTTCTTACAGTCAGGTGTGTGTAAGAAGGGATGATACATACAATATACACACACCTGACTGTAAGAAGGGATGATACATACAATATACAGTCAGGTGTGTATATTGTGTGTATCATCCCTTCTTACAGTCAGGTATGTATGTTGTGTGTATCATCCCTTCTTACAGTCAGGTGTGTGTATCATGCCTTCTTACAGTCAGGTATGTATGTTGTGTGTATCATCCCTTCTTACAGTCAGGTGTGTGTATATTGTGTGTATCATCCCTTCTTACAGTCAGGTGTGTGTCATCCCTTCTTACAGTCAGGTGTGTATATTGTGTGTATCATCCCTTCTTACAGTCAGGTGTGTGTATCATCCCTTCTTACAGTCAGGTGTGTATATTGTGTGTATCATCCCTTCTTACAGTCAGGTGTGTATATTGGGGTTGGCCACACATGGAGGTGGTGGCACTCAGCTCTGCCACTGGGTGACTATACACCGTTTTTACATGCACACTTATGTAGAGCAGCATTTACCTCCATAGGCCCATGGGCTGCATTCTAATAAACACAGGTTCCCCCACAGATGTGCGTGTAGGGGCAGGCTCACCAGGGTACACATATTGATAACGGGTTCTATCAGGACATACCTGCTCTTCACTGAGGCCCAGCTCCTTTGTAAAGTTGTAAATTCCAGCAAATGTCACCAAATTGGTTATCTTCTGGCCGTAAACCACGATCCTGAAAAATAATCACAAGGATGGTTTAAAATGTTCCTCAACCAACTGGCGCTATCCTCTCAATAGTACATCAGCCTGGAGGAGGCACAGAATGCAGGTCCCCAAAGCATGCCCCTCTGCTCCACGGGAGGTTTCTCAGGTCACTAGACCTTTTTTTCACAGATCAAATAGGGATGGCCATCGATGATTCAAAATCATCGATGGTTTATGGGCAATGTTGAATACTTTTACCATTGATGGCAGAGAACCAATGGGAGACGATATTTCAATATTTTCTGGACGAGGCAGAGCATAGCCCTGCACCTGTTTTTAATTGGCCCACCATTCGCCACCATCAATGGTGGGGGGAGGTAAGTAGTTCCCCCATGACGATATTACAATAAACCTCTATATACCCCTGCCTGTACCTTCTAAAATCCTTCCTATAAACCTCTAAGGATGACGCTAATTTGCGTACGCAGTCATACAGTAAATAAAGACTCCAGACCTGGAATCTGTGGTTCCAAAGCACAAAGTGTTATTCAAGTAAAAGTACAGACAGTTACACGCAATTGATCCAGACACTATTTAGGCGCAAAAGGAATTATACAGACCCAAGTACAGTATACATACGCAGCGCTTCCGGTACCAGATGTTAGGCATCAGCAAGAAACCCCTCAGTCAGCATTCAGCAAGAAGACTAAAGACCCAGTGTTTGAGCACACATATATTTATACCCCCCCAGAATAGACAGGATAATAGAGAAGTTTGCTGCTGATGTCATTGGTTCCCAGGGGAGAAGCATCTGTTACAAAGCATTTAACAGGCTGGTTCAAATAGACTCTCCCTGCCTCTAACAGCTGGGTGTCTTTCCCTTCCCGCCCCCTGTAACATCCTAACAGTTGTTCATGAAATATATATTTTGTTGCT
Source organism: Taudactylus pleione (assembly GCA_031769625.1). Classification (NCBI taxonomy): domain Eukaryota; kingdom Metazoa; phylum Chordata; class Amphibia; order Anura; family Myobatrachidae; genus Taudactylus; species Taudactylus pleione. The sequence continues at coordinate 106,245 of JAUIMM010000693.1, read as the reverse complement.
TGTAGCCACTGCGATCCATAACTCGAGAATGCATGATGCGACCTCCCCACCGATAACACCGGAATACTGTAAAAAGAGTATGCATCAGTACGAAACCAAACACGACTTGTTTAGCATGTATAAACCCTTAGTTTAAATGCTGAGAAATAAAGATATTTGATAACTAACTGAACCAACTTAAATCATATACTTTAAAGCTTATTAAACCTTATGTGTGAATATGTAAAGTGTGAGTATTCGGGGTTTGATATGAAGATGCTAGTTAACTGGGGACAGATGCGTGCGCATTTAGCTACTAAAATGTATTTTAATTCGGGGTCTTAAGCATAATGTGTGTATGTGAAATGGTGAAAGATGCAATCGCATGATGCTAATAATTGTGCATTCGCTACTGGGCGTCATGTTAGCAGCTCAATTGTGCGTAATGTGCGGTGTTTATGCATGAGATTCCATCTATGATGGACTTAACACACACACACATATACACACACACATATACACACACACACACACACACAGTTTCAGACTGCAATGCAAATGTGATCTCCAGCTGTGAAACTAAACCATCCTGTCTGGGTATGAAACTAAAACCTGTTTGGATTCAGACAAATCCAATTGTGTAGATCAATGCCTGGATTATATTACAATTGCCAACAGGGATTCCTAATTTGTATGTAAAACACTTAGTTTCTGGTACATTGTCTATTCTATTTAGATTATCAAAAACATTGCCATCTGTTCTTAGCTCGTGAGTTGCAACTTAAAGTGACGCTGGTCGCAAAATGGCGTCTTGCAGATTCTTGTTTCTAAAATGGAGTCTAGCTGCCATTCGCAAGATGGCGTCGCGCACGCTTCAATTTTAAACTGATCTTGTCTCAGCCAATTATCCAGCTTTGACACCCACTACCCCCACCCCCTCTCGGAGCCTCTGATTTTTAATTATGTTATTCAAAAGGAAATAGAATACAGCCATGTCCTTTTTTCCTTTACAGAATCATACACCATTTTCACAATAAGTATCGTTTTCTGAAAACAGTCATTTTTATCATTTTGCTATTTTAGGTGCACTGCTTTTTATAGCCTGCAGGTGTCACTGTTTCCAGCATTTTCTATAAAACTATTTGGTGAGTGTGCAGGAGACTTTGTTTGTAGTCTGTTACTTCTTGCACTCTGCCAATGTAACCTCTAATTATATACGAGGGTGAGTCAAAAATTATCTGCACTCCATTTATATTAAAACTGCTGTTGGACGCAGTCTCACCAACGCTTTCTGTACTAGGTCGCTGTCTGCCCCAGACACTGCTGTGCCGGTTTGAACATGTTACGTCAGTTCATTTGTGACTGCAGTGCAAGAAAAAAATGGCTGCCCCACTTGTGATTTGCACGAAAGAAGAGCAGCGTGCAGTGATTCGGTTTTTTGTGGTCTGAGGGTGTGTTTAGTGCCAATATTTAGTGATGACTTTGTGCACAGTATGGAGAAAGTGTTTTGTGGCGAAGAAGTGTGTATGAATGGATAGAGAAGTTCAAAGAAGCTCGCACAAGTGTCAGCTACGAAGAAGGAGCCGGATGCCCGTCCACGTCTGACGACAACATTGAGCGTGCACATGAACCGATTCTGTTAGATAGATGACTGACAGGGCTTCGGATTTGCAACATAATCCACTAAGAGGATTCATGTCTGATGAAGAGGTGAAGACAGCGGTGCATTTGTGGCTCGCAGCTCAGCCTATAACAATTTTAGTGAGGGAATAAGAAAGCTCGTTGACAGATGAACAAGGTGTACTGAAAAGCCGGCAGATTATGTAAAAAATTTATATAATTGTCTGGCTGTAGAATTTATTTTAATCAACTTTCACAACAGTGCGGATAATTTTTCACTAATTTGGTCATTTGTATTTTGTGTTCAGAGGATTCATAAATATCCAGTTATTATTATTAGTGTTTATTTATGAGACAACAAATTTCCATAGTGACATAACAGAGCAAAAATACAAAACAGGGAAATGAAAGTTACAGAATAGAATATATAGACAATTACATGCACAGACCTACAAATACTACTCAGGGCTGTAACTAGGGGAGTATGAGCTCTGCCATCGCACAGGACCCAGAGGCCTACACCGTGACCCAAGCACCTGAATGTGGCTGTACAGCTGCCTGGAGCCTCCCGAGTCCTCTATCCAGAGCCGGCGGCCCCTTCCCCTAGGTATGACATCAAAGGTTTAAGGGGCAGGGTTGGAAGAGGGAACACTGCCCCCTCCTGTTATCTAGGGGGAGATTCTTTTTCTGTGCACTACAGACATCTGTTGTATAAAACCCCTGGCAGCCCCTAAGTTACTGACATGACAGGTAACCAAGAACTTCTCACCTGTCATAGGGGCAGTTTGTACTCTCTCTCACTGTTGTGTCCGCGTTATCGCTGATCAGCCAATGAAAATCTGGGTCTGTGTATAAGCGAAGAGTTTTCCTTTTCTTCTTAGACAGAAAACTGCAGCCAGCATTAAAATCCCCCATAAAAATCACATTCTGTTATTAATAGAGGAAGATATGAAGCGAGAAATGGAAATCAGACATTAATGGGATCAGTCGTGGGTGTAACTACCATAGGTGTAAGGGGTGCAGCTGCTATAGGACCCAGAGCTGAGGGGTCATCTTCCTTGTCACATGGGTGTAACTACCATAGGTGTAAGGGGTGCAGCTGCTATAGGACCCAGAGCTGAGGGGGGCCATCTTCCTTGTCACATGGGTGTAACTACCATAGGTGTAAGGGGTGCAGCTGCTATAGGACCCAGAGCTGAGGGGGCATCTTCCTTGTCACATGGGTGTAACTACCATGTCCCCTCAGCTGCTGTAGGGCCCAGAGCTGAGGGGACATCTTCCTTGTCACATAGGTATAACTACCATAGGTGTAAGGGGTGCAGCTGCTATAGGGCCCAGAGCTGAGGGGCCATCTTCCTTGTCACATGGGTGTAACTACCATAGGTGTAAAGTGTGCAGCTGCTATAGGACCCAGAGCTGAGGGGGCATCTTCCTTGTCACATGGGTGTAACTACCATAGGTGTAAGGGGTGCAGCTGCTATAGGGCCCAGAGCTGAGGGGCCATCTTCCTTGTCACATGGGTGTAACTACCATAGGTGTAAGGGGGCAGCTGCTATAGGGCCCAGAGCTGTGGGGCCCATCTTCCTTGTCACATGGGTGTAACTACCATAGGTGTAAGGGGTGCAGCTGCTACAGGACCCAGAGCTGAGGGGGCATCTTCCTTGTCATATGGGTGTAACTACCATGTCCCCTCAGCTGCTGTAGGGCCCAGAGCTGAGGGGACATCTTCCTTGTCACATGGGTGTAACTACCATAGGTGTAAGGGGGCCATCTTCCTTGTCACATAGGTATAACTACCATAGGTGTAAGGGGTGCAGCTGCTATAGGGCCCAGAGCTGAGGGGCCATCTTCCTTGTCACATGGGTGTAACTACCATAGGTGTAAAGTGTGCAGCTGCTATAGGACCCAGAGCTGAGGGGGCATCTTCCTTGTCACATGGGTGTAACTACCATAGGTGTAAGGGGTGCAGCTGCTATAGGGCCCAGAGCTGAGGGGCCATCTTCCTTGTCACATGGGTGTAACTACCATAGGTGTAAGGGGGCAGCTGCTATAGGGCCCAGAGCTGAGGGGGCATCTTCCTTGTCACATGGGTGTAACTACCATAGGTGTAAGGGGTGCAGCTGCTGTAGGGCCCAGAGCTGAGGGGACATCTTCCTTGTCACATTGGTGTAACTACCATAGGTGTAAGGGGGCCATCTTCCTTGTCACATAGGTATAACTACCATAGGTGTAAGGGGTGCAGCTGCTATAGGGCCCAGAGCTGAGGGGCCATCTTCCTTGTCACATAGGTATAACTACCATAGGTGTAAGGGGAGCAGCTGCTATAGGGCCCAGAGCTGAGGGGGCATCTTCCTTGTCACATGGGTGTAACTACCATAGGTGTAAGGGGTGCAGCTGCTATAGGGCCCAGAGCTGAGGGGCCCATCTTCCTTGTCACATGGGTGTAACTACCATAGGTGTGAGGGGAGCAGCTGCTATAGGGCCCAGAGCTGAGGGGGCCATCTTCCTTGTCACATGGGTGTAACTACCATAGGTGTAAGGAGGGCAGCTACTATAGGGCCCAGAGCTGAGGGGACCATCTTCCTTGTCACATGGGTGTAACTACCATAGGTGTAAGGGGTGCAGCTGCTATAGGGCCCAGAGATGAGGGGGCCATCTTCCTTGTCACATGGGTGTAACTACCATAGGTGTAAGGGGTGCAGCTGTTACAGGGCCCAGAGCTGAGGGGGCAATCTTCCTTGTCACATGGGTGTAACTACCATAGGTGTAAGGGGTGCAGCTGCTATAGGGCCCAGAGCTGAGGGGCCACCTTCCTTGTCACATGGGTGTAACTACCATAGGTGTAAGGGGTGCAGCTGCTATAGTGCCCAGAGCTGAGGGGCCATCTTCCTTGTCACATGGGTGTAACTACCATAGGTGTAAGGGGTGCAGCTGCTATAGGGCCCAGAGCTGAGGGGCCATCTTCCTTGTCACATGGGTGTAACTACCATAGGTGTAAGGGGTGCAGCTGCTATAGGGCCCAGAGCTGAGGGGCCATCTTCCTTGTCACATGGGTGTAACTACCATAGGTGTAAGGGGTGCAGCTGCTATAGGGCCCAGAGCTGAGGGGGCCATCTTCCTTGTCACATGGGTGTAACTACCATAGTTGTAAGGGGTGCAGCTGCTATAGGGCCCAGAGCTGAGGGGGCCATCTTCCTTGTCACATGGGTGTAACTACCATAGGTGTAAGGGGAGCAGCTGCTATAGGGCCCAGAGCTGAGGGCGTCCATCTTCCTTGTCACATGGGTGTAACTACCATAGGTGTAAGGGGAGCAGCTGCTATACGGCCCAGAGCTGAGGGGGCCATCTTCCTTGTCACATGGGTGTAACTACCATAGGTGTAAGGGGTGCAGCTGCTATAGGGCTCAGAGCTGAGGGGACATCTTCCTTGTCACATGGGTGTAAATACCATAGGTGTAAGGGGTGCAGCTGCTATAGGGCTCAGAGCTGAGGGGGACCCATCTTCCTTGTCACATGGGTGTAACTACCATAGGTGTAAGGGGTGCAGCTGCTATAGGGCCCAGAGCTGAGGGCGTCCATCTTCCTTGTCACATGGGTGTAACTACCATAGGTGTAAGGGGAGCAGCTGCTATACGGCACAGAGCTGAGGGGGCCATCTTCCTTGTCACATGGGTGTAACTACCATAGGTGTAAGGGGTGCAGCTGCTATAGGGCTCAGAGCTGAGGGGACATCTTCCTTGTCACATGGGTGTAAATACCATAGGTGTAAGGGGTGCAGCTGCTATAGGGCTCAGAGCTGAGGGGGACCCATCTTCCTTGTCACATGGGTGTAACCACCATAGGTGTAAGGGGTGCAGCTGCTATAGTGCCCAGAGCTGAGGGGCCCATCTTCCTTGTCACATGGGTGTAACCACCATAGGTGTAAGGGGTGCAGCTGCTATTGGGCCCAGAGCTGAGGGGCCATCTTCCTTGTCACATGGGTGTAACTACCATAGGTGTAAGGGGAGCAGCTGCTATAGGGCCCAGAGCTGAGGGGGCCATCTTCCTTGTCACATGGGTGTAACTACCATAGGTGTAAGGGGTACAGCTGCTATAGGGCACAGAGCTGAGGGGGCCATCTTCCTTGTCACATGGGTGTAACTTCCATAGGTGTAAGGGGAGCAGCTGCTATAGGGCCCAGAGCTGAGGGCGTCCATCTTCCTTGTCACATGGGTGTAACTACCATAGGCGTAAGGGGTACAGCTGCTATAGGGCACAGAGCTGAGGGGGCCATCTTCCTTGTCATAGTTACATGTGTTATATACATTGATCACCATTGAGTGGTACATAAGGGCCCTTACACACTTTTACTACGGAGCCTTCAAATACCTAGTTACGCCCCTGGCACTGATCTGTAAGTAAGACGACTGAATTACAGGAGACAACATTGCAGCCTTATTATAGGACCAGATCAGGCAGCTCAAGCTTTTCAGCCAGTCTGCATAATCATCCGGATGATAACTAGGTCCCATGCAGTGGATGTCCCCTCTATATGTAAGTGTCCCTGATAAATTCAGCAAATGATAGGGGGCCCAAATAAACATTTGTATTATTGTTACCATATTACTAATATTAATTTTAGGGTATTTGGATATACAAGAATCAGAACAGGAGCAGGCAGGCATTAGGGTTAGGGTATTTGCTCCTGTACTGATTCTTCTATATCCAAATACCCTAACCCTAATGTCTGCCTGTCTGCTCCTGTACTGATTCTTGTATATCCAGACAGGCAGACATTAGGTTTAGGGTATTTGGACATACAAGAATCAGTACAGGAGCAGGCAGACATTAGGGTTAGGGTATTTGGATATACAAGAATCAGTACAGGAGCAGGCAGACATTAGGGTTAGGGTATTTGGATATACAAGAATCAGTACAGGAGCAGGCAGGCAGGCATTAGGGTTAGGGTATTTGGATATACAAGAATCAGTACAGGAGCAGGCCGACATTAGGGTTAGGGTATTTGGATATACAAGAATCAGTACAGGAGCAGACAGGCATTAGGGTTAGGGTATTTGGACATACAAGAATCAGTACAAGAGCAGGCAGACATTAGGGTTAGGGTATTTGGATATACAAGAATCAGTACAGGAGCAGACAGGCATTAGGGTTAGGGTATTTGGATATACAAGAATCAGTACAGGAGCAGGCAGACATTAGGGTTAGGGTATTTGGATATACAAGAATCAGTACAGGAGCAGGCAGACATTAGGGTATTTGGATATACAAAAATCAGTACAGGAGCAGGCAGACATTAGGGTTAGGGTATTTGGATATACAAGAATCAGTACAGGAGCAGGCCGACATTAGGGTTAGGGTATTTGGATATACAAGAATCAGTACAGGAGCAGGCAGACATTAGGGTTAGGGTATTTGGACATACAAGAATCAGTACAGGAGCAGGCATTAGGGTTAGGGTATTTGGGTATACAAGAATCAGTACAAAAGGAGGCAGACATTAGGGTTTATTTACTTTGGAAGACCAGCGACTTTGAACATCCACAAATACATCATAAAGAGCCTCTATTTCCAGCGCAGCTTTCTCCGGCTCCGTGTGCTGTGGGATCAGAACCAAGTCCTGTAGGTCTGGGGATAGCAGAGACATAGAGATGCATTAATGGTAACAATGCATGTGATGGAATGCTTGGGACTATCTATTCTGACAGAGACAGCACAAATCTGGCCTGGTTGTAGAATTACAGGATTGTGACTGGAGATTGTGACAGGGGGGCCAGGTGTTTCTTTTGGCCAGTGTTGAGAAGCTGCTGATTGCAGGCACCTGTCAGTTAGTTTGTGGTAAAAGGGCTTTAGACACAAGAGACAGGGCTCCTGATGGTGGACAAGCTGTCCAGGTGATAGGCCAGGTATGGCTACTGTTAGGGGTCCTGGGTCTGAGGGTCTGCTAAAGAACTTGTGTTGCTGTATGTAAAGACTCTGAACCTTGTCTGACTGTAAAGAAATAACCTGTCCTGTGAATCCTGCACTTGCATGTAAAACTGCCTGTGGGTAAAAATAAACTTATCTTGGATTTTATTCCAGTCACATTATTTATCTCTCATATCTAGCATTCCCACTAGGCTGTTTTAGCGGGGCGCCGCACCCTGCCACTTACATAATCAATTTTTTGTCATGCATAATCCTGATTATTCCTTTATAGCACTAGAATCCAATGTACAGATAATTCCTCTCTGCTTGATGGATTCACTCCACAACCCAACGCGTTTCGTCCGTTAGGACTTCATCAGGGAAATACAATTTTGAAGAAAAGATTCAAAAATAGAGATCTGGTAAATTGATGTATGTAGATCAATAAAATTCTGGCAGCCACGCCCCCGGCACGCCCACCAGCCACGCCCCCTGTCACTCACCATCGACAGCACGCCCTCTTTGGTGCGAGACCCATAACGACGGCTTGGCCGTCGTTATTCGGGTCTCGCACATGCGCACGACGGAGCCGCCTCCGTCGTACGAATGCGCACTTGGGCAACATCGACCCACTCAGCCGTATGTTTGCCTGCAGCTCTTCACGGATGCTGCAGGATCCTCAGGTTTTGGGTGGCGATTGGTGTTTTTCGGCTTGGCCGGCAGAATGGGTGCAGGCAGGACTGACCAAGAGCTTGCTCCAGCTGGAATAGTTTCCCATGGTGTCATCGGTTGCGTGATCGTTCCATCGTGTTTTGGTGCGATAACCTGGGTGTAGTACATGCGATCATTAACCAAAGATAGTCATCGCTACCAGTGCTGCATCTCCTTACTTGGCTAGTCCTGCGCGCTTTGCAATTTAACATACTGTTTACAGCCAATCATGTGCCGGGTACTGACAATTCCATTGCAGATGCGCTCTCCAGGCAGGATTGGGGGAGGTTTCGTGAATTAGCACCGTACGCGGGTTGAGTGGTGAGCCTTGTCCATTTAATTGTTGGCAGATCATCAGACCAAAATGGAAGATCTCGGACTTCGGTCCGTGGCCCCACAGACGTTGACTGCCTACCAGACATCTTGGCAACAGTGGGAGAACTTTTTGCAAGGATGGAGTTCGTCAGCTAGATCTCGTTATGCTAATATGGTCGCTTTTGTATGGTTTTTGTTAGATTCCGGCAGGTCGTGGGCTTATGTTGCCCAGAGACTTGCCAGGATTTCATTTTTTCTGAGCTTAGCGGGACAGAGAGACATCACTAAGGGTTTTTTAATACAAAGGGCCCTTAGGGGTTGGTCTCGCGCTATGCCTACCATGGATGATCAGCGTCGTCCTATTGGTTCTGATTTGTTAGCGCGGCTAGGTGAAAGCTTGACAGTCATTTGTTCCACGCAGTTCGAGGTTCTTTTATTCCACCTCACTTTGCGATGGCCTTTCACTGCGCTTTTCGCATCAGCGAGCTGGTTGCGGCTTTGCGTCACGCTCAAACCCCTCTGCTACGTTCCCACATTCTGCTGCATGATACAATGTTGTGCCGTATTCGGCATTCTAAGACCGATCAGATGGGTAGGGGTCACTGGGTGTCCCTGAAGTCCTGTCCTGATGACAGGATTTGTCCGGTTCACTTGGCCTCCCAATATGCTCTCTGCCGGCCAATGTGCCGGGGACTTGGCTCATGCATGAGGATGGATCTCCTCTGACTAAATTACAATTTCGATCGGTCTTCCATCACTGCATTCGGCACCTCGGGCTGTCCCCTTCGGAGTACGGCACCCATTCTTTTAGAATCTGTGCCGCAACTTCTGCGGCCTCTTCGGGTCTTTCTTCACAGGAGATCCAGGCTCTCGGAAGATGGAAATCCAATGACTACAGAAGATATGTTCGTGTGGAACCATAAATTGTTATACTTTATTCGTTTTGACTTAAGTGCCTTGGCCAACTCGCCGCCTTACCAGTGGGGGTCCCGAGAGATTTTGCCCTGTTTTTGCCCTGCTTTGGACATTGATCGGTTAGCTTAAAATAAAATGAATAAACAAAAGAAGCTATAAAAAGGAAAATGTTTACAATAGAAAAGATCCAGCAGGTGTTTTGTAGGTTTTCACCTCGGGTCAAGTCTTCCTCCCCCCTCCCAATCCTCCTTTATGATTTGACATGTTGCATATATACTTATCTATTATATTTCTGTATATTTGCAGGTTTCCAGGATACTAGGCCCATTTGGTGTATTGGAGACTTATTTTTTGGGCTGGGCAGTCAACCTTTGCAATGGACGCCCGTGTTCCTGCGTTGGGAGAGTGGTAGGTGGTTGGGGCAGAGGGGCATGCTGTGGGAAGCTTTGTTGCGCAGCTTGCACAGGTCAGTGGCTGATTTCGGAGCCCCCTTAGTGTTAATTATTCATCTCGGGGGCAATGATTTGGGTCAGCGAACTTCTTTAGAGCTGCGCCATGCGATTGTTCGTGACTTGAGGGAGGTGGTTCGGCTATGGCCTAACTGCCTGTTAGTATGGTCCTCTATCATCGCCAGGCTTTCCTGGCGCTATTGTTATAGTAGCGTGGCTTTCCTGGCGCTATTGTTATAGTAGCGTGGCTTTCCTGGCGCTATTGTTATAGTAGCGTGGCTTTCCTGGCGCTATTGTTATAGTAGCGTGGCTTTCCTGGCGCTATTGTTATAGTAGCGTGGCTTTCCTGGCGCTATTGTTATAGTAGCGTGGCTTTCCTGGCGCTATTGTTATAGTAGCGTGGCTTTCCTGGCGCTATTGTTATAGTAGCGTGGCTTTCCTGGCGCTATTGTTATAGTAGCGTGGCTTTCCTGGCGCTATTGTTATAGTAGCGTGGCTTTGGACAGGTCCAGGAGGAAAGTGAACAAATGGGTGGCAAGGCACGTGCTGGAGTTGGGGGGCTAGTGGTGCATCATCCTTTAATTCTGATCCAGGATGCCCATCTTTTTCGTAGGGATGGGGTACATCTCACTGAGGAGGGTCATTTTTTGTTTCTGGAAGGCATATTTTCAGTATTAAGAGGTTTATTTAGTTAGTATGGTGGTGAGCTGCTTCTTTACTGAGAACCGCTGTGGCGGGAAAGACCGGCAATATTGAAGCGCCCATCTTGCGGCAGTAATAGCGGTACGCTCCCCTTCAATGCACTAATAGGCTGATTTCACACTATTGGGGTCAGCGGCACCTCTTGACCGAGCCAGATGAATGGTGCATTGGCATGGGTGTTGGGGCAGCATCACTTGCTCTGATAGTTGGCCCTTGCAAGTTTTAAGATCACACTTACCCTTGTCTGGGATAGTTGGCCCTCACAAGTTGTGATTTACTTCCGGCCTAAGACAAGTGGACGCTGGTTGTTTGCCGTTCTTTCTCCTGCCACCATACCTACCATTGTAACTAAATAAAGCTGACCATTTAATTTAAACGGCATAACTTGGTCTCGTGTGTTTATTTTAGTTAAGTTAATTTTAGTTTACGGGTCACATCTATCATCTGACGATCGAAAGTTTAATAGTTAGGGAAGGAAAAGCACATGGGTGAAGAGGGCCCTGCTCATGAGAGCTTACATTCTAAAGGGTAGGGGTAGACAGACAGGGGTGACACAGATGGGCTGGATTGTGAGCATGGGAGTGTTACGATGAAAGACTTTTATGAAGTAGTGGGTCTTGAGAGCCCGTTTGAAGATTTGCAGAGAGGTGGAGAGTTTGACAGTGAGAGTTAGACAATTCCAGAGGTGGGGAGCAGCACGGGCAAAATCTTGCAGGCAGTCATGGGAAGAAGTAATCAGTTGGCAGGAGAAGTGGCATTTATTAGAGGAGCGAAGAGGGCAGACGGGAGAGTGAAGGGAGAGGAGGTCAGAGATGTAAATGGGACAGTAATGGGTGAGGGCTTTGTAACCAAGTGTGAGAACCTTGAATTGGGTTCTAAAAGAGAAAGGGAGCCTGAGGGCTCGTAGGAGAGGGGAGGTAGATGTAGAGTGTTTGGAGATGAAGATGAGACGAGCAGCAGCATTGAGGACAGACTGGAGAGGAGAGATGGGATTTGGGGAGGGCAGATAGGAGGAGGTTACATTAGTCCAATCTGGAGAGGACCAGTGACTGGATGAGGGTTATAGTAGCATACTGGGTAAGAAAGGGTCTAATCCTGGGAATATTTTTGAGATGGAAACAGCAGGACTGAGAGGTTCTGTATATGTGCTGGGAAGGAGAGGGAGGAGTACAGGATAACGCCACGATAGCGCACTTTGGGGCTAGAGGAGATAGTTGTGGTGTCAATAGCTTATGAAGTTGGGGGAAGTGAGGTTATATGGGAGGGTGGGACGACGATCCGCTCAGTCTTAGACATCCAGGAAGAAAGCACTGGGACATCCAGGAAGAGACAGCAGAGAGACATTTACAGAGACAAGTGAGGAGAGAAGGGGGAGAGACCAGAGGAGGAGAGGTAGATCTGAGTATTATCAGCATAAAGATGATATCGGAGGCCAAAAGAGCGGATGAACCCTGCCGCCTGTGTGTGATGCCGCCTGTGTGTGATGCTGCGACTCTCAGTCATAGTCCTGCCGCCTGTGTGTGATGCCGCCTGTGTGTGATGCTGCGACTCAGTCATAGCCCTGCCGCCTGTGTGTGATGCTGCGATTCTGTCATAGCCCTGCCGCCTGTGTGTAATGCCGCCTGTGTGTGATGCTTCTCAGTCATAGCCCTGCCGCCTGTGTGTGATGCTTCTCAGTCATAGCCCTGCCGCCTGTGTGTGATGCCGCCTGTGTGTGATGCTTCTCAGTCATAGCCCTGCCGCCTGTGTGTAATGCCGCCTGTGTGTGATGCTTCTCAGTCATAGCCCTGCCGCCTGTGTGTGATGCTTCTCAGTCATAGCCCTGCCGCCTGTGTGTGATGCCGCCTGTGTGTGATGCTTCTCAGTCATAGCCCTGCCGCCTGTGTGTAATGCCGCCTGTGTGTGATGCTTCTCAGTCATAGCCCTGCCGCCTGTGTGTGATGCCGCCTGTGTGTGATGCTTCTCAGTCATAGTCCTGCCGCCTGTGTGTGATGCCGCCTGTGTGTGATGCTTCTCAGTCATAGCCCTGCCGCCTGTGTGTGATGCTGCGACTCTCAGTCATAGTCCTGCCGCCTGTGTGTGATGCCGCCTGTGTGTGATGCTTCTCAGTCATAGCCCTGCCGCCTGTGTGTGATGCTGCCTGTGTGTGATGCTGCGACTCTGTCATAGCCCTGCCGCCTGTGTGTGATGCCGCCTGTGTGTGATGCTGCGACTCTCAGTCATAGTCCTGCCACCTGTGTGTGATGCCGCCTGTGTGTGATGCTGCGACTCTGTCATAGCCCTGCCGCCTGTGTGTGATGCCGCCTGTGTGTGATGCTTCTCAGTCATAGCCCTGCCGCCTGTGTGTGATGCTGCGACTCTCAGTCATAGCCCTGCCGCCTGTGTGTGATGCCGCCTGTGTGTGATGCTTCTCAGTCATAGCCCTGCCGCCTGTGTGTGATGCCGCCTGTGTGTGATGCTGCGACTCTCAGTCATAGTCCTGCCAGCTGTGTGTGATGCTGCGACTCTGTCATAGCCCTGCCACCTGTGTGTGATGCTGCGACTCTGTCATAGCCCTGCCGCCTGTGTGTGATGCCGCCTGTGTGTGATGCTTCTCAGTCATAGCCCTGCCGCCTGTGTGTGATGCCGCCTGTGTGTGATGCTGCGACTCAGTCATAGCCCTGCTGCCTATGTGTGATGCTTCTCAGTCATAGCCCTGCCGCCTGTGTGTGATGCTGCGACTCTGTCATAGCCCTGCCGCCTGTGTGTGATGCCGCCTGTGTGTGATGCTTCTCAGTCATAGCCCTGCCGCCTGTGTGTGATGCCGCCTGTGTGTGATGCTGCGACTCTCAGTCATAGCCCTGCCGCCTATGTGTGATGCTTCTCAGTCATAGCCCTGCCGCCTGTGTGTGATGCTGCGACTCTCAGTCATAGCCCTGCCGCCTGTGTGTGATGCCGCGACTCTGTCATAGCCCTGCCGCCTGTGTGTGATGCCGCCTGTGTGATGCTTCTCAGTCATAGCCCTGCCGCCTGTGTGTGATGCTGCGACTCAGTCATAGCCCTGCCGCCTGTGTGTGATGCTGCCTGTGTGTGATGCTGCGACTCTGTCATAGCCCTGCCGCCTGTGTGTGATGCCGCCTGTGTGTGATGCTGCGACTCTCAGTCATAGCCCTGCCGCCTATGTGTGATGCTTCTCAGTCATAGCCCTGCCGCCTGTGTGTGATGCTGCGACTCTCAGTCATAGCCCTGCCGCCTATGTGTGATGCTTCTCAGTCATAGCCCTGCCACCTGTGTGTGATGCTGCGACTCTCAGTCATAGCCCTGCCGCCTGTGTGTGATGCCGCCTGTGTGTGATGCTTCTCAGTCATAGCCCTGCCGCCTGTGTGTGATGCCGCCTGTGTGATGCTGCGACTCTCAGTCATAGCCCTGCCGCCTATGTGTGATGCTTCTCAGTCATAGCCCTGCCACCTGTGTGTGATGCTGCGACTCTCAGTCATAGCCCTGCCGCCTGTGTGTGATGCCGCGACTCTCAGTCATAGCCCTGCCGCCTGTGTGTGATGCCGCCTGTGTGTGATGCTTCTCAGTCATAGCCCTGCCGCCTGTGTGTGATGCCGCCTGTGTGTGATGCTGCGACTCTCAGTCATAGCCCTGCCGCCTATGTGTGATGCTTCTCAGTCATAGCCCTGCCGCCTGTGTGTGATGCTGCGACTCTGTCATAGCCCTGCCGCCTGTGTGTGATGCCGCCTGTGTGTGATGCTTCTCAGTCATTACCCTGCCGCCTGTGTGTGATGCTTCTCAGTCATAGCCCTGCCGCCTATGTGTGATGCTTCTCAGTTATAGCCCTGCCGCCTATGTGTGATGCTTCTCAGTCATAGCCCTGCCGCCTGTGTGTGATGCCGCCTGTGTGATGCTGCGACTCTCAGTCATAGCCCTGCTGCCTATGTGTGATGCTGCGACTCTCAGTCATAGCCCTGCCGCCTGTGTGTGATGCTGCGACTCTCAGTCATAGTCCTGCCACCTGTGTGTGATGCCGCCTGTGTGTGATGCTTCTCAGTCATAGCCCTGCCGCCTGTGTGTGATGCCGCCTGTGTGTGATGCTGCGACTCTCAGTCATAGTCCTGCCGCCTGTGTGTGATGCCGCATGTGTGATGCCGCCTGTGCGTGATGCTGCGACTCTCAGTCATAGTCCTGCCACCTGTGTGTGATGTCACCTATGTGTGATGCCGCCTGTGCGTGATGCTGCGACTCTGTCATAGTCCTGCCACCTATGTGTGATGCCGCCTGTGTGTGATGCTTCTCAGTCATAGCCCTGCCGCCTGTGTGTGATGCCACCTATGTGTGATGCCGCCTGTGTGTGATGCTTCTCAGTCATAGCCCTGCCGCCTGTGTGTGATGCTGCGACTCTGTCATAGCCCTGCCGCCTGTGTGTGATGCCGCCTGTGTGTGATGCTTCTCAGTCATAGCCCTGCCGCCTGTGTGTGATGCCGCCTGTGTGTGATGCCGCCTGTGTGTGATGCTTCTCAGTCATAGCCCTGCCGCCTGTGTGTGATGCCACCTATGTGTGATGCCGCCTGTGTGTGATGCTTCTCAGTCATAGTCCTGCCACCTATGTGTGATGCTGCCTGTGTGTGATGCTTCTCAGTCATAGCCCTGCCGCCTGTGTGTGATGCCACCTATGCGTGATGCCGCCTGTGCGTGATGCTGCGACTCTCAGTCATAGCCCTGCCGCATGTGTGTGATGCTGCGACTCTGTCATAGCCCTGCCGCCTGTGTGTGATGCCGCCTGTGTGTGATGCTTCTCAGTCATAGCCCTGCCGCCTGTGTGATGCTGCGACTCTCAGTCATAGCCCTGCCGCCTGTGTGTGATGCCGCCTGTGTGTGATGCCGCCTGTGTGTGATGCTTCTCAGTCATAGTCCTGCCACCTGTGTGTGATGCCGCCTGTGTGTGATGCCACCTATGCGTGATGCCGCCTGTGAGTGATGCCGCGACTCTCAGTCATAGTCCTGCCACCTGTGTGTGATGCCGCCTGTGCGTGATGCCGCGACTCTCAGTCATAGCCCTGCCGCCTCTGCATAGCACTGTGGGGGGACGGGAGAACGGCGCCTTACAGTGGTCCCTGCATCTTATAGTGTGTGTGTAAATAGTCTGCAGCCACTGACCTGCTGACTGCAGAGTAAAGGAGACCACATAAGGCTCCCGAGCAAAGACATCTGGCCTGGATGGGTCATTATCCGCATAGTTGTATTTGTCCCTCACTGAGATCTTGTCTGATCTGAGGGAAAAAGAGGAAAAATGTTAAGAAATTGGAAGGAACATTATTATTATTATTATAATTTATTTATATGGTTTCAGTTATTCTCAGTGCTGTACATAGGGCTAAGACATACAACAAGTTGCATAGGTACAACCTAATGCAGACATTTAAGCTGAGACACCTGACAGACCCGGCGACCTAACGATTGGTAAAGCATCAGTCAGTTGGATGGTTGGAGGAAAGTCTGTCTAAGAGCCGTATTCATTACGGATCGCAACTGCGAATGCAATATCGATTATGCTCGCAGTCTCACTGCGCTAGAATGCTAATCCATTGCAATAGCTATGACATTGCAGCACACATAAGGACGCCCACCTTACCTTACACACATCCGTAATACTTAGCAAGACTGAGACACCATCAGTAACATGGAGTACTATCACATCCTCACACACACTTACACAGGCTCTGACCTTACTCAGGAATTACTAACCTCATCACACACAGTGATTACACAAGACTGAGACACCATCAGTAACATGGAGTACCATCACATCCTCACACACACTTACACAGGCTCTGACCTTACTCAGGAATTACTAACCTCATCACACACAGTGATTACACAAGACTGAGACACTATCAGTAACATGGAGTACCATCACATCCTCACACACACTTACACAGGCTCTGACCTTACTCAGGAATTACTAACCTCATCACACACAGTGATTACACAAGACTGAGAAACCATCAGTAACATGGAGTACCATCACATCCTCACACACACTTACACAGGCTCTGACCTTACTCAGGAATTACTAACCTCATCACACAGTGATTACACAAGACTGAGAGACCATCAGTAACATGGAGTACCATCACAGCCTCACACACACTTACACAGGCTCTGACCTTACTCAGGAATTACTAACCTCATCACACGCAGTGATTACACAAGACTGAGACACCATCAGTAACATGGAGTACCATCACAGCCTCACACACACTTACACAGGCTCTGACCTTACTCAGGAATTACTAACCTCATCACACGCAGTGAGTACTCAGACTGCGTATGGCATCGCAGTGGATAATTTATGCACGCCCATGCAACAGCGTTCAAATGAGCTGACACGCCTGTGTTTCACCGACCCCCCCCTCCGTCACCACCCCCAAACGGTACTTCCTGTCAATCACTCTGCGATGGGTCTGTGTAGTGATCGCAGTCCCATTTGCAGTGCAGTGTTCGCACATGCGTACTGCGATGCATACGCAGAACGAAAAAAAATCAGCCGATTGCGTGTGTAATGGGAGTTGCGATCCTTGTTGAATCAGGCCCTATGTATGGCCAACTAAAACAGTGCTCCACCAACCTAACCAACTTCTCCATCAGACCAGCCAACTTCTCCCCAACTTGTGATGTCACAGACGTAGGTGGCCAGGTTCTGCCTACTGCTGCAGGTTTTCAATACATATTTGTCGTTTTTAATTATTTTATTGACCATAAAACACAAAGGGGTCTATTTATCAAGCAAACTGAGGATGCTCCACCTGCCTGTATACACAGAGAGATGCGGCAGGTATATACATACACAGATGCGGCTGACACACTGACGTGCATTACATACATACAGACAGACTGACGTGCATTACATACATACAGACCGACTGACGTGCATTACATACAGACCGACTGATGTGCATTACATACAGACAGACTGATGTGCATTACATACAGACAGACTGATGTGCATTACATACAGACAGACTGATGTGCATTACATACAGACAGACATACTGATGTGCATTTGGACTTTTTTGAAGTTCAAATTAGATCTTGCACTCTGAGGTCCCTGGATGGTTCCATAATACATGCCGAGTCCTATAAAAGTTAGGTATGGAATCTCCACCCATTACACCTCATTACTCTGTAATACATCATGTAATATTTGTGATTATAGTCACATATTACGCCTAGCTCGTACTAAGAAGGACACCAATCAGTCATTCTATAACAGCAGCCTATCCGTCATCTGAATGTCTGCATGGTCATGTAAGTCTGAGCCCACCATCCACAAATGGAGATTAACAACGCCAACTCTCTGCAGGTGCAATGCCTAATTGGTTTGTGAATGACTGATACTTTGGAGAAGTGAATATGTGATGATTATACTGTCAGTGTACCAGACTGGTGTGTTTTATTGTAGGGAAGTCACTAACATCATATCATGGCACTCACTTGTACAAAAACACGTATTGTTCGGTGTATGACTTTCGGCCAAGTGGTGGACTGCTCACGGCCAGGAACAGGTCCTGCGGGCTATAAGGAAAAAGACAAGATTAAAGAGATCGACACCTTCTCAAACTCTTCAAATCTTTTACCCCTTCCACTTCCATTCCCATAGCCTCTTCCTGATCCTCTTCCACTCCCTATACCCCCCTCTTCCTCAACTTCTTCCACTTCCTATACCCCCCTCTTCCTCAATTTCTTCCAATCCCTATACCCCCCTCTTCCTGATCCTCTTCCACTCCCTATACCCCCCCTCCTCCTGATCCTCTTCCACTCCCTATACCCCCCCTCTTCCTCAACTTCTTCCACTCCCTATACCCCCCCTCTTCCTCAACTTCTTCCACTCCCTATAACCCCCTCTTTCACTCCCTATACCCCCCTCTTCCTGATCCTATTCCACTTCCTATACCCCCCCTCTTCCTCAATTTCTTCCACTCCCTATACCCCCCTCTTCCTGATCCTCTTCCACTCCCTATACCCCCCCTCTTCCTGATCCTATTCCACTTCCTATACCCCCCCTCTTCCTCAATTTCTTCCACTCCCTATACCCCCCTCTTCCTGATCCTCTTCCACTCCCTATATCCCCCCTCTTCCTGATCCTCTTCCACTCCCTATACCCCCCCTCTTCCTCAACTTCTTCCACTCCCTATACCCCCCCCTCTTCCTCAACTTCTTCCACTCCCTATAACCCCCTCTTTCACTCCCTATACCCCCCCTCTTTCACTCCCTATACCCCCCCTCTTCCTGATCCTATTCCACTTCCTATACCCCCCCTCTTCCTCAATTTCTTCCACTCCCTATACCCCCCTCTTCCTGATCCTCTTCCACTCCCTATACCCCCCCCTCTTCCTGATCCTATTCCACTTCCTATACCCCCCCTCTTCCTCAATTTCTTCCACTCCCTATACCCCCCCTCTTCCTGATCCTATTCCACTTCCTATACCCCCCCTCTTCCTCAATTTCTTCCACTCCCTATACCCTCCTCTTCCTGATCCTCTTCCACTCCCTATACCCCCCCTCTTCCTGATCCTCTTCCACTCCCTATACCCCCCCCTCTTCCTCAACTTCTTCCACTTCCTATACCCCCCCTCTTCCTCAACTTCTTCCACTTCCTATACCCCCCTCTTCCTCAACTTCTTCCACTTCCTATACCCCCCCTCTTCCTCAACTTCTTCCACTTCCTATACCCCCCTCTTCCTCAACTTCTTCCACTTCCTATACCCCCCTCTTCCTCCACTTCCTATACCCCCCTCTTCCTCAACTTCTTCCACTTCCTATACCCCCCTCTTCCTCAACTTCTTCCACTTCCTATACCCCCCTCTTCCTCAACTTCTTCCACTTCCTATACCCCCCTCTTACTCAACTTCTTCCACTTCCTATACCCCCCTCTTCCTCAACTTCTTCCACTTCCTATACCCCCCTCTTCCTCAACTTCTTCCACTCCCTATACCCTCCTCTTGCTCAACTTCTTCCACTTCCTATACCCCCCTCTTCCTCAACTTCTTCCACTTCCTATACCCCCCTCTTCCTCAACTTCTTCCACTTCCTATACCCCCCTCTTACTCAACTTCTTCCACTCCCTATACCCTCCTCTTGCTCAACTTCTTCCACTTCCTATATACCCCTCTTCCTCAACTTCTTCCACTCCCTATAACCCCCTCTTCCACTCCCTATACCCCCCTCTTCCACTTCCTATACCCCCCTCTTCCTCAACTTCTTCCACTTCCTATACCCCCCCTATTCCTCAACTTCTTCCACTCCCTATAACCCTCCTTCATGAACCTCTCACTCCCTATAACCCTCCTTCATGAAACTTTCACTCTCTATAACCCCCATCTGAACCCTACAACATCCCTTTCATGTCCTCCTTTACCCTCTATAATCCCCTTTCCTGAATCTCTACAACATCCCTTCCCGATCCTCCTTCACTCCCTATAACTCACATTCACTCTCTATTACCACCTTCCGTAACCTTTCACTCCATATAACTCGCTACCTCAACCTCTTACGCTCACTGTTTCTCCCTTCCTGATGATCTTCCACTCCATATAACCTCCCTTCCATTTTCCAGTTCCTGAAAACTCTTGAACCTCTTCCACTCTCTATAGCCCCCTCTTCCACTTTCTGAACTTCTTTCACACTATAACCAGTCCTTCCTTAACTTTTTCCACACTCCATATCCGCCCTTCCTGAACCTCCTCCAATCCCTACAACCCACCTTCCTGAACCCTTTCCACTCCCAATAACCCTCCTTCATGAACCCCTTTCTTTCCCTAAAACCCACCTACCTAAATCTTTCACTTCCTATAACCTACTTTAGGAATCTTTCCCACTCCCTATAACCCCCTTCTTGAATCTCTTCCAATCCTTATAACCCCTCTTCCTGAACCTCTTCCACAACCTGTAACTACTCCTTCATCAAACTCTTCCACCTCATTTGCTCCCTATACCTTATCACCTGTTCAAGGCTCCCAGGAGTTTGGATAATGCGAGTCCCTTGGGATCCTGAACCTCTTGGAGAAGGCAAATGTCACATCGCTGCACAATCTGGAGTGACAGAGGATTTATGAAAAGTGGATTCCAAAAAATGTTTAAGAAAAATTAAGACAAAAAACTAAGTTTTCATAAAAAAGTTCTTAAAACTATAATTTGTCAAGTAAAAGGACAGTAAACTCAGTCATGTTTAGGAACCTATCATTTATGCTTGCTGCCATAAATTGTACTGTCCTGTGCACACAGTGGTGGCAGACATTTTATTGGCTTAGCCCAGTGCTTCTCAGACTCAGGGGGTGATTCAGCTTAGGAGGGAATTGCAAAGCTGCTTTGTACGATACAAAGAAAGAAACAAAGATAACCTATAGAGTGAAGACTAGCTGAGATTCATCTGTATACCCCCATGTTTGGGATTGTCCTCCCATTTATTATACGTCTATCAGATCATCTCCTAATTTGTACTTTCCCCATTTCTTACCGTCACCAGAATGTTTAGAACTTCATCATTGGCGACCTTCTTCTCTCCAAAGTGTTGGGCATTGAATGCGCAGATTCTGAAGGGCCACACACAGGGCCAAAGCACATGGAAGAGGAGAAGGTGGAAGCAGTGTGACATTTCTCAGACTCTGTAATGATAAAACACAGTTGTCCAGATGTGAAACTAAGTTCAGTTCATCTCATTGTGACGAGTGGAAGTTTACAAGTACTTTTATGTCATCATCTGGGGAGAACATTAGCTATGTCCACTATAGAGCAAAGCAACCACAATGTCTGGGTCTGGTCACCCAGATACAGGGGAGATACCATACAACATTTACTTGCAGGAACTGAGTTAATTTAAGGGCCTGATGCTGAGCGCTCGCAAGCGGGTCGATGGTGCCCTAATGCGCACGACGGAGGGAGCTCCGTCGTGCGCATGCGCGAGACCCGCATAGCGACAGCCAAGCTGTCGCTATGGGTCTCGCACCAAAGGGGGCATGCTGTCGATGGTGAGTGACAGCACGCCCCCTTTGGTGGGCGTGCCGGGGGCGTTGCTGCCCAGACGGAGGCGTTCCCATGGGAACGCCTTCCGTCTGGAGCCGGCCCCACTGACATCACAAGTGATGTCAGTGGGAGTGCTTTTGGCTCTGATAGAGCCAAAAGCACTCCTGGGCTTGCGGCAGTGAGACCCTACCGCAGGGTCTCGTCGCAAGCCCGATGGTCGCGATGGTCTTGACCATCGCGACCATCTTTTTGGCCGCTCGCATAAGCTGTGGGTGGTCACCCACAGCTATGCGAGCGGCCAGGAGGCCGCTACAATTTTAGGTAGGAGGGACCTGATTCAGAGCGAGCGCTCTGGTCAGAGCGTCCGGCTCTGAAAGGCCCTGAGTCCTGATTTTTGGTGTCAGAAATAGGCAGTACTCACATGATTTTACTGATTGGGCAATAGGTTGTTTTAACCTGGTCTTTTGTTCTACCATGCTGGCAGATATTCAAAACTGGCACTAAGCCCGTGTCATTACTACCGCTAACCCTCTGCCTGGGCACATCCACATGGAAGACTGGCACTAAGCCTGTGTCATTACTACCGTTAAACCTCTGCCTGGGCACATCCACATGGAAGAATGTAACATGAGAAATGCATAGATACATCGGGATGGGTATGGGATGCCGGCGCTCTATATCCCGGCGGTCAGAATCCCGACGCCAGCATGCCTTCACACTAAACCTAACCCTCCCCTCCTTTAGTGTCTTATACTGGCTAACTAGAGGTCCCAGCAAGCCTCCTCCGCATGCTGGTACTTGGAGAACCACAAAATATTGGAAGATTTATAGACTTACCACTATACACCACAACACATTTACCACCTGTGCCACCACAATGCCCGGGCTCTACCACTATACACTACAACATTACACACACACCTCCTGTGCCACCACAATGCCCGGGCTCTACCACTATACACTACATTACACACTTACCTCCTGTGCCACCACAATGCCCGGGCTCTACCACTATACACTACAACATTACACACTTACCTCCTGTGCCACCACAATGCCCGGGCTCTACCACGATATACTACAACATTACACACTTACCTCCTGTGCCACCACAATGCCCGGGCTCTACACTATACACTACAACATTACACACTTACCTCCTGTGCCACCACAATGCCCGGGCTCTACCACTATATACTACAACATTACACACTTACCTCCTGTGCCACCACAATGCCCAGGCTCTACACTATACACTACAACATTACACACTTACCTTCTGTGCCACCACATTGCCTGGGCTCTACCACTATACACTACAACATTACACACTTACCTCCTGTGCCACCACAATGCCTGGGCTCTACCACTATACACTACAACATTACACACTTACCTCCTGTGCCACCACAATGCCTGGGCTCTACCACTATACACTACAACATTACACACTTACCTCCTGTGCCACTACAATGCCCGGGCTCTACCACGATATACTACAACATTACACACTTACCTCCTGTGCCACCACAATGCCCGGGCCCTACCACTATACACAGGTTTCTATGGGTGAAGCGATTCTGCCAAATTTACCAATATACGGAATACGATGCATTTCAGATATTGGCCCCCGCAGCTGAAGAGGACGTTAGCCGCTGTAGCCTATGGGCTACACCGAGAACTATTACCCGGCGGAGGGATCTGCTGGAACCCTCCCTGGCTATGGCAGATGTGCATGTGCTGTCCACGGGACTACGTATGCGCATCACCAACTGCACTGGCCGGCAGCTCGTGTCCCTGCATGTGCCGGATGATATATCCGGCCAATAGGATCGCTCTTTGCAATGAGATCATCGACGTTACTGGCAAACCCTGATCACATTGCAAACGCCATCAATGATAAATGCGCCCCTTAATATTTACTTTCACTTACACACTCAGCTGTCACCAACACACTAACTGCTGACTGATACACCTCTGTCACTAGCACACTCCCATATCACCAACACACTAACTGCTGACTGATACACGTCTGTCACTAGCACACTCCCATATCACACGTACACACTCAGCTGTCACCAACACACTAACTGCTGACTGATACACCTCTGTCACTAGCACACACTCAGCTGTCACCAACACACTAACTCCTGACTGATACACCTCTGTCACTAGCACACACTCAGCTGTCACCAACACACTAACTCCTGACTGATACACCTCTGTCACTAGCACACACTCAGCTGTCACCAACACACTAACTCCTGACTGATACACCTCTGTCACTAGCACACTCCCATATCACACGTACACACTCAGCTGTCACCAACACACTAACTGCTGACTGATACACCTCTGTCACTAGCACACACTCAGCTGTCACCAACACACTAACTCCTGACTGATACACCTCTGTCACTAGCACACACTCAGCTGTCACCAACACACTAACTGCTGACTGATACACCTCTGTCACTAGCACACACTCAGCTGTCACCAACACACTAACTCCTGACT
Organism: Taudactylus pleione; assembly: GCA_031769625.1. Lineage (NCBI taxonomy): Eukaryota > Metazoa > Chordata > Amphibia > Anura > Myobatrachidae > Taudactylus > Taudactylus pleione. Next base: position 82,129 of record JAUIMM010000693.1, on the reverse strand, counting down.
GATACACCTCTGTCACTAGCACACACTCAGCTGTCACCAACACACTAACTCCTGACTGATACACCTCTGTCACTAGCACACACTCCCATATCACACGTACACACTCAGCTGTCACCAACACACTAACTGCTGACTGACACACCTCTGTCACTAGCACACACTCAGCTGTCACCAACACACTAACTCCTGACTGATACACCTCTGTCACTAGCACACACTCAGCTGTCACCAACACACTAACTCCTGACTGATACACCTCTGTCACTAGCACACACTCAGCTGTCACCAACACACTAACTCCTGACTGATACACGTCTGCCACTAGTACACACTCCCATATCACACGTACACACTAATTGTGCACCTAATCACTCTCCTTCCATTATCTCGCACAGCCAGTGCTCACACAGTCCCAGACTCGCACACATGGCTCCTGAGAATGGGGCTCATTCTGCAGCTTACATCAAACATTTCATTTCTGGCGGCATGGGAGGAGTGTGTCTCACATTAGCTGGACAACCCCTGGACACAATTAAGGTGAGTGCACTTGTTCCAGTAACATATAAAATATGAAATGAAAATGACCAATACAGATGTCAGAAAGTGCGCTACAGGGGCGAGGAACCTTTTACTACCGATAACCAAAACATCTCCAGAAAGTATAGAGAAAGAAAAAAAGCACTTCTGTCCCGCTGAGCTTACAGTGTAATAACTAGCAGGTATTACATGTCTAAGCATATGTTGATGTTCCTATAGAGTGCAATAGAAAGGAAAAGGTATAGTGACTGGCACCGAGTCGGTTTGGTGACCGTATCTTTGGTTCTATCCTATGGTGCAAACTCCAGAGCCAAGAGTGCGCCAGTACAGACTATGCGTTTCCACGTGCGGCTGATGGGTGGCACTGCATAGTAACCTAGGCTAAGATACGGCCGCTAATGTGATCGCAGCTGAGATTTTGTACGCAACGCAGCTGAGAAAATACGCTAATATATGCAAGGATCACCAGAGCATAAATACGCCCACTGCTGCCTTCTTACCTGCGTGCGACGACGCATACCTGCATAAATATCAGTAACAATCATCAGGACATCACGGGTATAGGGGGGAGAACAGAGCACACTGTCACCGGTTACTCTGCTGTATACAATCATCATGGCATCACGGGTACAGGGGGAGCACAGAGCACACTGTCACCGGTTACTGTGCTGTATACAATCATCATGGCATCACGGGTATAGGGGGGAGAACAGAGCACACTGTCACCGGTTACTCTGCTGTATACAATCATCATGGCATCACGGGTACAGGGGGAGCACAGAGCACATTGTCACCGGTTACTGTGCTGTATACAATCATGGCATCACGGGTACAGGGGGAGCACAGAGCACACTGTCACCGGTTACTGTGCTGTATACAATCATCACGGCATCACGGGTATAGGGGGGAGAACAGAGCACACTGTCACCAGTTACTGTGCTGTATACAATCATCACGGCATCACGGGTATAGGGGGGAGAACAGAGCACACTGTCACCAGTTACTGTGCTGTATACAATCATCACAGCATCACGGGTATAGGGGGGAGAACAGAGCACACTGTCACCGGTTACTGTGCTGTATACAATCATCATGGCATCATGTGATATAATACATTGTACCCGTGACTTCCATCCCTGTGATATAGTACATTGTACCCGTGACTTCCATCCCTGTGATATAATACATTGTACCCGTGACTTCCATCCCTGTGATATAATACATTGTACCCGTGACTTCCATCCCTGTGATATAATACATTGTACCCGTGACTTCCATCCCTGTGATATAATACATTGTACCCGTGACTTCCATCCCTGTGATATAATACATTGTACCCGTGACTTCCATCCCTGTGATATAGTACATTGTACCCGTGACTTCCATCCCTGTGATATAGTACATTGTACCCGTGACTTCCATCCCTGTGATATAATACATTGTACCCGTGACTTCCATCCCTGTGATATAATACATTGTACCCGTGACTTCCATCCCTGTGATATAGTACATTGTACCCGTGACTTCCATCCCTGTGATATAATACATTGTACCCGTGACTTCCATCCCTGTGATATAGTACATTGTACCCGTGACTTCCATCCCTGTGATATAGTACATTGTACCCGTGACTTCCATCCCTGTGATATAGTACATTGTACCCGTGACTTCCATCCCTGTGATATAGTACATTGTACCCGTGACTTCCATCCCTGTGATATAATACATTGTACCTGTGATTACACTGGGACTATCTCACAATCAGCTACAGCTTCCATGAACAGTCAAAGAACTGGATACAATGTGACAAGTTACAATGCTACAGTGAAAGACTGATGACAGGAAACCTTGCTATAGGCAGCACAGACACTGTGTAATATTACATAGGGGCTAATGCTCCATCACTTCCATAATCTCCAGCTCCCTCCACCCTTTCTAGAGTATAATACAGGGGAATGGGTACAGGATGCTCAGGATTGAAGTGGTCAGAATCCCAATGTATTACATCCAGCATACACAGGAGAGGTGGTACTGTGCAGCCGTCCATACATATAGTGTAACAGCAGACACAGAGAATTACACCCAGCATACACAGTAGGAGAGGTGGTACTGTGCAGCCGTCCATACATATAGTGTAACAGCAGACACAGAGAATTACATACAGCATACACAGTAGGAGAGGTGGTACTGTGCAGCCGTCCATACATATAGTGTAACAGCAGACACAGAGAATTACACCCAGCATACACAGTAGGAGAGGTGGTACTGTGCAGCCGTCCATACATATAGTGTAACAGCAGACACAGAGAATTACATACAGCATACACAGTAGGAGAGGTGGTACTGTGCAGCCGTCCATACATATAGTGTAACAGCAGACACAGAGAATTACACCCAGCATACACAGTAGGAGAGGAGGTACTGTGCTGCCATCCATACATATAGTGTAACAGCAGACACAGAATTACACACAGCATACACAGTAGGAGAGGTGGTACTGTGCAGCCATCCATACATATAGTGTAACAGCAGACACAGAGAATTACACCCAGCATACAAAGTAGGAGAGGTGGTACTGTGCAGCCATCCATACATATAGTGTAACAGCAGACACAGAGAATTACACCCAGCATACACAGTAGGAGAGGTGGTACTGTGCAGCAGTCCATACATATAGTGTAACAGCAGACACAGAATTACACCCAGCATACACAGTAGGAGAGGTGGTACTGTGCTGCCATCCATACATATAGTGTAACAGCAGACACAGAATTACACCCAGCATACACAATAGGAGAGGTGGTACTGTGCAGCCATCCATACATATAGTGTAACAGCAGACACAGAGAATTACACACAGCATACACAGTAGGAGAGGTGGTACTGTGCAGCCATCCATACATATAGTGTAACAGCAGACACAGAGAATTACACACAGCATACACAGTAGGAGAGGTGGTACTGTGCAGCCGCCCATACATATAGTGTAACGGCAGACACAGAGAATTACACCCAGCATACACAGTAGGAGAGGTGGTACTGTGCAGCAGTCCATACATATAGTGTAACAGCAGACACAGAATTACACCCAGCATACACAGTAGGAGAGGTGGTACTGTGCTGCCATCCATACATATAGTGTAACGGCAGACACAGAATTACATACAGCATACACAGTAGGAGAGGTGGTACTGTGCAGCCGTTCATACATATAGTGAAACGGCAGACACAGAGAATTACATACAGCATACACAGTAGGAGAGGTGGTACTGTTCAGCCATCCATACATATAGTGTAACGGCAGACACAGAGAATTACATACAGCATACACAGTAGGAGAGGTGGTACTGTGCAGCCGCCCATACATATAGTGTAACGGCAGACACAGAGAATTACATACAGCATACACAGTAGGAGAGGTGGTACTGTGCAGCCGCCCATACATATAGTGTAACGGCAGACACAGAGAATTACATACAGCATACACAGTAGGAGAGGTGGTACTGTGCAGCCGCCCATACATATAGTGTAACAGCAGACACAGAGAATTACATACAGCATACACAGTAGGAGAGGTGGTACTGTGCAGCCGCCCATACATATAGTGTAACGGCAGACACAGAGAATTACATACAGCATACACAGTAGGAGAGGTGGTACTGTTCAGCCATCCATACATATAGTGTAACGGCAGACACAGAGAATTACATACAGCATACACAGTAGGAGAGATGGTACTGTGCAGCCGCCCATACATATAGTGTAACGGCAGACACAGAGAATTACATACAGCATACACAGTAGGAGAGGTGGTACTGTGCAGCCGCCCATACATATAGTGTAACGGCAGACACAGAGAATTACATACAGCATACACAGTAGGAGAGGTGGTACTGTGCAGCCGCCCATACATATAGTGTAACAGCAGACACAGAGAATTACATACAGCATACACAGTAGGAGAGGTGGTACTGTGCAGCCGCCCATACATATAGTGTAACGGCAGACACAGAGAATTACATACAGCATACACAGTAGGAGAGGTGGTACTGTTCAGCCATCCATACATATAGTGTAACGGCAGACACAGAA